>JASPKZ010004587.1:900000-1294230 GCA_030220185.1 Diploptera punctata
TATGAAGGCGGCTCACCGCAGACAAGGCATGGACTCTATAAGTATCTCAGGGTTGCGGATTTTCACATTGGGACAAGGCGAGGTTCGAACTAAGAACAGCTGACATTAAGGAGGCTTACCGAGACAAACACTGGCGTCAATTTAATGATGATATTTATTATAACATAAGTAGCACAAGACAGTTCCAATTCCAAAACACTGGATTGAATTGAATATATTCCGGAATTTATTTCCTTCGGAATGGTCGCGGGAATGCGAGTAGCGGTCGATACTGGACCTATTTTTGGAACACTGATAATTACTGGTCTTCACACGACCTAAGTTGATATAACACCAGCACACTGATGCTTTTAATATAAATCACTTTGTAACTTGCCGTTCTCGGCCTAACACTTTTCGTGTACCTAATGAGTCGCTTCCTTGCGACCGGCGAAATATACAAGTCCGTACTGCGCGGACTCTCAACAATTAATCCTGCGCGGAGTCTTATGTTAGTTTTTTTTGTTCCACCCGGGGACAAATCCCGGAGCAGACTACTTTCCCGATATTCGGAATATATCCAACTCCATCTTACAAATGCACTTTACAAGACCAATATTTCCATTGGCTGGACATACATAAAAAACGCCTTACTAGCTGAATACTATTTACTTATGGACTCTGATTGGTCGTGTATTTACAGGGTGTGATTTTCACACGCTGGTGAGAAGTTTATTAATTTACTAAAAACAGATGGACATAAGTTTTTTGCTACTGTCGCCATCTCAGCAGGCGGTCTAGTGATTTTTTGACACTTAAAGTTGACCGTCATTTATCAGTCTGGAAGGATGACTCCCAGAGCCGGACAGGGGACATTACATCTCCAGCTGTGAGGCCGTATTATTAGGGAAGCATTGTCCCGGGGTCATAAACCGATTTACTTACATGTGTCCATCTTCAAAGAACTTGAGTTTCAATGGACAGAAATGTCTTTATGTATACTGAAACGTAACAGATTGGAAAAAGTTTCTCACGAAACGTTTTCTGGAAAGTGCAACTATATATATAGTAATAATGTTTAATAATAATAAAATTAATTAGAGCAGTTATTACTGCTACAATATATATATATATATATATTTATTTATTTATTTATTTATTTATTTATTTATTTATATATATATTTGCCTGCTAAACAATAAAATTTTGTTGTCCGATTCGAGGTACACCGACAAACTTCAGGGACTGATTCCTAACTGGAAATTAAGGAAAAAAGAGTCCTATGAAATGTGTCTGAAAACGAATGATGTGCGTGCAACGACAAAAAATCATCCCGGCACACAGTACATAGCATAATCGCATCCACGTCACAACATATGTTCAAAGTGGCCTCCATGGGATGTAATTCACGCGTTCACAAGTCGTATCATGTATTGCCTTACTTTTTTTTGCATGTTCCGGCTTCTCTCCGAATAGCGTCACAGGCGACGTGGACACGCTGCTGAAGGGTATGCACGCCAGGAACTGGTTCAGCATACACGACGCTTTCCAGATGTCCCCAGAGGTAAAAATCCAGGAGGTTTATGACCGGTGATCTAGCAGGCCATGCAAAAAGGCCTCCACGTCCTATCCAACGCCTGGGGAAGATTTTGTAGAGGTGTCGGCGAACTGTAATGCGGAAGTGGGGTGGCGCTCCATTACGCAGAGACCACATCGCCTTTCTTATTGCCAAAGACACATTCACAAGTAAACAGGAAGAATATTCTGCAATAAGAGTGTATAAGCCCTCGAAGTTTGTAATGGGAATTTCCGAACATCTGCGTATATTTTTTTTTTTCAGAGCTGGTTCAAATCAAAGAGCGTTGCCGATGAATGAAACAGCCTTGTCTATTTATATTCTCGAGACGTTTTAATGTCCCCGAGTGTACACCTTGCCTTTCATATAACCCCAAAGGAAATAAATTGTAATATTACTTCTGATTATGAAGAGTTAGTTAATCTATAACATTAGAATGTCAACCTAAAATAAATTGTAATAGTGTAATGTCGGGTTTTTGAAAAGCCCTGTATTGCATTTTAATGCCGCTAATGTATTTTTATCCTCGACATTTGAATATGTATCAGTATGTTAGCCACACACAGGGAAAAACTAATTTCTACATTACTGTTATTTTACAGGTGCAAGAAAATTATGTTAGGAATGCGTTCGTAATATCAAGTTGTTAGCGTGTGGTGTTGAATTAAGAAAGTGAATTAACTTGGTTGAATCGTGTATAACTAGCGTATACAAGTTGACTTTGATACGCTTCCGGTAATTTTTCATTCAATTATGTGTGTGTGTGTGTGTGTGTGTGTGTGTGTGTGTGTGATAGGGATAATTTTATAAAAAATTCCGCCACGCAGGAACTACGTAAACTGCGAATTCCACAGCAAGTTGAATTTATGATCCGATTTTGCTGGTTTACGTACTATATATTTTCTTCTGTTAAGTTTCATTGCGAAAAATCAAACATTTGCTGTTACTATTAGTGATATTTAAATATCGGCTTTCAGGTGAAGCCCCACTTCTAATGGACGGAGTTCACTGATTTAGGACAATGCCTTTTTCGTTTTATTACAATGGAATATACCGAGTTTCGTTGCGAAAAATCTGAAATTGTGGTCATTAGTCATTTTTAAATTTTCGCTTCAGGTTCCCCCACTCCTATTGATCCTATTTTTCTAATTAACGAATTTACTTTTTTTTTGTTGGTTGCTCTGTGTCAAGTATGTTTCGAAAAAAATAAATATTGCGACAGGTAGATCGTTAAAACACACGCGCGCGCACACGCACACACCACACACACAAACATATATATATATATATATATATATATCCATCCATCCATCCATAGTAATTCTGCCCGAAGGCAGGTCCTTCACTGAAATCACAGCATTTTCATGCTATGATTGCAGCTTTACTAGGGAATTTGTAGGTGTGGTAGTTTCCCGCTGCTTTCCACACCTGTGAATGATGATAATGATAAAGATGATGATGATGGCCTTATGATTTCGGGGACCGTTTGGGCCTTAAAGTTTTCCTGATATTTGTCTTACAGGTGAGGAAAAACCCCGATAAAAAGCTCACCCAGAAAAACTGCCCCGACCAGGGATCGAACCCGGGCCCGCTGCGTGACAAGGCAGCACGCTACCTCGAGACCACAGCGGTGGACATATATATATATATATATATATATATATATATATATTGAAAAGAAAAATAGATGCCTGAGTCGGGATGTAAACCCAATTCTCTAACCTCTTTTAACTTTCTATTATTTTGTGACTACTTAAACATGTTCACTAAATAATAAAACTTTACAAGGATTATAAAACCAACTGGAGCCTTAATAAATTTTATAATCCTATCGTCTATAGTATGGGAACATTTGAACCATCTGAGCCACTAAGGTATCCTAACACAAACATTTATTTTTCTTATATATGTAGTATTCTCAATTTACACGAGAGATAGCGGGATATCCCATCTGCCATCTTGTGGCCACCATAACAGGTAAGCAAATTTTAAAGAGAATAATTAGTTTATAGCAGTAACGCTTGTATATTTAGATGTTATAAATAAATAAATATATTTATATACATATACACACACATATACACACATATGTGTGTGTGTGTGTTTTTAACGATCTACCTGTCGCAATATTTTTTTTTTGAAACACACTCGGCACATAGCAACCAATAAAAATGAAGTTCGTTAACCAGCAAAAAGAATATCATCATAGTCCGTTCACGAATTTAGGCCATTTCTTGACCTGTTTTGCCTCAATAGAAATACCATCAGAAATCTTTATGAGAGTGGAGATTCTGTTCTTCTTCTTCTTCTTCTTCTTCATGCAGACTGATAGCTTAACATGCTTGGATATCCTGTGATTGAACCTCCATTCGTTGAACATGTTGCATACATTTTGACTTATAATCAAGAATTTCATTATATATAGTCTACCGCTGTGGTCTCGGGGGAGCGTGCTGCCTTGTCACGCAGCGGGCCCGAGTTCGATCCCCGGTCGGGGCAGTTTTTCTGTGTGAGGTTTTTAACGGGGTTTTTCCTCGCCTGTAAGACAAATGTCAGGAAAACTTTAAGGCCCAAACGGTCCCCGAAATATACATATACACATATATGTGTGTGTGTTTTTTTAACGATCTACCTGTCGCAATATTTTTTTTTTTTGAAACACACTCGGCACATAGCAACCAATAAAAATGAAGTTCGTTAACCAGCAAAAAGAATATCATCATAGTCCGTTCACGAATTTAGGCCATTTCTTGACCTGTTTGACCTCAATAGAAATACCATCAGAAATTTTTATGAGAGTGGAGATTCTGTTCTTCTTCTTCTTCATGCAGACTGATAGCTTAACATGCTTGGATATCCTGTGATTGAACCTCCATTCGTTGAACATGTTGCATCCATTTTGACTTATAATCAGGAATTTCATTATACATTTAGTCTACCGCTGTGGTCTCGGGGTAGCGTGCTGCCTTGTCACGCAGCGGGCCCGGGTTCGATCCCCGGTCGGGGCAGTTTTTCTGGGTGAGGTTTTTAACGGGATTTTTAACGGGGTTTTTCCTCGCCTGTAAGACAAATATCAGGAAAACTTTAAGGCCCAAACGGTCCCCGAAATATACATATACACACACATATACGCATATATGTGTGTGTGTGTGTGTGTGTGTGTTTTTAACGATCTACCTGTCGCAATATTTATTTTTTTAAACACACTCGGCACATAGCAACCAATAAAAATGAAGTTCGTTAACCAGCAAAAAGAATATCATCATAGTCCGTTCACGAATTTAGGCCATTTCTTGACCTGTTTGGCCTCAATAGAAATACCATCAGAAATCTTTATGAGAGTGGAGATCCTGTTCTTCTTCTTCATGCAGACTGATAGCTTAACATGCTTGGATATCCTGTGATTGAACCTCCATTCGTTAAACATGTTGCATCCATTTTGACTTATAATCAGGAATTTCATTATATATATAGTCTACCGCTGTGGTCTCAAGGTAGCGTGCTGCCTTGTCACTCAGCGGGCCCGGGTTCGATCCCCGGTCGGGGCAGTTTTTCTGGGTGAGGTTTTTATCGGGTTTTCATCGCCTGTAAGACAAATGTCAGGAAAACTTTAAGGCCCAAACGGGCCACGAAATCATAAGGCCATCATCATCATCATCATCATCCTTCACTGGTGTGGAAAGCAACGGGAAGCTACCACACCTACAATTCCCTAGTAAAGCTACAAAGCATAGCATGCAGTGACGGACCTGCCCTCGGGCAGAATTACTATGGATGGAGATATATATAATTTTACAATGGTATTTTTTTATGTATCAGTATTCAAGATTGATGAAGATTTGTAAAATAATATTTTCATGATAATCTCAATATCTAAATTCCTTCGGAATTCGCTAAAAACTGACAAGTCCAGAAATGAACATATTTACTATGATAATTAGATCCCAGGACAGCTATTTTCCTTGCCTCTGGTCCCGAGGATCGCGGGTTCAAACCCGGCCGGGGTCGATGGATTTTTTAGGATGGAAAAATCCAAGCAGCAGTTCCTCCGGGAGGGACTTTAAGCCGTGGGTCCTGAGTCGGAAGATCTTTAAATTCGTAAAATATCCTTAAGCCTGAATAAAGAGGCCTCTAAGCAAAATTTACCAACCTTTTTTCATCATAGTAATACCTTAGTTGCCTACTAGATGTCTCATTGGGTCGGTATGTTGACTGCATACCATTTATGATCCATCCATAGTAATTCTGCCCGAGGGCAGGCCCTTCACTATAATCATAGCATTTTTATGCTATGCTTGCAGTTTTACTAGGGAATTGTAGGTGTGGTAGCTTCCTGTTGCTTTCCACACCGGTGAAGGATGATAATGATAAGGATGATGATGGCCATATGATTTCGGGGACCGTTTGGGCCTTAAAGTTTTCCTGACATTTGTCTTACAGGTGAGGAAAAACCCCGATAAAAACCTCACCCAGAAAAACTGCCCCGACCGGGGATCGAACCCGGGCCCGCTGCGTGACAAGGCAGCACGCTACCTCGAGACCACAGCGGTGGACCCATTTATGATGGCTCTAGGGAAATAAGCGTAACTAAATTAACTTAGTCTAGTAATTCCTAACAAAGGAGAGGCTTAGGCCCAACATTGGGATGTTACACCATTGTAGTAGAACTACAACCCGGTGTATGGCAAAATGTAAGTTTTTATTGGTGACCGTCCAATACACACGTCATTTGTATTCATTAATTGCCACAGCGATATCAAAGCAAGCACATTTTATAACGAATAAAGTCACGGCACCAGGCTTGCATGTTTGGACGGTAACGAAGGAAACAGTAGAGAGGGCGCGTAAAGGTGTAATTACAGTTTGCAATGGAGAGGAAATCAGCTGTATGGAATATGGTATAAACTACAGCTTTATAAAACCGAACTTTTTTTTTATATAGGCCTACAGTTTATACAAAAAAATAGTAATTGTGCAGTTTATAATATGAGAATACTCATTTAAATTAATAACATATAATTTGTTAATTTAACAAAATATAAAATAAAGTTAGCTACATACATTACCGTATAACATAAATACTTCTGATTATATTGTTTATTTTTTATTATTTCACTCACCTCATACTTCATAATTCATAGCAGACCCTGGGTTTCTTCACATCTTTTGTGACATTCTCAATGCTGCGTCACGTTCACAACTGACGTCCAACGTGACGCAGCATTGAGAATGTCACAAAAGATGTGAAGAAACCCAGGGTCTGCTATGAATTATGAAGTATGAGGTGAGTGAAATAATAAAAAATAAACAATATTAAAAAACCTCATAGTGTTATTTCCTATCTACATAACTTCTGATTATGTTGTGATGCATGATCTGATGCTCAAATGACCGCACGCGTATATGTATATATTTTTTCGTTATTATTATTGTTGTTATTATTATTATTATTATTATTATTATTATTATTATTATTACTACTATTATTACTTCGGGGACGCCCAAGAGGTGGACACAGCAGCTATAATACTTGGAGCTGAAACGAACCATAAAGATTTAATTCTTACAAGAAGAAGAAGATTACGACCTCTCCAGACGTGCTTTCTGGAGTAATAATTTTCTAGATACATAAACTCTAGAAAAATCGAGCTCTCGGACTTTTTATTCGAGAGAAGGCGAAAAATGGCGTTCAGATTGTAATTTTCCTCACATATGTAAGGAGGTGCGAGCTTCTGACCGGCCAGTCGTTCCAAGTTGCAGTGACCTAAGTCCGAAGACAAGTAAATGTTTTAAGTGAACACGTCAGCGAATGTGAAGAACGGAGTTATAAAATGAACTGTTATGAAGAGACTCTTATAGCAGAAAGTTATGTGTGTATACAGTGCAGTATAGGGGAGGGGAAAGGACATTTGGAAATGTGAAGTTGAAGAAAATCTACCTGTACCCAAACACTGCTACCCGCGCGACAATGTGATGAATTAAGATATGCATGATAAAAATGTGTATAACTATTGAAACAATGATAATATAATTACAGCTCTGCTATACAGAGCGTCTGCATCAAGCCATTCATACAATGATGTAAACATCCAACGTAACACTACTAGAAGTGGTCAAAGAATACCGTTTATTATTGAAATTCTTACGATCAATGAACTTGTGTTGTAGATTTCGTGCAACTATTAACATTAACAATCTATCTAATATATAAAAATCAATGTTTGTTTGTTTCTAGACTATGTTTGTTGGTTTGTTTGTTTGTTCGTATTCTATGCGCGGCCATACCGTTGATCCGATTTTGATGAGTTTTTTTGCAAAATGTTCAGAAGATTCCCGGGATGAACATAAGCTATAAGAGAGTTGAAATAGTCAACCCCTTCACCCCTAAAAATCAACCTTTGTAGTGAAAAACATGAAATAAAGTCCCTATTTTGACGCTTAAATGGCTTACGCTGCCTAAACCATAACAAATACACCAAATTAATGCACACAGAATTAAATACCTCACAAAACTGTACAAAAAAAGTCCCCGGCAGCATATGTTTATCTTTTACGGTTAACTCACAATAACCATTTTTGTTTTTCATCGATACCAAGAAGATCGGGATAAGTCGATCTCCGGACAAGCGTGCTCTGCCATACTGTACATCCGATTGAGATGGGTTTTTTTTAAATGTTCAGAAGATTCCAGGGATGAACATAGGCTATAAGGGAGTTGTAATACTCAACTCTTTCACCCCTAAAAATCACCCTTTGTAGTGAAAAACTTGAAATAAAGTCGCTATTTTGACGCTTAAACGCTGCCTAAACCATAACAAATACACCACATTATTGTATACGGAATTGAATATCTCAAAAAAACTCTACAAAAAAGTCCCCGACAGCATATATTTATCTTTCACGGATAACTCATAATAACCATTTTTGTTTTTCATTGATTCCAAGAAGATCGGGTTAAGTAGATTCCTGGACAAGCGTGCTCTGCTATACCGTTCATCCAATTGTGATGGGGCTTTTTGAAAAATGTTCAGGAGATTCCGGGGACGAACATAGGCTATAAGAGAGTTGTAATACTCAACCCCTTCACCCCTAAAAATCACTCTTTGTAGTGAAAAACGTAAAATAAAGTCCCTATTTTGACGCTTAAATGGCCTACGCTGCCTAAACCATAACACATAGGCCTACACCAAATTATTGAATTGAATATCTCAAAAATCTCTACAAAATAGTCCGCGACAGCATATGTTTATCTTTTACGGATAACTCACAATAACCATTTTTAGATCGGGAAGCTGATTCCCGGGCAAGCATAGCAGCTGAAGGCTGGTGGTAAAAAACACATTAATATTTATTTAGGAGTAGCAGCGCACGCCGGGTATTAGCTAGTTAATAATAAAACTAATGCTGAATCAAATAATATAAAATAATATTAAACTAAACGAATTAAACGCAACAATTTGCAAACCCCTGTTTCCACCTGCGAAATAACTCAATGCTGACCGTATATTCGACGGCTATCTGGTTGTCTAACCAAAAACTGAACGACTTGAGTCAGACACTCTGTACAAATCAGATCGATAAATAACATGTCATAGGAAAATATACTTAAATTAAATATGAATCAGTAGTTTTATGTGATGGCAATTAAGGATTATTTACTCTGAATGGTTAAGGCATAATTATCTGTACATTTTATGAATTATTTAATTGATAAACCAAGGAGACAGAAAAGTAATGGGTTTTATGATTCTAAACATGAAACAGTATTTATGGGTATGTAATTAACAGAAAGCTAGCAAGTTATGTCTTTCTCAAATAAAGTGATTTATAAGCCTTTCTGAGTACCATACGGAAAGTTAAAAAATTGTCCGTCACGCAGGAACTGGTAAACTAAGCGAATTCCTCAGCAAGTCGAATTCATGGCCCGATTTTACGAAATATATCTTTTTTAGTTAATTAAATTGTATACAGTTACGTTGCAAAAAAAACATAGCGGCCGATACAGCGATTTTTAAATTACTCATTATGGTCGGATTTCGCTATTTATTTGCAGAATACCCATTTCGTTTTATTTCGATATGATATACCAAATTTTGTTGCGAAAAATCGAAAAAATTACTACCGTTAGAGCGATTTTTAAATGTTCTCTTTACACGAATCCCCACTCCAAATGGCCTTTTGCTGGTTAACGAATGAACTCAAACTTACTTGTTTTAATTGAATTCTATGTGCAGGATTTGTTTCAAAAAACTAAAAAATAAACTCTCTAGAGTATTAACACACTTATAACATACATTTTGGGTCTCAGTAGAATCAATGAATATTTGTAATTTTTAAAAACATTTTCATAAGAACAATAGGCCTATAATAAATATAATCTCATTTTCCAGAATTTAACATTCATGCAATAACATTAATAAAGCTACATTCCATCAGAATTCCCAAATATACAATATTTCAAGATGAGAAGAACCCTTGTGTGTTATATAATCGTGAATCCGAAAAAGGTAATTTCTGGTCATTTGCAATTCGATCGGTATCCACATTAATTACATAGTGCAACAGTGAAAAAACTTTTTTCGAAAATGTAGGCATTCTTTATGTATTTCAACCTCTTGAATTCGAAAATGACATTCAAAACATCGTATCACCCATAGTTTTTGCACAAATCGCATATTTTGCATTAACTATGATATACACGAGAACACCATATAGAGCTCAGAAGCGGCGCTTCGATTTCGACTGTTCAACACTTACGCATCTACCAGCACACAGCGAACTGTTACACTGAAAATTGAGTTTCCTGTCTGTGTTGTGTTAGTGTACAATGATCTGTGGTGTATTTGTGGTGAATAAACATTACTGCCTTCGTGAGAAAGGTATGTCTATTTCGGAGTGAAATTAGATGACATCAATAAATCATGGACTCATTGCAGAATACCCTGGAAAAATACAACATGAAAATATCTGAAAATAAAACCAAATCCATGGCAATCACTGGAAAGGGACTTTCGAGAGTAAAAATAATAATAAATAATAAACCAATAGAACAAGTAACACACTTTAATTATTTAGGTAATAATATATCACAGTTTCATAATCAAAAAGATGTGGAAACAAATTTAGAGAAATATAACAGATTAAATGGTATAATTAGGAGAAATTTTGGAAAACAAATGAGGAAAGAAATCCAATTGAGATTTCATAATGCCATAGCCAAACCTGCTCTACTATACGGAAGTGAATACTGGACACTTCGAGCAAAAGATAAATCCCGCATTAATAGTTCACAAATGAGATTCCTCCGATCACTAACTGGAGTAACATTAAGGGAAAGAATGAAAAGTGACGAGATAAGGATGCAGTGGAATAGTAGGGAAATGGTTGAACATATACAAAATTATCAGATTAAATGGTTCCAACACGTCCAGAGAATGTCAAATTCCCGTTTACCAAAGATGATTTACCACCTCAACCCTAAAGGCAAAAGAGACCTCGGGACCCTTCAACCGATGGAAAGATCAGTTTTTGTAGTCGCAGAACGGGCATCATCACCCAATACTGCATTCGGAAGAAGAAGAAGAAATCATCATGGACTCCACAGATCGTGTGTGTTGTGTGTATAGAAGATTTATGACGGTGGGCGGCAGGAAAGAAGAAGTAATTATGATTTGGCATTCCTATGGTCTGGCGGAAGCAACATAATCATACCTACGACTGCTACTACTGCTCTTGTAAAGTTAAAGGTTTCAACAAGAAGAGTATTGAGTATCCGAACAACATTCACTCAGTGATTCGCCCTGCTCCACATGGCCCAAATACACCTATATCAGAACCTTTGAAGACATTAGATATGGACAACAGTAATGACACCAATACCGTGCAGGAGACGATGATACTTATTTTGAAGTAAATACAGATGATGGCTCTCTTTTGTTCATTCAGGCAGATCTAAATTGTTTAGTCCATGATCTGGGACTAACAATGGAAAAGAAGAGCTCCTAGGGTGAAGACTGCATGAAAGACATATATTATAACCCTGTTCGCTCTTAAAGTGATCCTCGTCAAAACAAAACCATGTGAACTGCTCACTCTTCATTGGTTATGGACACCGATTCACGTTGTAAAAGCAATATCCCTCCACCATTCGCGCCACAATTACTGTCACTTTTGATAGGGAGATGACTACACAGCAACAGAAGACTCGATACTTTCCGCCATTTTGTTTAATGAGAATCGACCGAAGCATAATTTAAGTTTTTATTATTGATTTCGTACATCTCAATGATGGATAAATCATATTTGAAGAGAAAAATTATACGCTCAGACCGGGACTTGAACCCGGGACCCTTGGTTCTCTAGACCAAGTGCTCTACCAACTGAGCTACCTGAGCAAGTACCGATCTAAACGCAAATCTTTCTCTATATACATTGTAATTCCCAACCACCAAATGCTGTGAAGCCATGCTTCTATCTTGCAAATGGCGGCTCCTTTATTAAGAAGACACATTTGGGAATTATACATTACAGCCAGTACGGCTTTTTCCAAGTTTTTATTATTGATTTCGTACATCTCAATGATGGATAAATCCCGGTCTGAGCGTATAATTTTTCTCTTCAAATATAATTTAAGTATTTATTACTCAATTAATTACATTCAAATAACCCAACATTCACTAATTTCGTGACAATGTCCAATGTGAAAGGGGGAAGAAAAAGAAACTTCACTTTGTCACTGTAAGAACAATTGTTTATACACAAACTAACCAAAATTATATACTACACTTAACACTGTGGCTATTACTTATCCACTACCACAGCGGTTCCATGTGACGACCATTAGAGTCGTTGCTTACATTGTATCTGCGAATCATGATCTGGTACACATGATCTATCTTTTTCTTACAGTGACAAAGTGGAGTTTCTTTATTTATCCCTTGACATTGGACATTGTCACGAAATCAGTGAATGTTAGGTTATTTGAATGTAATTAATTGAGTAATAAATAATTAAGTTACTGTCAATTTATTCCCAGCAGACGCGGGAAATGTACGCTTAACGCGAACTTGTTGCACCTGCAACATAAGAAAACGGTCATTTCCGAACACAGGTTCCTAATCAAAGTGTTATCTAATCAGTCCCATTTACAAATCTTAGTGGTTTGTTCATGGGAGTTTCCGAACACTCCGTATGTAAATATCTGATCTGGGATTTGAACCCGAGATCTCTAGCTTTATACCCTAGTGCGCTACCACTTACACTATTCAGGCTCATGGCGCAAACATTAATTTATATTTCCTCGTGCAATTTTATATCTTAAGAATCAGCTAGACTTCGCTCACAATGCCATTTAACGGCATCTATAACAAGAAAACTTTTTTAATGAGAATATTTTCTTTATAACAGTAACGCTATATGAGAAAAGAAAAATTGATGTTTGCATTGGGTGCCTGGATAACGTCAATGGTAACCCACTAGCGTATAAAGCTAGAATTCTAGGATTTTCAGGGGATATTTCTTCTTTTCAAATAATATATAGCCTTCATTACTAAATGTCAAAATTTAAATTATAACATTGATATATCATCATCCTTCTCGGATTAGGTCTTTGCCTGTTCCGATCTCACATGTGTTCAGCCCACCGTTTTCTTGGTCTTCCTACCGATCTTCGTCCTCCAGGATTATATATCAGTGTCATCTTTTTATCCTATCCTCTGTTATTATTTGCAGATGTTCTATCCAATTGTTCCTGTGTTCTTCTGTTTGTTGAAGAAGTGGTTGTACTTTTAGTTCCTCTCTAATATTCTCATTTCTAACATGTTCTTCTCCTGTACAACCTTTCACAGCCCGAAGGAATCTCATTTCCGCTACCTGAATTTTACTTACGTATATATATATATATATATATATATATATATATTATAGAGAGAGAGAGAGAGAGAGAGAGATATTCAGAAATATGGCTATACGTTTGATCGCATTTTGTGACGAAAATATTATTATTAAAGGAAATACGATGTTATCATTGCAAAGGGAATCCTTCAAATTACAAGAATAGAACAAAACAAAACTAATCACTGCTTACGTACGTGCAGCTTGGCGGCTTGATTTTTTTGGGCTAGCGTCGAACGCCTCCACAATTCTTTTAGTTGTTTCTGCATCGGTGCTAATGCGAGACCTTCCAGGAGGTTTGATTTTCTGCATCCTTCCCGTTTCCAACAGTCGTTTTCTCCACTTCCCCACAGTCGACGGCTGCAATGCTACGTTAAACTCACGTCTTGCGGTCTCACGATCGTTGGCATATGTTATTGCCCATGCAGCAATTGTATTTTGCTGTTATATATTCAACGCCATTTTGACTAATGACGTAAGTTCTACACTGTTTTGTTTTATTCCATTGTTATAATTTGAATAATTGTCTTTCCAACGGTAATGTAATATTTCCTGTAATGGTAATATTCTCATCACACAACGCGATCAAACGTATAGCTATATTTATGATTCACCCCGTATATATCGGGCTATCCAAAGAAGGAACAGACTTCAAGCATTTATTTCTTCCAAACTACAAAAAATAGAAACACAATTCCAACGTTCCTAGAAAGAGAAACGTTTGAAGTTCCGACCACGGCCGCATTGGCGCAGTTGCTTGAAGTTGCGATCACGGTTGCATTGGCGCTGTTGGATTGGAAGAGGAGGAGCAGAAGTTCAACTTCATCGCCGATGGCCTCCCAGGTCACCAGACCTAACCCCGTGTGATTTTTATCTGTGGTGTTACGTAAAGGACCGTGTTTTTATCCCCCCATGCCTGACACTCTTGAAAATCTGCTACATCGAATTGTTGAAGCTGTGAATTCGATAACTAGAGACCAGCTGATTCGTTTGTGGCAAGATATGAGCCACCATTTTGGTATTTGTCGTGTAACACATGATGCTCATATTGAATGCATAAAATAGTGAGATTTGAACTTTTGTCTTTCCAGGAACGTTAGGATTGTGTTTCTATTTTTTTGTAGTTTGTAAGAAATAAATATTTGAAGTCTGTTCCTTCTTATATACATTGGTGCGGGTGCTCAACGGTAGGCAAGAGATCTCAGGGTTATGAACTCATTATAAGCAAAAGAACAACGTACAAATGTGCACTCAATTTTAACGAATCCAAGAAACTCTTTATTTACGGAGAAATACACTTTTGTTAATACAGTTACAAGTTTTATCTAAGAGTGGAATCGATGAAATACTTAGAGGTCCACGTGCTTGAATCAAATATTTTCAAAGTCCAAATGCTTAACGGACTATAACTTTAAATTTAACTATTTCTTGGACAAATCTAATATTTAAACTGAATCGCAGATCGCGGTCTGCAGGTCTACGATGTTCCAACATTGAACACAGAGTCACTGAGAGTGAGAGTATTTTGATATAAATTCTCGCTTATAAAGGCGGTGGCTCCTCCCATTTCTACCGAATCCACTCCATACAATTGAATATATATATATATATATATATATATATATATGTTACAATAATCTTATTTACTAGTATGTATAACGTTTCTAAGAACTGGGTTAATTGGTTCTTTGATATTTAATAGATAAATATTTTTCAGTTTCTTTGTAAACTGTCAATATTAAGAGATTATCTTTTCTAAATGTGAATGAATGTCTTTTGTTGTCTGTACTAGCCAGGTAGTAATTCTTTATCCTCATTTCTTGGAATTGCTTAGTAACGTTAATTGGTTTCTAAGGATTGGGTCAATAGATTTTTTATATTTTTAATAGATAACTAATGTTATCTCTTCTTAAAGAATGAATACTTCTTATTAGTTGTATAGACTGCTAATTGGAATTAGTTATATTCTTTTGACAATACCCTTTTTGTGTTCCTATATTATTTGTAACTTGTGTAGTAGGTAGCGTTCTGACAATACCTCTTTATTCTATTATTTGTTATTTGTATAGCAGGTAGCGTTTTACAATATTTTATTCTAGACAAATGTAGGTTGAATTTTTACCTGGATATATTTCTACTTTTCCACATACATATTTTATAGAGATATTAGTATTATATTATATTTTCATTATTTATAGATTTATTTAATTTTAATAACAAGTTAATATATTTCGGAACATTTTAGTTTCAGATCCATGCATATTAGAGTTGTATCTTAGTTTATATGTCTCCTATCATATTAATCGCTACAATATATATATATTGAATATATATACAAACATACGTACACACACACAACACACACCCGAGCGTTTGCCTACAGCTGAGGCCAAGAAGGCCCATTAATGAGTATGCCTGCTTACGATATCCCTTCCATACTAGCAAGTGGCGCTTTTCCGACCCCACCCGCTGACGAACATACACACACACTCTCTCACTCACTCACTCACTCACTCACTCACTCTCACTCTCACTCTCACTCTCACTCTCACTCACTCACTCTCTCGCTCTCACTCACTCACACTCTCACTCACTCTCTCACTCTCACTCACTCACTCACTCACTCACTCACTCACTCTCTCTCTCTCTCTGTATCTGTCTCTGTCTCTGTCTGTCTGTCTGTCTGTCTGTCTGTGCGTGCGTGCGTGCGTGGGTGCGTGTGTGTGTGTCTACGCATGTTGGTTTGCTTAACGCTCGTACGAAGTTTACCAAAGTGAACATATTGTTTTGATACTTGTACGGAGTTTTACCGAATAAGACGCAATGTTAATATTCGCGATAAGAATTTCACGGAGGGAAAGGATATAAATAGATACTCACTGGGCCTTGTACATTTCTGAGACTGTATTTGATATTTAAATTTGGTTGTGATTTTAAAATCTGGGGCTCAGGTGCACGCTGCTTGGACTATAGCAGCTATTATCGATGAGGTCACGCAGCCTGGTACCAATGGTCTGTTAGTTTCACAGTAAATGTACACCTTTCACGCTATATAATTTCCTGATTTATAATATTGTATATATTCATCGCCTCCCCCACAATACCATGCTGATTTTCCAAGAATTCACATTTCTTTATAAATGTCATTGCAAATCCCACGGATGAAGAAATTCGTAATACAAGTAAACTGTAAGAAAGAATTAACCACACGCTCTAGCCTAGTATTTCCCAAAGCAAGACTCACGCTACACGGGGTGGGCAACTTGATTAAAGTGAGTAGTTCGAAAACAAGCCCCTCAAGAGTTTAAAAACTACCATCTACTATGATTAAATTTGAATTAAAAGGAGAAATGTGGTACCTTAATTTGAAATAAGCGTTCGTAATAGCGTTGTAAAGTCCATTCATTTAAAAATAGTATATTACCTTAAAGGCATGAAAATTATATTTTACTTGAGTTGAAATGTTTATGCCCGAGTTGATAAGAGGGTTTTATATTTCAATGAATAAGTTAGTCTTCCATATTTGTATCGTGCTATATTTTATTTATACTCTTTTGAATATCTACCTTTAATTAAAGTGACTATTTAACTCATAGACCGATAACACTGGCCAACATGATTTTTGTCTCATGAGTACCAATAGTTGTACTTAATGCAGTTTTTTTATCGTATTTTCAAATATATATTCGGAATTACTCCATCACCCACAGTTTTTTATTTATATTTCATTAATGGATTTAAATAATTATTTTTTTAATAAACGTTTTTTCGCACATTTGTCCATCGTAAAATAAAACCAAATGAGCTAACTCGGGAGATTTCAGCTATGGAAAAGAGATATCAAAGGCAAATTGAATCCTAATATGTTGGCCGATTATTGTTGGACCATCAAGAGGGATGCTCTATAGGCGAAATATAGCACAAAATCGTCATTTCTTACTTTCTAGGTGAGTCCGAATGTTCGAATATTGTGTAGTTACGAATGTAGAAAATATTAAAGTGATTGAAATTATAAATTCCTATCTCTCGGAAACCTTGCGTGATGGAGAAAAACCGATATCATATTTGAATTCAGGAGAAAAAATACTATCAGAATCACATGTTTTTCTTTCTGAGACAAAAAAAAAGTTTATTGTTTTTTGCTCAGTGTAATTTTGCCTCTTCCTGTTGATAAAATTACCTCTTCCAGTTGATAAAATTGCCTCTTCCAATTGATAAAATTGCCTCTTCCAGTTGATAAAATTACCTCTTCCAGTTGGGTAAAATTACCTCTTCCTGTTCGTAATGAGAGACATCTCCGCAAATTAACTTCTTTGGCAAGGATATAGATTCAACAATGTATGATCGATATGGTACAGCAAGAAATACCAAAAGAAAACAACTTCAAAAATTACAAAAAAAAGTTAGTTCCGATGCTCTAAAAATGTTATTAAATGTTGTATAATGAATCTGCATTATTGTTAATAGTTATTTCTCATACAAACATCTGTTATTGATTTTCCCCAAGCCCAAAGAGATTTAACAGTAAATATATGCTATTATAACTATATAGCCGGCTTAGAAATCGCCAGGAAGTAAGACCGAAATACATAACCTCGCATTATGTAAATATTAAACATAATTATTGTTAGCGTCTGATGTTGTATTATTCGCTAAATAGTCAGTCTAAATCCAACGCGAGGTTGAGTTTTTCATTAGACAAAATCATTTGCGACTTTGTCGCTTGTGATTTTTTTTTTCAGAAAAACACAACCTCTTGTTAGATTACTGTTGACAACTTTATGTAAATAAGGCATCAGGTTTAATATTATAATGCTCTCTTCAATGCCGCCATTTTGAATGTCATCTTCTTTATATATACAAAAGAGTGAGAGTCTGTTTGTCCTTCTCAAAAACTTCATAGCTGATTTGGATCGGGTTTTTTTCCATCATTTTGAGAATTCTTCTGAGACAATTAACGTATATAACGTTATAACATGTTACCCTGTGTACTGTAGACAGGAACTTAATGAAGCATCGGTACACTAAAAAGTAGCTTTTTGGTCGCTTAAATGGCTACGCAGCCTAAACCATAACAGATACACCAAATTAATGTATACAGAATTGAATATCTAAAAAATCTACAATAAAAATGTGCGACAGCATATGTCTATCTTTTTGCGGATTACTCACAATAACTATATTTGTCTTTCCGCTCATTGATGCCAAGAAGATCGGGATGAGTAGATTCACGGGCAAGCGTGGCAGCGTACGGCGGGTATTATTTTATGGATAACTCACAATAACCATTTTTTGTGTTTCAGCTCATTTATGTCAAGAAGATCGGATAAGTAGATTGCCGGGTAATCAGCACGGGGTATAAAAAAATAATTAGGTTACTATATAAATTTATAATATTTTCTTTTAACTTATTTAATTAAACGTAAAAAAATTCGTTTATTTAGGCGTAGCAGCGCACGCCGGGTATTAGCTAGTATCAAATATATTTGCAGTGATGTATTTGGGCAATTTATTAAAATCGTTCGTTGAATTGTTTCCGATGTCGATAAAGGATAGATCAATATGTTTTAACTGAAATATTGTACTGAACAGATCGTACATAGCTAAAATTATTTCAACAATTCTTGGGGCGTCAAGATAATTATTGGCGATGCGCGGCATTCATTTATTTTTTTTCTCTATCAGGGTTATGTAACCAATATGAAGTATGTGAGCTGTTTTATGTTCATTCAAAGTTTTATATTTAAAGTAATGGGTCGTAAAAGGGTTTTAATTGTATACATCGCCTATTTTTATATGAATGATCTGAAATTACTGCTTCGGGATCGTATATAAAGAGTAATATTCTTAATATTGCTTACGTTAAAATTAGTCACTACACGCTACATTTTAGTTTTTATGCTGGCGAAAGTTGCGTATGGTAAAGTGTTTGAGAACTGTGATTGTTCATTTTCAATACTCATTTTAATAACGCAAACATATCGAATTCGACATAGTATTAAATAAACATATACACGTTTCGAAATGATCAATAATCTCAGATAGCAACAAATTGTTAATTGGAAAATTCGTTTTTTGTGAGTTTTTTTTTTCGTGATACGAAAAGAAAATTAAATACAAACATACGTGTATAATATATTGCAATACAAATGTAGTTGTTATTAATAAGCTGTTAGTTTATGCTGATGATGTACTCTTGGCCGATAGCGAGGAGATACTAAAGGACAGCACGCACACACTATTGAGTAACACTAAGAAATTAGGACTGGAAGTAAATAGCAATAATACTAAATATATGGTCACACGTAGAAATACATTATATTATGGAAATGGACAGATAATGACAAATGAGGGGAATTTTGAGGAAGTGGCTGAATTCAAATACCTAGGAACAATAATCACAAATAGGAATGAGATGCACAAAGAAATTGAACATAGGCTCAAGTCTGGAAATACGTGCTATTGCGCATTACAGAGACTCTAGATGTCCCAACTCCTTTCAAAAAACGTTAAACTGAAAATATACAAAACTATTGTTCTACCAGGTAGGCCTATATTATATGGGTGCGAAACATGGACTCTTACTTTAAGGGAGGAAAGGAGATTACAGGTATTTGAGAATAAAGTTTTTAGAAAAATTTTTGGACCAAAGAGAGATGAACAGACAGGTGAATGGAGAAGACTACATAACAATGAACTACATGGTCTTTATAGGAAGCCAGATATAATAAGAACAGTTAAGTCTCGTAGACTGTGATGGGCAGGACATGTTGCACGTATGGGGAATGAAAGACTCGCATAGAAGCTTCTTGTAGAAAACCAGAGGGAAAACGCCCAGTTGGTAGACCAAGAATGAGGTGGGAGAATAACATTAACTATGATTTGAGGGAAGTAGATTATACAGGGAATGATTGGAAAGCATTAGCTCGGGATAGGGATGTATGGAGAGCTTATGTCCGCGCGGCCATGAACCTACGGGTTCGATAGTGCCAGTGAGTAAGTAAGTAATACGAATATAGTATGTACAGTAGTTTTATGGAAATGAAGAAGAGTGTACGTCTCGTCTTTTCTATTTCCGAGTATAGTACTCGTATACTTTTTTTTGCATGACAAATATTTATAGAAATTTCATTATGTTAGGATTATTTATATTTTAACTGAAATCTAAGTTTCTATCTTTAATGTTGGAGATTGAAAGAGTTGAATCGTGTATACTTGTTATGGGAAGCGTAGGCAAAGTAGCACCCGTAAGCAAAATAGCATATTTGACAGTCAATAAGAATCCCTGTAAGGAAAGCAGCACTATATTTTTAGTATTAAGCATTCAATTTGTTATGCATTGTTACGATCCATGGCAACAGCATTCTTAAGTGCTGAATATTGTTTATATCGTACAATAGTAGACTATATTACGATGCGAGGTTGGGAAGCGAGGAAATATTTAAAATCCGAGCTATAGCGAGGTTTTTAATTTCCGAGATTCTGTAAAGTACTTCACAAACGTGCGTTGTACATTATTTTTTGCGCGATGGTGTTTTCAAAATAATAAATAACAGTAAAATAATAACATCTTTGATGTAAATATTTGCTTCATTATAAACAACTGACTAACGTTGACAGTGTGGGCATTGTTTATTAGTTGAGACTACAGCAGACCATGACACCAATCAGTCATAAAATGACTGCATGTACGTATTTATTGTTTTATATTGTTTCAAATAAAGTTCAGTTCATTTAAAATACAGTGATTTGTTTCGTATAATGTATATTAACACTACCTTTTGGATATTTTTGTTTATTTGCGTAGTATACATTAAGGGCAATGGTTTTACTTCCCACACGAGGTTTGTAATATGTAATATTACAGTATAGTTATTTGGGTTGGCAACCCCGAAATGTAGGAAGTTGAACTTTCAATCATGGTCGCCATTGATGTAAGCACGACAAGGCGCAGTATTGCGCAAAAAAATATTTAGTGATATTTTTATTTTATTATGTATTTTTGTCATTTTTTAAATTAGGGCCTGTATTTCTTTAATTATGTATATGTTACAAATCGACCTCGGTGATCTAGTGTTTCCGTTCCTTGCCTCTAGCCCCGAGGACCGCGAGTTCAAACCCGGCCGAGTTCGATAGACTTTTTTTTGAGGGGGATGGAAAAATTCAAGAGACAAGTCCTCCGGGAAGGACTGTAAGCCGTGAGTCCCGAGTGTGAAGGTTTCGAACTCGTAAAAAACCTCAAGCCTAAATTAGTGTCTCTGATCAAAATTTTTTTGGCCTTCCACATCCAAGTAATACCTAGCTTGCCTACTAGATGTCTAATTGAGGTGATGTACTAACCACATGTCACTCGCTGACATATATAGGGAAAAATCGCAACTGAATTGATTCGTCAACAAACTCCAGCTAGGGAGCATCCGTGCCCCTATATGAGGACGTATGGGGTAGACTACTACCATATAAAGGGAACAAGAATTTTTAGAAAACATTAGGTGTGACAGTTATAGGACTGGGGGGCGACATGCTGAACACATGTCACCCCTACACTGTCTGGATGATCGTCTACCTCTGCGATGAACACATGTGGATGTGAGTCCAGGTAACCGGCTGGTAGGCCAAGTTGCCTTCAAGGCCTGTCGTGCAATGGAGATTTTGTATTAGGTGTTTGGGAAACCCTGATCTAGTCGATTTAATCTCAGAGGCCAAATGAACCGCAGTATCAGCCTATACACATTCTACAGATATATCAGAGATGCAGCTATACATTGTAGAGTTATTTGAAGGAAAAGAGTTTATTCCTTGGATACCGCAAGATTTCGACATAATGACAATAACAATTGAGGAAGAAATTCATTCACCATAATAATAATAATAATAATAATAATAATAATAATAATAATAATAATAATAATACTTTATTTATTCTGGCAAAGTTAAGGCCATAAGGCCCTCTCTTCCACTCAACCAGCACAAATACAAATAAATATTTGACAAATATAGATAATACACTATACTAATTATAAACAGTTAAAGATACAATAATGTAGCAATGTAAATGTCATGTAGAAACAACATTTTATAGGGTAATAACAATAATGATACGATAATAATAATAATAATAATTATAATAATAATATAAATATGATACATTATACGAGAAACACCAATTAATATATATACCTTACACTGGATAATAATGAAGTCGAGTTTAGAGCAAATATAAATTTAGATTTCTTTTAAAAGATGCCAATGTCCGGCAGCCCCTTATAAAGTAAGAGGAACACTGTAGCATAGCTCATCAATGGAATAGGGTAGAAGCTGAAAGGTTCGGGTTCAGGTTCCTGTGGAGTCAGGATTTTTAAATTAACCTAAACCTTCTGGCGGTAACATGGTACAGGGATCAACTAAGCCTCTAACGGAAATGAATACTGAAATATGAATACATGGTATTTAAAGTGAGATAAATTTCTGTGTGTTCCTGGATTGATCAAAGTAAGAGTACCAGCACGCAAATCTGGAGATCCTAGATTCAAATATCGGTATTTTTTCTCTCAATCCATAGTAATTCTGCCCGAAGGCAGGTCCTTCACTGCAATCATAGCATTTTCATGCTATGCTTGCAGCATTACTAGGGAATTGTAGGTGTGGTAGCTTCCCGTTGCTTTCCACACCGGTGAAGGATGATGATGATGATGATGATGATTGTCATATGATTTCGGGGACCGTTTGGGCCTTAAAATTTTCCTGACATTTGTCTTACAGGTGAGGAAAAACCTCGATAAAAACCTCACCCAGAAAAACTGCCCCGACCGGGGATCGAACCCGGGCCCGCTGCGTGACAAGATAGCACGCTACCTCGAGACCACAGCGGTGGACATTTTTTTTCTCTTTGGTTATATATTTTGGGGGTAAAGGCGGCCGTCCGCAAATCTGGAGATCCTAGATTCAAATATCGGTATTTTTTCTCTCAATCCATAGTAATTCTGCCCGAAGGCAGGTCCTTCACTGCAATCATAGCATTTTCATGCTATGCTTGCAGCATTACTAGGGAATTGTAGGTGTGGTAGCTTCCCGTTGCTTTCCACACCGGTGAAGGATGATGATGATGATGATGATTGTCATATGATTTCGGGGACCGTTTGAGCCTTAAAATTTTCCTGACATTTGTCTTACAGGTGAGGAAAAACCCCGATTATAACCTCACCCAGAAAAACTGCCCCGACCGGGGATCGAACCCGGGCCCGCTGCGTGACAAGATAGCACGCTACCTCGAGACCACAGCGGTGGACATTTTTTTTCTCTTTGGGGGTAAAGGCGGCCGTCCGCAAATCTGGAGATCCTAGATTCAAATATCGGTATTTTTTCTCTCAATCCATAGTAATTCTGCCCGAAGGCAGGTCCTTCACTGCAATCATAGCATTTTCATGCTATGCTTGCAGCATTACTAGGGAATTGTAGGTGTGGTAGCTTCCCGTTGCTTTCCACACCGGTGAAGGATGATGATGATGATGATTGTCATATGATTTCGGGGACCGTTTGAGCCTTAAAATTTTCCTGACATTTGTCTTACAGGTGAGGAAAAACCCCGATTATAACCTCACCCAGAAAAACTGCCCCAACCGGGGATCGAACCCGGGCCCGCTGCGTGACAAGATAGCACGCTACCTCGAGACCACAGCGGTGGACATTTTTTTCTCTTTAGTTATATATTTTGGGGGTAAAGGCGGCCGTCGCATAGGGCTGACAATCTGGCTGACATCTCATGCTGGTTATCTAGAAAGGTGGGAGTTTAACCTCCTACTACCCTAAGGGCCTCCTAAGACCTATTGTGGGATTATTCGCTTCATCATAATGCCTTCCCAATGCTTTGCCAGTTATGCTTATGTATAATTGTCGATAATTTGATACCATAAAGCAACTTGATTAGTGATTACTAGAGTGCGAAATTTGTTCCACGATGCCGATGACTTGTAGTGAATATACTAGAGCGAACGGGACGGGGTGGAATGGGGTATCATACGCCTGCATACCTATCGGGCGATTCTTCCATAATATAAACATTAGGAAGTAATAGGCTATAAGGTGCATGATACAATAAAACATACTTAGGTTATGTATTGCTTGCAAGGTAATGAAACGTTTTAAGACAGATTGTCCTCTCGCATGCACGTTTGTTTTCGTTTTGCGTGGCATTTCACTACATGTAAGATCAGATAGGCCTACGCGCAATATCAACTACCGACTTTACAATAACTACTTCTTTACTAAATGAAACGTTGTTTACTGCATGACATAGCTCTCCCCATAGCCCGGTAAGTATGCAACTACTCGTATATAGAAGATATGGAATTTATTGCCTTTTTTTTCAGTTGAAAGAATATACATGTGCATTTACATTGTGCACGGGCCTGCTTAGCCGTCCGTGCATTACTTTTCCATGAATAAAAAAATATATCTAATCTTAATATAAACAAATACCTACAAATACACCTGTATCAAAAACAATAATAGGCTGCATATAAGTAAAATCTATGTCAACACTACATCACAATAATACATATCTACACTCATACATGAAAAGACCATGTGTATAAATAAATAAAAAAAGGCTAGAAAACAAATTATAAAAAAAACACACGCACACACATACACCCACACATATATACACACGCAAACGCTCATAACCCCCCCCCCCGTCCCTGCAGACACCAAATGCACTATCAGACTATTCAACTTATCAGACCTGCTTATTATATAATATAAGTAAAGATCGAAAACAAAGACCATATTGAGATTCTCCTTATTGACAATGCATATATCCTTAATCTACAATTTTGCTATATCTCAATTTCCTTACTGTGCCCAAAATTTGCATATTTTTATTCACCCTCGATTCGTCCTAAAATATCCCAACGCGCCACTCTCCCACGATCCGACCTGAGAAATCTCTCCGGCAGCAACTGTAATCTAAGTTGTTCTGTCTCTCTACAGAATGCTATAATATGCTGACAGTTTTCGTGGTCATCGCATAGCGGGCATAGTTTAATGCCTTCTTCACTTGTTAAATTATGGTCCATCCATCCCCCAAATGAAACCAGGCAATAGCACTTCTATCATCCCCATCCAAAGAGTCAATATACTCATCCCTACTCACTCATTCTCGTATAGTCTACACCAATACAAGAAAACCTTCTACATTATGGAACAGTGATTAGTTTAATTTGAAGAATTATTTTTTCAACATTGTCTTATTTCCTGTAATAAAAGTATTATCACACGACGCAATTAAAAGTATAGCCATATTTCTGATACAGTGTACAATTAGTCCAAGATTCGGCTGCAAGATTACTACGTTTATCGAGTGTATGAACAAAATCAATTTATTTTCATAAAATTGTGAATTACTGAATACAGTTTTGCCCAGTTGCCTATTAAAATTCGGCCGCCAGTATGTTTAATTAATTCCATTCCATAGTAATTCTGCCCGAGGGCAGGTCTGTCACTGTAATCATAGCATTTTCATTCTAAGCTTTGCAGCTTCAAACTAGGGAATTATAGGTGTGGTAGCTTCCCGTTGCTTTCCACACTGGTGAAGGATGATGATGATGATGATAATGATAAGGATGATATGATGGCCGGATGATTTTCGGGGACCGTTGGGCCTTAAGCTTCCTGACATTTGTCTTACAGGTGAAGAAAAACCCCGAAAAAAAACTCACCCAGGAGCCTGCCCCGACCGGGAATCGAACCCGGGCCCGCTGCGTGACAAGGCAGCACGGTACCTCGAGACCACAGCGGTGGACTGTTTAATTAAAATATAATTTATTTATTTATTCGAAATAATTTGATTTACTTGTTATTAAAATTAATTATCCAGTTCGACAGAAATCCATGTATAGAGCTTAAAAAGTTTTGGTTGCCATTGCACACTTGGCCGTAAACCTCCTCGCGGCTACAGCAGGCTGTAACATCAATCAGTAATAAATGGCGGTAAGTATGTATTTATTGTTTTATATTGTTTCAAATAAAATTCAGTTAATTTAAATTGCTGTGATTTGTTTCGTATAATGTATATTAACACTCACCCTTTGGATATATTTTTGTATATACATTGTATGTAGTATACATAAAGGGCAGTGGTTTTACTTCCGCTGCGAGAGAGAACGATATAAAACAATAAACACGAACTTACCGCCATTTTATTACTGATTGGTGTCACAGCCTGCTGTAGCCGCCAGGAGGTTTACGGCCAAGTGTGCAATGGCAACCAAAACTTTTGAAGCTCTATACATCGATTTCTGCGAACTGGATTATAATTAATTTTAATAACAAGTGAATGAAAATTATTTCGAAGAAATAAATAAATAATGATTTAATTAAACATACTGGCGGCCGAATTTTAATAGGCAACTCGGCAAAAATGTATTCAGTAATTCACAATTTTATGAAAAAAAATGATTTTGTTCATACACTCGATGAACGTAGTAATCTTGCAGCCGGATCTTGGACTAAATATAAAATATTACATTCCCCGCATTCCAGATGTGGGTAATTGTGATGGCCAGATGGTTTTCGACTTTAACGATCCCTGGCATTTCTCCTACAGATGAGCAAGATACCTAAAACCCTCAGCCAGGAAAATTGCCCCGAGCTGAGAACGAACCCGGGACCTTGTATCGGAGGCAAGACGTTACCTCTACTCCACAGATATAGCTATGCATTTATATAACTTAATGTTTTCAGGTGGGTCTTCAGCTCCCCAAGCCTGTTCACAATTTTGAAAGAATGTTTGGAACCTGTGTTGAATGAAGCTAAACCAGCCATTGTGGGTAAGTGAAAAATATTTATTAATATTAATAATAATAATAATAATAATAATAATAATAATAATAATAATAATAACCTGGATCTCCTGGCTAGATCATAGGACATCCATATAAGACCATCCGTAGGATATGATAGGACATCTAACAGATCCTATTCTGTACTATTTTCTTTGCTACTTTTGAAACAAATAGCCTATATCATGAGTTAAAAACTAAAGAATATTTTTCTCTAAAATAATAAAAAATAATTATAAAAATCCATATATTACACTCGCTATATGATCTTTCAATAAATCCACTTTTTCCATTCTATGATCTACACCAAAAACGTTATGTCCATTATAATAATCGTAACATTATTCATTATAATTGTATTTAGGCCCTATAATTTCAAATATAATAAAGACTTCTATCAATTATTCCTGTTCCAGTAATTTCATCCTGTACTGTTCTTATCCAGATATATTTTTGGGTTTCTTCTTATTCTTTGTCCATGTGGGTTCCATTCTAACGCCGCTTTTTCAACTTTTATGTTTATCAGTGTTTATTTTTTACTTATTTACTTACGGTATTATTTTATTTTACCGATGAGTTAAAACTTTTAGGCCTTCTCTGCCACTCAACCAGATATAACAAATTATGTATTTTATCTTAAAACTTAAGCGTGTACAAATTATAAATGTTGCTTAAATGTACAATAATTATTATATATTTTTAACGTATACCCGCTATTTATCGTCGCTACACAAATTCCTCATTATGCTAAGTCGGCACGTCTCCCATCCGCTGCTGATATATGAAGATTACAGGGAAAGAACCAAGTAAGTCACTTTCTGTCGAAATGGAGTTTGAAGTATCATTAAATTCTCTATGGAAAGCACTATCATTTAGACATATGAAACCATATTAGATACAGTTTAGTCATGGGTTTATTGACCTCCAATGTTTGGCATACATGTAAGTAAGTATGGGCCTTGTATAATTGAATCAGTCATTTCGAAAAGGGATCATCTACAGCTGATCAAATTTTACAGGAGAGGGAAAAAACTGATTCAGTTTGTCCAGGATAAAGCTATGAATCTGAAATTTCTACTGAATAATTTTCATGCCCATTCACGTTCACTTACCGATTTACATGACTTTCTTGATTATGGTTTTTCCCAAAAAACTAATTACAATTTTCCGGAGATGATCCCTTTTCGAAATGAACGAAGAAACGTTTACAAAATTAAACACATTTATTTGAAAAAAATTATTATTGCGAAATAACTACATACATGGAATAATACTGTATACATTTTATTACATTTCATCATTTGGAAGTGACTATAAAAAAAAAGTACATCCGAAAAATTTCATCATTGAACATCTTCGGCGTTCTCTACTACTTCAGCTGTATAGGCCATTTGAATAAATCATCATAAAAATTTCGATGGATATCAGGAATGTACTGATGAAGTTTCTTTACATCATCCATTTTTTTGTGGTTGATTGGTTCTTTGCTGATGTAGGCAGGGTGTGTTTTCTCATCTGGTATTTGCAGTATTTCTGGGGGCTATGGTTTGAGCAAGTTGAACTCTTGTTCCCCGAAAATGGTGTCAATGAATTTCCGGCCGATTACGATTCTAGGCTTGTCACTATTACACTCAAATTCGTAAAATGTATTTATTGCAAAATAATGTTTTTGGAACATCTTTACCCATACCCTGTATAAGGAGTGCCTTGCATTAAATAAATAATACATAACTAACAATTGTAGCATGGTTTTAATATTGTTTACTCTGATAACACAGAAAGACTGCAAGAGGATAGATATGCAGCTGAAGTCAAGATCACATTCGTGCGTCAGTCCGTTCGAAAAGGGAACAACTCGGCGAGTTGATCCTTTTTCGAAATGAAAGGTAAAGTCAGAAAGTGATAAAAGAATTGTGTATTTGATCATTTTTCACGCGGAATCGATGTAAGGACGTATGTAAACATGGAATAACGAAAAAAGTGAATTTAAAAAAAAATTGTAGATGATCCCTTTTCGAAATGACTGATTCAATTAAATTTACATTTTCTAGGTTTCAAGGGAAAGTGGCTTGACTAATTCTTTCCCTTACCCTTCATTATGTAGTATGAAAAATCTATTTCCAGTTATTATGAAATAGATTAGACAGACGTTAAACGAATACTATTAGGCTTGGCTCATTATCCTGTTAATTATAAAAGTAAGAACTCTATAGCTTGTGGAACCTAGATCGAATTCCGCATTTACCAATGGCCCTCTATTAGTTCCTATTCTCAATCAACTGCATTCCGTTCATATCTTCGATATCCGTTTCCCTAAGATCCATCGGAATATTTTCATCCCATTACGCCTAGCCATCCTAATGGTCTTCTATTCTCTATGAGTTTCCCAATAAAAATATTGCACTATTACACGCTTTATATTAGCTTGACCTGTATCTATCTATCTATCTATCTATCTATCTATCTATCTATCTATCTATCTATCTATCTATCTATCTATCTATCTATCTATCTATCTATCTATCTATCTATCTATCTATCTATCTATCTATGTAACGGAATCTTTCAACGCGATTTTCACCCACTTAAAATCATGAGATCGACTTGAAACTTTGTATACTTGTAGAGGACCCGTGACAATACAATAATTTCATATTTATTTTCTAAAATCCTGACCATAATCATCAGAAAATCAAAAAACGTGCTTTTGTATCAATGTAACGGAATCTTTCAACGCGATTTTCACCCACTTAAAATCATGAGATCGACTTGAAACTTTGTATACTTGTAGAGGACCCGTGACAATGCAATAATTTCATATTTATTTTCTAAAATCCTGGCCATAATCATCAGGAAATCAAAAAAAGTGTTTTTGTATCTATGTAACGGGATCTTTCAACGCAATTTTCGCCAACTTAGAAACATTGGATCGACTTGAAACTTTGTATACTTGTACAGGACCCGTGACAATACAATAATTTCATATTTATTTTCTAAAATCCTGACCATAATCATCAGAAAATCAAAAAACGTGTTTTTCTATCAATGTAACGGAATCTCTCAACGCGATTTTCACCCACTTAGAAACATTGGATCGACTTGAAACTTTGTATACGTGTAGAGGACCCGTGACAATACAATAATTTCATATTTTGTTTCTAAAATCCTGGCCAGAATCATCCGAAAATTTCAAAAAAATGAAAACTGGTATAATAGGTTGCGGACTTGTCGAGTTTTTAGTCAGTTTTTGTAAGAGCTCAGTTGGTAGAGCAGTGAACACTTAGTGGTATATAATTTCAGTAATCCATATGTCGCTGGTTCAAATCCGTCTGGGAGGGTTTTTTTTATAGAAGAGTATTACTTTTAGCTCATACTACAACAGTATAGAATTTAAAGATATTTACATTTTTGTCTTGTTCTGTAAAATATTAAAACTAAAAAATAAAAAATAAACAATAGTTTTAAAAAACTAAAAGAACACGCTTTATTAGAAAACTAAAAAATGAAAAATAATTTTAATTTCCAATGCGCTTGGGATAAAATAAAGTGGTCAACAAAAAAATCATCTCCAACACATAGGCCTATAGAATAAAATTAGAGTTATCAACAAAAATAAAATAATTTTACCATCAAAAGCGTGGGGTGATTTTTATGATTTTTACATTTTCTTCTTAGAGAGCTTACTTTTACCAATATCTGTTTATTATCATATATTAATTGATATAGAGCACCCCACGCTTTTGATGGTAGAATTATTTTCTTTTTGTTGATAACTCTAATTTTATTCTATATGTGTTGGAGATGATTTTTTTGTTGACCACTTTATTTTATCCCAAGCGTATTGGAAATTAAAATTATTTTTCATTTTTTTAGTTTTCTAATAAAGCGTGTTCTTTTAGTTTTTTAAAACTATTGTTTATTCAATGCCAAATATCAGTCTGTGAATCTTGCAGCAGGTCACAAGTTATTAATTATATTAACTAGTGGGGGCACGCCGTAGCGTAGTGGTTAAGGCACTGAGCTACAAGCCGGAAGGTCGAGGGTTCGAGTTCCGGTGGGGTCAGGATTTTTAAACTGATCCAAACCTTCTGGCGGCACTATGGCCCTGGGGTCGACTCAGCCTCTAACTGAAATGAGTACCAGACGCTTGTTCTGGGGGTAAAGGTGGTCGTCACGCAGGGCTGAGAACCCGGCTGACATAAAGTGCCGATTGTCTAGAAAAAGTGGGAGCCTTAACCTCCTACTACCCCAAGGGCCTCTGGGCCTGTTGAGGGATCACTTTACTTTTTATTTATCTCATAGAGCGATAATTTTGCCTCTTCCTGTTGATAAAATTGCCTCTTCCTGTTCGTAATGAGATATATCTCCGCAAATTAACTTCTTTGACAAGGATATCGATTCAACAATGTCGAACGATATGGTACAGCAAGAAATGCCAAAAATTACAAAAAAAAAGTTAGTTCTGTTGCTCTAAAGAATTATTAAATGTTGTATAATGAATCTGCATTATTGTTAATGGTTATTTCCCATACAATCATCTGTTATTGATTTTTCCCAAGCCCAAAGAGATTTAACAGTGAATGTATACTATTTATAACTATACAGTCGGCTTAGAAATCGCCCGGAAGTAAGACCGGAGTACATAACCTCACATTTGGTAAATTTTAGTAATTGTTTTTAGCTTCTGATGTTGTATTATTCGCTAAATAGTTACTTCGAATCTAACGCGAGGTTGGGTTTTCCATTAGACATAATCACTCGCGACTTCGTCGTTCGTGAATTTTTTCAGAAAAACACAATCTGTTGATAATTATCGAGTATTTAAGGAATAACATTCGTGGTGGCGGCATGGTTCCTAAACATTTAATTCACGTTTCTGCTTTAACTAATTGTCTACACGTTCATTCAGATTAGAAATTATTCAAATTTGTGTCAAATTATACTGCAATATGTTATGCATGATTTGTTTGCACTGCAGTCTGTCGCATTTATATAAGCTGGAATAAAAAATAATTATTTCTCCAATTTAAGGGTTAATAAAATAAATACATATTCAGTAAACCAGCAAAGTCGTACATAAATTGAACTTGCTGAGAAATTAGCTTAGAAAATTAAAATATAAAATTATGGAATATTCACCTGAAAGGTCCGTCTCCTCAACTTAATTAATTATTTAACTGTAGCGCTTTCGGGACTTGTCCCATCATCGGCAGGATTCAAAAATAGTTTTTCAATCCTGCCGATGATGGGACAAATCCCGAAAGCGCTACAGTTAAATAATTAATTAAGTTGAGGAGACGGACCTTTCAGATGAATACTCCATAATTTTATATTTTAATTTTCAATAATACCTCAACGGAACACATCATGAATCTTATAAAAGTTAAATTAGTTTAGTTTACACAATTCGTGTACGACAGACCGTTTAGAAAAACCTAGAAGACAGAATACATTGAAATTGAATATTAACATGTAGTTTTATAATGTAAATTGGAGCAGCGAAAGGTACAGTCGTCTCACTGTCGGTTCTCATTAGGAAGTGGATATTTTAAAGAGAGAATGTAATAATATTATTGTTACATTCATTATCAAGTTAAAATAAACAACCACCACTTATTTAAATACAAAACATATTTCTTGAACAATTGAAACAAAAATAAATAATATTGCTGATTTCTTTAAAATATTAAAAGAATTTTATACATAGTGTCTCAAAACTTTACGTAAATTCTTACAGTGTTCGGTTAAGTAGGAGTAAAATGTGTTTATTTTTTTCTTTAATGTTGAAGTAAAGTTCCAACTAACGCTCCTTCGTTATCATTTCAGGTTAACGTTCACCCGATTAAAGCATTCATGCAAAATTTGTAATAGTGGTAGAAATGTTTCTCATATATTTAAATAACTGCTGTCTTGATGTAATGTAAAAAGCATAGAATCAAGAAAGCTCTTTTGTTATCTTCACCGAACTGCCTATACTATAACAGTACACACCAAAAATGATCATGACAAATATAGGACCTATATATATATATATATATATATATATATATATATACGTCCACCGCTGTGGCCTCGAGGTAGCCTGCTGCCTTGTCACACAGCGGGCCCGGGTTCGATTCCCGGTCGGGACAGGCTCCTGGGTGAGTTCTTTTTTCGGGGTTTTTCCTCACCTTTAAGACAAATGTCAGGAAGCTTAGGGCCCAACGGTCCCCGAAAATCATCCGGTCATCATCCTTCACAGGTGTGGAAAGCAACGGGAAGCTGCCATACCTACAATTCCCTGTAAAGCCGCAAAGCATAGCATGAAAATGCTATGATGGCAGTGAAAGACCTGCCCTCGAGCAGAATTACTATAGAATAAATAATATATACATACACACATCCGGCGTGTGTTGCTACGCCTAAATAAATCAAATATGAAAAAGTTAATTAAATTGTATGGCATACGCTGAGACGAACCAAACAGCGGTTGCTTGTTAGTTTTTAATTCCGGATATCAGGTAAATCTCCACTTTTCTAATTGTCGGACTTCGCTCATTTTTGGACAATACCTACCACTGTTTATTTTAATAGGGTATACTGAGTTTCGTTGTAAAACCATCGAAAATTGTGACTACTAGAGCGATTTTTCAATTTTCACTTCAGGTGAACTCGTACAGCTAATGGTTTTAGAGGGTCAGTTGTGAATCTAAACCATCGAGGGACCCAATCAGAAACACACAACAAATTTCATCAAAATCTGTACAGCGTTTAGGAGGAGTTCAGTGTCAAGCACACGTACAAAAGAATTATATATATATATATGCCTATATGTGTGTCAAGTCTGGGGACCGTTTTTTTATAACCAATGTTTGATTCTTTATTCGGAATCAATCTGATTATGTTACAGTTAATTAAAAAAAAAGTAAGGTCGAGTTTGTTAACCAGGAAGATCGGACCATTAGGAGTAGGAGTTCATCTAAAAGTAAAATATAAAAATAGGTCTAGCGATCGCATTTTTTCGATATTTAACAAAACTTTGTATGCGTTTTTAAATAAAATGAAGTTATTTTCCAAAAAGAAAAGTCGCCGAAATCTGACCATTAGAAATTAGGATTTACCTGAAACCCCAAATTAAAATAAAATAGTAGACGCCATATTACAGTGTACCTGTTTGACATACAATTTAATTAAACTCTAAATTGGCAATGTATCCTATAATATACATTGGTTTATTTATTTAATATTTTTAATAAAACAGTAGATCAGCGACTTGCGAACCCCTTCCACAACCATCTGAGTTGGGTAAACCACTGACTTTTAAATATACATACAATAGACATGCATAAAATGTAATTTCAACCAAAAGGTTTAATAACCATAAATTAACTTAACCCTTAACGGTTAAAACCTTAAATTACTCTAGTTGCGGCTTAAAAGTTACGCAACGTGTAGGCCTAGTTGTAGCGAAATCAAATGCATTCATGTTGTTACATAACTGTAAATCAGGCATTCACGGTAAATACTAATTTATTGTGGAAATAATGTGATAAATTCCCAATGTTACACATATGCAACAAGGGGCATTATAGGGTTAATTTAATTTTAATAATTATTATATTATTATTATTATTATTATTATTATTATTAGTATTATTATTATTATCTTCTTCTCCTTCTTCTTCTTCTTCTTCTACTACAAGGTTTAGGCTATACAGCCTGTTCCGGCAAAGTTAAAAGTGGAGTGCATCTTCTACGTGGTCGGCCAACATCTCTTGTTCCTCTGGGATTATACAGGAAGGTTCTTTTTAGAATTCTTTCGTTGTTCATTCTCATTAAGTGTTCTGTCCATTTCTTATTATTTTCGCTGATTTTATCTTCAATTTTATATATATTTAATTCTTCTTGTATAGTTTCATTCCTTATTCTATCCGCTCTTGTGCATCCTTTCACATTACGTAAAAACAGCATTTCCGCAGTCTGTATCCTGCTTTTATCCCTTGATTTCATTATCCAATTTTCACTTCCATACAACAACAAAGAAACAGCCATTGTTTTATATAATTTAAGTTTCGTATATTTCCTTGTTTTCCGACCTAAGGTTCTTTTTATGGTTCCACAAATAGTCTGAAATTTATTTACTTTATTTTCTATATCTTTATTTTCTCTATAAGTTATATCACATCCTAAATATTGGAAATGTGATACTTGTTCTATTATTTTGTTATCCAGTACAATTTTTGATCTAATTCCATATTTACCAATAAATGTCATTACTTTTGACTTATTTATTGATATTTTACAATTATATCTATTGGCTATTAATTTAAATTTATATGCTAACATTTGGAGCTCATTTTCAGATTCTGCTAAAAGTACAGCATCGTCAGCGAATAATGAAGCATTATTATTATTAATTATTATTATTATTATTATTATTATTATTATTATTATTATTATTATTATTATTATTATTATTATTATTATTATTATTATTATTATTATTATTATTATTATTACAATGAAGGAAACAATAACAGACCTAACCTCGAAACCCGCCATTACGAAAAAGTTTTGGCGAACTCCTTGAAATATTTGGCGAACCCTCTGAGGGTTCGTGAACCATACGTTGGGAAACGATGCTCTAGATGAATTAAAGATTGCAGTTACACAAGAAATTCGTGGAATACTAAAAGCAGTGGTCCATAAAATGTTCTTAGAATTTATTAATAGATGTCAGAAATGCGTTGACCAGGAAGTAGTACAACACTTCTAACGTCTACCTTAGAAGAGAGTAAAATATTTTGTTTCTATTTCAGTTTAAGCTGTTTATTTATTTCAGCGAAATATTGTATTCATGATTTGATCTACTTCCTTCCACAAAATCCTTCAACGAATCTCGGCGGACTGCCTTTACCTACCCGGTTTCGGACACATGCCGAGTACGTTGCTGAATGTTTGGTAGCGCCTTCTTTGCAGCTCTCTGTATTCAAATCGTATCATGCATGATAAACCATCAACCCCTATCAAATTAGCCTTTCAATTTAATTTGTACAAATTTAAATAAATTTGCTGCTTAATATTAACAAACTAACTTATACACTTTACTAATAGTATTATTTTAGCAATTAATAATAATTTGGCTTGTTTTATGAAAATAGTATTAAGATTCAGAAATATTTTCTGTTGTTTGTTTTAAATATTGTATAATAGACAAATTAGTTAGTTATTTTATATATATATATATATGTGTGTGTGTGTGTGTGTGCGTGTGCGTGCGCGCTGCAAAAAATCAACAACGGAGGTGAGGTAGTATATTGAGATATGTTGATCATTTTTAATAAGATACCAATGTCCGGAAATTATGCGTTTTCACACTTTGACCAGTTAATTATGTCTCAAGATCAGTGTTAGTTCCAAGGATTTGAAGACTCATTACTTGACAATATATCACAGGTACGGAATCTGTGATACGTGACTTCGCAAGAATGTGGCTACAGCATTACGGAGCTCCAGCTCACTTCGATGCCGATGTGAACAAACAATTGGATACCACGTATCCAGGTGGATGGATTGGAAGAGGTGGACCAGTCTCATAGCCTCCTAGATCACCTGATCTTAACCTTCTCGAGTACACCTGATCTTAACCTTCTCGAGTACATTTTTGTGGGGCGACATGAAACAGTTTGTTTATCAGACTCCAGTAGAGTCACGTATGGATCTTATAGCCCGAATACACGCTGCTGCAGAAACAATTCAAACTAGGCCAGGCGTATTTGAACGTGTGCGCCAATCACTACACCGCCGATGTACGCTCTGCAATTATATGGAAGGTGGATATTTTGAAAGCTTGATATGACAGTAATGTCAAGTTATTGAGTCTTGAAATCCAACTAACGGAACTCTTGAGAAGTTAGCTACTCATAGTGTGAAAACGCATAATTTCCGGACATTGGCACCTTATTAAAAACGATCAACATATCTCAGTATACTACTTCACCTCTGTTGTCGGTATTTTTTGCAACACCCTGTATACACACATTAGATAGGGACAGTCTGCCGAACAATTAAATTTATCTTGCTTATAATTTTAGTCTAATTTGTAATTATCATTGACATAATTATGCTATCGATCTTAATCTTATAGATATTATCTTATTGATCAAATTTTCATTTAATATTTAATATTAGAATTAATTGTAATTGCTATATTCTAATGTAACATATGTTTGTTCTGGTGAATAGAAGAGAAGGCCACACGACCTTAACTCCACCAGGCTAAATAAATAAGCTAAATATATAAATAGCTAAATAAATAGTTGAATGCAGGTTTTCACGGCCAGTAATCATAATGTTGAGTGATTCCGGGCTTTGGGGCCGTGGTCCATTACTGGTGTTCTACCAGACGTTTCTCCCTCAGCTGCGGAGGGCATCTTCAGTGGCGAGTACTTCTAGGTGTTGTTTCCTGGTCGGGGGCTCGACAGTGAAATAAATAATAATTCATGTAACACAAAACAAAATTATAACTCTCCAATCAGTAACATATCAAATTCGACATAAAGTTAAAAGATTCTGGGCTATGTGGCCATGGTCTATAGCTGGTATTTCTTCCAGACGTTTCTCCCTCAACTGCGGAGGGCATCTCATCTATGCCCATCCGTCCACCCCTTGGGATACCTCGGTCGTCGTGACCATACTCCCAAGTCCTAGTTCTAGTCCTCCCTATCCTATTTTCACGTCCACGTTCAAGTTCACGGTCCTTAAACCAACACCCCAGGGAGAGAGTGTTGGAGTTTGCAGTTCTGGGAATTGCTGAGCTACATAGTACATCAGGTCGCTCAATCCTGACGACCCCACAGTTGGTCCACGGGCTCCATGAGCCTAGCCGGGAGGACTGCTGTCGCAAATCCACCGACCATTCCCCTGTTCTGCCTCCAGGGACGTGTCCTGCAGCCGTTGTGAGACCGGCTAGGGCTACAAGCCCAACAGTGTGAGACTTTTAGTACATCCAGGTGCTCATCTCCTGGCGACCCCACAGTTTGTCAACGGGCCCGTAGGCCGATCCAGGAACCAGTACAGTAGCTCCCCTCTGGACTGGTCCGAGCCGAGCCCTGGTGTGCCCCCAGGGACGCCTTCTGCAGCTGTTGTGGGCCAGCACGGAGCTCGCAAGCTCCAACAGATGAGTAACTAGTACGACAAGGCGCTCAACTCTTGCCTACCCCACTAATGGTTCACGAGTCCCTTGGACTTAACCGGGAGGACTGTCGAGCAGATCCACCGATCTTTCCCCCAGTGCACCAGCTGGGGACGTGTTTGGTTGCTGAAGTGGGTCCAGCCTGAGCATTAGTACGTCAGGTCGCTCAACTCCTGACGACCTCACAGATTGTCCTTGGGTCACTCGGTTCCAGAGTCGGCGCTAAGTCCCAAAAGCCAAAAGACCGCGCTTCCTCCTTTCTCGAGCTTGTCGACCTGGTGGTAATTCCCAGCATTACGCCCGATATTGTCCCAACCAGCCCGTTCGCAAGACTAAGCCTAGTCGTGCCGCTGCTGTGAGTCAGCCCACTGAGCAATGTAGGCATCCAGGGAGCTCATCGCCCATGGTGCCCCCACAAAGGACCTGGGGATTTTAACCAAGAGAAGGGGGAGCTTCTGATCTCCACAATCTCCCACCGCCTCGCCACGACGGCCGCTGATCCCGCTGTGGGCCGGGATATTTGAGCTTTAGTACAACAGGGCGCTCGTGTCCTGTTGACCCCACTTATGGTCCGCGAGTCCATCGGACTTGGAAGGGAGGACTGACTAGCAGATCCACCGACCTTTTCCCCACTACGCCACCGAGGGGACGCGATTTGCTGCTGAAGTGGGCGCAGCACGAGCTATGTAGTACATCAGGTCGCTCGAGTCCTGACGACCTCACAAATGGCCCGCGGGTCCGGTCTGGACCTAGCCGGGAGGAGTGCAAGCAAACCACCGACCGTTCCCCTATCCGCCACCCGGGGACGCGCCCTGTTGCTGTTGTGAGCACAGCTGGGGCCGTTTATCGGCTCACAACAGCAACGGTCGTCATCCAATCAGTGGGTTCGCATAAAGACCCCCACATTTGGAAATCAAGAAAACTTATGATTACACTGGTCAACATGATTTTTGTCTCATGAGTACCAATAGTTGTACTTAATGCAGTTTTTTATCGTGTTTTCAAATATGTATTCGGAATTTCTCAATCACCCACAGTTTTTTTATTTCAATTTCAATTAATGGATTTAAATAATTATTTTTTAATAAACGTTTTTTCGTCCATTTGTCCATTGTAAAATAAAACCAAATGAGCTAACTCAAATGGTTTCCATCCATAGTAATTCTGCCAGAAAGCAGGTCCTTCACTGCAATCATAGCATTTTCATGCTATGCTTGCAGCTTTACTAGGGAATTGTGTAGGTGTGGTAGCTTCCCGTTGCTTTCCACACCGGTGAAGGATGATGATGATGATGATGATGATAATGATAAGGTTGATGATGAAGATGACGGCCATATGATTTCGGGGACCGTTTGGGCTTTAAAGTTTTCCTGACATTTGTCTTACAGGTGAGGAAAAACCCCGATAAAAATCTCACCCAGAAAAACTGCCCCGACCGGGGATCGAACCCGGGCCCGCTGCGTGACAACGCAGGACGCTACCTCGAGACCACAGCGGTGGACCTCAAATGGTTTCAGCTATGGAAAAGAGATACCAAGGCAAATGAAACCCTAATATGCTGGCCGATTATTGTTGGACCATCAAGAGGGATGCTCCACAGGATAATTTTAGCAGAAAATCGTCATTTATTACTTTCTAGGTGAGTCCGAATGTTCGAATATTGTGTAGTTACGAATGTAGAAAATATTAGTGTTTGAAATTATAAAACCTGTCTCTCGGAAACCTTGCGTGATGGAGAAAACCCTATATCATGTTTGAATTCAGGAGTAAAAGTACTATCAGAACCACGTATTTTTCTTTCTGAGAGAAAAAAAGAGTTTATTTTTTGTTGCTCAGTGTTAGCCTTTAATCCTCAGATTTAATTATGAAGCTAATGAGCTACGTTGTTACCTCTAGGCCACTGCAATCGACAAGCTAAATATACAAATGGAAACATCTTTCTGATTACATTGTACTCACTATAACTCACCTGGCAATATCATTATCGCGCGGAAGTAAGCTCTCCGTAAGTCCCATAATGAGCTAATATTTTCCTGTATAATTAAAATCCCTAAAATCGTGGTTAATGTTATTCTCCCTCCTCATTCTACTAAATGCTCTTAATCTATGGTTCTCCTACGGGACGCTTTTTCCATGCCTTTCTTTCATCCTGCATTCCTTCCACGTATTCTACTCATCGTACCCTAACAAGACTTATTTATTAATAGTAGTGAGTGGAGAACATACTTTTAACGACTCTCCTCATACAAAATCATATTTCTTTGATACCGACGGTTTCAGACAATATCTTATCCCTCTTCAGTCATGAATTCCACTGATGGAAGAAATTTGAAATTGTATGAGGTGAGTCGTTAAAATATATATTCTACACTCACTATTAATGATATAACCTCATAATGTTTACTTCCCAACATTAATTTAAATATAAGACTTATTTATTCTTATTAGATAGTCTCTATGGGTGTCCACTGCTGTGGTCTCGAGGTAGCGTGCTGCCTTGTCACATAGCGGGCCTGGGTTCGATCCCCGTTCGGGACAGTTTTTCTAGATGAGGCTTTTATCGGGGTTTTTCCTCACCTGTAAGACAAATGTCAGGAAAACTTTAAGGCCCAAACGGCCCCCGAAATCATATGGCCATCGCAATCATCATCATTCATATTCATCTTAGATTAAGCTTAGGATTAGGGACTCTCCTGGCGCACCACTATCATCATCATCGCCCATCATATCATCGGGGCAACGTAACCCCACCTTCCAGGCGCCCCAACCTCAGAAGTGGGTTACAAGTACGCCATGCCAGAAGAGAACACCAGGAATGTCGAAAGACAACCTGGGGCATTTGCAAAAAAATATAGTCTCTATGGGTTCAGGTAGATCATCTTTATTTTTTGTTCAATGCCACCTGTTTGTCATTCGACATTTCAGGAATTCTCTCCTGGCATCGGCGTATTGTAACCCACTTATGAGGATGGGGCGCCTGGAAGGCGAGGTTACGCTGCCGCTGCCACAATGATATGATGGGTGATGACGATGAGTAATGATGCGCCAGGAGAGGCCTTAAACCTAAACTTAATATAATGATGTGAATTTGATATTGATGATAATGATGGCCAGATGATGTTCAGGGACCGTTTTGGCCTTAAAGTATCCTGACATTTGTCTTACAGTTGAGGAAAAATCTAAAAAAAAACTCACACCCAGCAAACTTGTCCCGAGCGGCGATCGAACCCGGGCCCGTTGCATGACAAGGCAGCACTCTACCTCGAGACCACAGCGGTGGACGATCATCGTTTTGTAGTTTTGTCCATTCAGCAATCTGTTCGTCCCTTTTTGATCTAAAAATTTTCTTAAGCACTTTATTCTCAACAATATTTTCTTCTCTCTAAAAGTAAGATATGTTTTACATCAATATAACTGGAAGAATTGCTACACAATCCACCATTTGTGGTCTAGTGGTAACGTCATTACGTCAGACATGTGGACCCAGATTCGATTCCCAGTCAAAACAAGTTTCCTGGGTGAGATTTTTTTTTCAGAATTTTTCCTAATCTCTAAGAAAAATGTCATGAATATTTAAAGTTATAATAGTTCCCGAACACCATTTGACCATTATAATCAACCACATAATTTTCATCTTGAGTGAATATGTGAGTGAATGGGGTGTCTTTCTTAAGTGTTCGTCGTGCCGTCTTAGAGGTGGTCCTAGCATTGATCTGATCGCTCATCCAGGGATACTCTCCATGACCTAGTGTAGCTAAAGAAATTATATAATGCAGAGTTTAAAATCCTATCCTGACACGTCGTGACCTTGTAGGCTTAGGTCTTTGTAGGATGGGACATGACAAAGTCGTTACAAATGGAGAGGTTAAACTAAGGTAAAGGAAGAATCACTAACTACACTGCTTATTTAAAATGAACATAAGCTTCCAATAACTAAGGAAATGTTCCTGCTCGTAATTACAAGGCCGACTGGGCTCCAGGACCAGTGTATACAGGAATTCGAGAAATTTGCTCGGTTTGGAATCGAACTCGGACCGCCATTGCTCGTTGTAACAAAAAGAGCAGTGCCTTAAATTTCATTACCAGGTTACAGATTAATCTTAAATATTTAATAGTGTAGTTTGCGCATGCTTCACTATGTGGGTTTTATATCCGGAAGTACAAACATTACATTAAATTTTAATACAAACAGAGATGGGTAATTCCGCTAAAACACCTGCTCTCGTTTCCTCTCGCAAATGCGCAGTTCATGCAATGTACACTATTTTACAAATATTTAGATTATTATTATTATTATTATTATTATTATTATTATTATTATTATTATTATTATTATTATTATTATTATTATTATTATTATTATTATTATTATTATTATTATTATTATTAAAAAACTTAGTGGCGCGACAGGCTTAGACGTTCCTTGACCTATTCGACTGTTGGTATCACATCCACATGTGTTAATATAGAGATGGACAATTATCCAGCCAGTATAAGCGTGACAAGTAGTCAGCATATCGGATCCCCTAGCCGTTATAGCTGGTTTTTGTCAACCTGGAGCCACTACTTATTGTACTTACTTACTTACTTACTCACTGGCACTATCGAACCCGAAGGTTCATGGCCGCGCGGACATAAGCTCTCCATACATCCCTATCCTGAGCTAATGCTTTCCAATCATTCCCTGTATAATCTACTTCCCTCAAATCATAGTTAATGTTATTCTCCCACCTCATTCTTGGTCTACCAACTGGGCGTTTTCCCTCTGGCTTTCCTACAAGAAGCTTCCATGCACGTCTTTCATTCCCCATACGTGCAACATGTCCTGCCATTGCAGTCTACGAGACTTAACTGTTCTTATTATATCTGGCTTCCTATAAAGACCATGTAGTTCATTGTTATGTAATCTTCTCCATTCACCTGTCTGTTCATCTCTCTTTGGTCCAAAAATTTTCCTAAGTACTTTATTCTCAAATACTCGTAATCTCCTTTCCTCTCTTAAAGCAAGAGTCCATGTTTCGCACTCATATAATATAACTGGTAGAATAACAGTTTTATATATTTTCAGCTTAACGTTTTTTGAAAGGAGTTGTACATCAAGAGTCTCTGCAATGCATAATAGCACGCATTTCCAGAATTGAGCCTATGTTTAATTTCTTTTTGCATCTCATTCCTATTTGTGATTATTGTTCCTAGGTATTTGAATTCAGCCACTTCCTCAAAATTTCCCTCATTTGTCATTAGCTGTCCATTTCCATTATATACTGAATTTCTACGTGTGACCATATATTTAGTTTTACTGATATTTACTTCCAGTCCTAATTTCTTAGTGTTACTCAATAGTGTGTGCGTGTTGGCCTTTAGTATCTCCTCACTATCAGCCAGTAGTACTACATCATCAGCATAAACTAACAGCTTATTAATACCATTGAGTTGTAATCCTTCCTCATTCTCTAAATATTTAATGGCATGCTCTAGTACAAAATTAAATAGTAGAGGAGATAGTGCATCTCCTTGCTTCAACCCATTCTGGATTTCATACTTATTGTAGCTCCCCAAATTCCTCATTATTTTGAGTAAGCACGGTTTCATATTGCCCGTAATTACATTTATTATTATTATTATTATTATTATTATTATTATTATTATTATTATTATTATTATTATTATTATTATTATTATTATTATTATCATCATTATCATCATTATCATCATCGTCATCATCATCATTATTATCATCGTCGTCATCATAGCAAGATGTTGAAAATTAGAAAGCATAAAAAATAAACTCATACGAGAAAAAATGAATATTAAACATAATATAAGCAGTTAAATTTGTAAAGGAATGTACGACGAATGCAAGAAGAAAGGTTATCCAAAAAAACATTGGAATGGTATCCACCTGGAAGAAAGAAAGAAAGAAAGAAAGAAAAAGTCCTCGAAACTCACGGATGCAAGAAATAATAACTGGAATGAGAACAAGAGAACTGGAGGACACGGAGTGGATGGATCGGGACGAGTAGAGAAGGAAAAGAAACTTTAGGCACAGAAAGAGTGTAAACATTGAAAATCTGTATATATTTTTTCTTCAGCTCCACATTATAAATATCCTATTAGTCTATAAATGCCGAAATAGGATAGATGGGTGTCACTAGTATAGCGAGCGGGAAAACATAATATCAGTCTTTGAGCACTCAGTCCGCAAAACATGAAAAGTTAAGCACGATACGCGAAATAACTTCAACGCTTTCACTTCACAAAACTTAATCACATTATATACAATCTGCCTAGCTTGACTAAGCAGTACTTCCCTCTTCATTCGCGACATGATAGTTGAATCAAACGCTATCACCGTAAAGACTGAATTAGGTCTATTGTAGAAAGAAATTGAAGTATTACTCGCCCAAGTTAAATCTGCACGGCTAAAGGGAAGTGTATTAGCGTTAGTGTCGCCGAAATAGTTCTATATGAAAGGGAGAATCCTTAAACACGTGTGAAAGATCATTACATGGTTGTCAAATTATTAATTTAGTCGATGACTGCTGAAAGTTTCGGATAATTTAAAATCACAGTATTTGCCATATCTCTATTGCCAGCTTCACTTCACAGTACAGGGGACGGGAATTGACAACGTTTAATGAGGAAGGCAAAGGAGGGACAGCTCATTCCCCAGTAGTAACGTGATTGCCGGATTATTCATTTGGACATCGCCTGCTGTAGGTATCGTGTCATTTAAAAAGCATAGTATTTGTCAGCGCTCCCCTCCCAGTTAACACAATACAAGGGATGGAAGTGGCAAGATATATAGAGAAGGAAGATAATCGACATTCCTAAAGTCCAGCTCTGATGTTTAGTTTGTACGAGGGGCAAAAAGAGAAACTCGCCCTCTACTGCCAATAAGGGAATAGTTGAGTGGCAGTTGACGTGTGCCACATCGAATCACTGCTCTTGACACCGCTATAGCGCGCTAATAATGTTTGAAATTGCTGAGATGTTGTCAGTTGTATTTCTGCTAACCGCACATAAAGCGGCCGCTCCCACTGAATATCAACATCGGCAACACTGTCGTGAAAACGTCAGAGCCGGAGACTCAGTGGCTGGACTATAGTATATATTCCGCGTGCAGATTTAAGTTGGGCGAGTAATACTTGTGACGAAGACTTTGATGTCACAGGCCGTAGTTCATGTTCTGTTCAGGACTGACTTTCTTTTAAGTGTCATAAATCTGTGACATGTGATCCACGGCTTTACTTCACTTTGGGAGGAATTCATGTCATGTTTCTATTAGGATTTTTCACATTACAGTTTACCCTTCAACCCAAAGTACGTAATTTGTCGCCAGTGATCTGTCTGATGAATCTTCTTCCTTAAGATCCGTTGCTTCCATACTTCTTCTTACTCAATTCATCCAACCATCCGATGTTCTCTTGTTCTACCTCTTCCCTTTTAAAGACTTTTTTTTGTATTCTATCCTTTTCCATTCGTAAGAGGCGTCCATATCACTCAAAATGATTTTTCTCTTTATGTAGATATCTGTCTGATTCATCTTCTTCCTTAAGACCCCTAGCTTCTTCTTACTCCATCCATCCGACGTTCTCTTGATCTACCCCTTCTCTTCCTTCCTCTAGCCTCCCTTTTAAGGACTGGTTTGATTTTCTCTTCATTTTCATTCGTAAGAGGCGTTCATATCGCCTTAAATTATTTTTCTATTTAGGTATTTAGCAGTGTATTTTTTCAATAGAACGGGTAGCTGGACAATTGCTACAACCCGCAAACTAGAGGACCAGATAATTTGCATCGAGATTGTCATCCGCTAGCCTGCAGTAAATCAACACTGAGCTGTTAATTTTCTAGCGCCTCGGGTATTTAATTCCCCCGATAACTCTCATATCTGGGAGGTATTCCCGAGTGAGGATTAACAATCCCTCACGGAGCTCTGAATTTTTACGCCCTTAAAAAATTAATCGACCAGCCATGTTTGAACATGCGAACCTCGAAAACAGAGGCGATCATGATAACTATTCATTGATACTGACTTCTAACGATATAGAATTTGATAAAAATCAGTGTAGGCCCTACAGGTGTAAGATTTTTTGACAAAAGCAATATTTATTTAATTTGTGTATATTTTGTGATGTAGACTATGCGTTTGGCGGACATGAATGTCGCCTGGAAATAATTGGGGTTGTTGTGATGGAATTAAAACTAACAAATCTTGATAAAATTGTGTCCCAGGGATCACATTTCACGTGTGTTTAATTTATTTATCTAGGACTACATACGTCACATGACGATTGCTTGGTTATTGGTTTCGATTTTCGGCAGCTGGAACATTGTTTTGCGTCATTGTGAGCGATCTATGTTCTCTAAAGTTCAACTTTAAAACATACCATTATTATTATTATTATTATTATTATTATTATTATTATTATTATTATTATTATTATTATTATTTACTGGCACTATTGAACCCATAGGTTCATGGCCGCGCGGACATAAACTCTTCATACATCCCTATTTTGAGCTAATGTTTTCTAATCATCTCCTGTATAATCTGCTTCCCTCAAATCATGGGTTAAATTTATTCTCCCGCCTCATTCGTGGTCTACCAACTGGGCATTTTCCCTCTGGTTTTCTTACAAGAAGCTTCCATGCACGTCTTTCATTCCTCATTCGTGTCACATGTCCTGCCCATCACAGTCTACGAGACTTAACTGTTCTTATTATATCTGGTTTCCTATAAAGACCAAGTAGCTCACTGTTAGGACTATGTAGTCTTCTCCATTCACCTGTCTGTTCATTTCTCTTTCGTCCAAAAATTGTCCCAATAACTTTATTCTCAAATACTCGTAATCCCCTTTCCTCCCTTAAAGTAAAAATCTATGTTTCGCAAGTATTATTATTGTTAGGGGCACGCCGTAGCGTAGTTGGTTAAGACAATACGCTACAAACCGGAAGTCGGGTTCGAGTCCCGGTGGGGTCAGAATTGTAAAAAATTTACCCAAACCTTCTGGGGGTAAAGGAGGCCGTCACGCAGGGTTGACAGTCCGGCTGACAAGTGCTGATCGTTGTTTGTCTTCTTCTTCGTCGTCGTCGTCGTCTTCTTCGTCTTCGTAGTCGTTGTAGGTGACGCGACGGCTAATACCGAGTATGCGCAGGCACGCCCAAATAAATTATTTATTTTTATTTTTAGTTAAATAGGTGGACATAAAAATAACAATACATTTATAACGTAATTATTTTTAGATACCCTGTGCGTCAAAAGGGTTGATTAAATATTATGGTATGTATTGCAACGTACCAAACATGGCGGTTGGTAGTCAATTTTTAATTTCGGATTTCAGGTAAACCGCCACTTCTAATGGTCGGATTTCGCTGATTTTTGATAATACTTACCTTGGTTTACTTTAATATTATATACTGAGTTTCGTTGTGAAACATCGAAAATTGCGACTGCTAAAGTGATCCCACAACAGGCCTCAGGAGGCCTTTGGGGTAGTAGGAGGTTAAGGCTCCCACTTTTTCTAGACAATCGGCACTTGATGTCAGCCGGGTTGTCAGCCCTGCGTGACGGCCGCCTTTACCCCAGAACAAGCGTCTGGTACTCATTTCCGTTAGAGGCTGAGTCGACCCCAGGGCCATAGTGCCGCCAGAGGGTTTGGGTCAGTTTAAAAATCCTGACCCCAACGGGACTTGAACCCTCGACCCTCCGGCTTGTAGCTCAGTGCCTTAACCACTACGCTACGGCGTGACTGCTAGAGCGTTTTTTTTTTTTTACTTCAGGTGAACAACTACGCCTACTTAATGGTTTTCGAGCATAATATATAGTAGCTAAATACTCGCCATACATGAAAAATCTGTATGTGCAAATTTTCATGAAGATTGGTTGAGTGGTTTAGAAATCTCTAAATCACAAACATATATACATTAGGGAAATGTTTGGGACAAAGAGAGACGAATAAACAGGTGAATGGAGAAGACTACATAACAATAAGCTACATGAACTTTATGGGAAGCCAGATATAATAACAGTTAAGTCTCATAGATTACGATGGGTTGAACAAGTGGCGCAAATGGGGAATGAAAGAGAGGCTTGGAAACTCATTGTAGGAAAACCAGAAAGAAAGCACACAGAAGGCATGCCAAGACTGAGGTGGGTGAATAGCATTAACCATGATTTAAGGGAAGTAAATTATAAAGGGGATGATCAGGGTAGGGTGTATGGAGTGCTTGTCTGCAAGGCCATGAACCTACAGGTTTGATAGTGACCAATGAGTTAGTTAGTTTTATAATTATTATTAATGTTACTGTTTTTACTATACAGAGTGATTCAGAAATATGACTATACGTTTGATCGCATTTTGTGACGAAAATATTATTATTAAAGGAAATATGATGTTATCATTTGAAAGGGAATCCTTCAAATTACAACAATAGAACAAAACAAAACAAATCACTGCTCACGTGCAGCTTGGCGGGTTGATTTTTGTGGGCTAGCGTCGAACGCCTCCGCAATTCTCTTCCTTGTTTCCGCATCCGTGCTAATGCGAGGCCTTCCAGGAGGTTTGGTTTTCTGCATCCTTCCCGTTTCCAGCAGTCGTTTTCTCCACTTCCACACAGTCGACGGCTGCAATGCTACGTTAAACTCACGTCTTGCCCGTATTGCGGCCTCACGATCATTAGCATACGTTTTTGCCCATGCAGCAATTGTAATTTGCTGTTGCATATTCAACGCCATTTTGACTAATGACGTAAGTTCGCCACTGTTTTGTTTTATTCCATTTTTGTAATTTGAATAATTGCCTTTCCAACGGTAATTTCATATTTCCTGTAATGGTAATATTTTCATCACACAACGCGATCAAACATATAGCCATATTTATGATTCACCCCGTAGTTTTTGTTGTTGTTGTTGTAGATGTGACTTGATTTTGCAGAGAGCTTGGAGTTGCGTCAGTTTACTCTGGGGGACCAGACGCCCTGCGTGAAGTCAGTGCGAGTGTTTGATGTTAGTGAGGGTAAGAGAGTGCCACTAACAGTAGCAAGTCTGCAGCAGCCCCCCAGTGGGCTAACTCTCAGTCTGCACCACCAAGTAGCAGTCGTGGCAGATGTGTGTCTGGACAGCGATGACTTCCGCATGGTTCTGCGTACAAGACTCTTTGGCAAAGGGTAACCTCACATCATTGTCTTATACACAAATGAAATATCCATCCATAGTATCCATAGTAATTCTGCCCGAAGGCAGGTCCTTCACTGCAATCATAGCATTTTCATGCTATGCTTGCAGCTTTACTAGAGAATTGTAGGTGTGGTAGCTTCCCGTTGCTTTCCACACCGGTGAAGGATGATGATAAGGATGATGATGATAATGATAAGGATGATGATGATGGCCATATGATTTCGGGGACCATATAGGCCTTAAAGTTTTCCTGACATTTGTCTTACAGGTGAGGAAAAACCCCGATAAAAACCTCACCCAGAAAAACTGCCCCGACCGGGGATCGAACCCGGGCCCGCTGCGTGACAAGGCAACACGCTACCTCGAGACCACAGCGATGGACAAATGAAATATAGTTTTTCCATAACTGTATGTGTTTGCCTTAATTTTTAATGTTTAAAGCCTCGTAGGATCAGTTCTGATGGATTAGTGGTCACCATGCTCACCTCTTGTTACTGGTTTATATAATCAAACGCAGCTGGGATCAATGGATTTTCTTCATTTGTAGCACAACAATTTCTTTCTTAATTAACTTTATTAGGAATTAACATTATGAGGTATTATTTATTTAAGGTCCACCGCTGTGGTCTCGAGGTAGTGTGCTGCCTTGTCACGCAGCGGGCCCGGGTTCGATCCCCGGTCAGGTCACTTTTTCTGAGTGAGGTTTTTATTGGGGTTTTTCCCCACCTGTAAGACAAATGTCAGGGGACCGTTTGGGTCTTAAATTTTTCCTGACATTTGTCTGACAGGTGAGGAAAACCTCGATAAAAACCTCACCTAGAAAAACTGCCCCGACCGGGGATTGAACCCAGGTCCGCTGCGTGACAAGGCAGCATGCTACCTCGAGACCACAGCGGTAGACTATATATATATGAAATATAGGAACACTCATATCTAATTTTGCAGGAAAGTACTGTATCTTTATACTTTTTAAATTGTTATGAGCAGGTCTGGATTTGTACAGCAACATGTTTTAGACTTTTTGTTAATTTTCATGCATATACAGATAGTCTGTTATCTATGTTATCCATCTCAGGTTTTTTTATTGTTTTGATAATCAGTAACTTTGTTGGCCATGCTATATCTAAGTTACGAAAGTTATCTTGTGGATTTATATTGAGAAAGTTGTATTGACGACACTACTTCCAGTAGAAAAAATATCTTGTCAGTATAGCTAGGTGTTAAGTTTTTATTCTCAATTCCACCAACAAATGCATTTGTTGAAAGAACTTTCTGCCAGTGACAAATGTCTGGTCAGATATTAGAAATAGGTTTCATATGGACAAACTCCAAGCACGTCTTCAAGTGAAAATAAATTGTATTTTTTAATATAAATACTTTCTCAATATAAGTCCTAAATTATTAGGAAATTTTGGCATATGCGAGAAACAAGAAATATGGTTTTAAACTCTAATAATATGTTGAAGTTATATTTATTTTGTCCACCGCTGTAGTCTCGAGGTAGCATGCTGCCTTGTTACGCATTGAGCCCAGGTTCGATTCCCAGTCAGGACAGGCTCCTGGGTGAGGTTTTTTGGGGTTTTTCCTCACCTGTAAGACAAATGTCAGGAAGCTTAGGGCCCAACAGTCCCCAAAAATCATCCGGCTATCATCATCATCCATCATCGGTGTGGAAAGCAACGGGAAGCTACCACACCTATAATTCCTTAGTAAAGTTGCAAAGCATAACATATAATGCTATAATTGCAGTTTAAGACCTGCCCTCGGGCAGAATTACTACAGAATAGAACATTTATTTTAACATTTTACAGTCCTGGTCAGATTTACTTTTTGAAAATAAAAATTAACGTTCAATTCCTGGTTCAAATGTTAATTTTTCTTTTCATATGTTTTTCTAGAAATGAATCAGGTCTTCATAAGCTTACAAAAAATTAAAATACTGATTTTTATGTAGGGTATTATAATATTAAATGTTCCTTCTAGGGTTTTGTAATAGAAAAATGTTGAATTAGATTTGTGGAAACAATTTTTCTATTAATAAGAGAAGGAAAACAGTGTAATTACATTTTTAATTTCATGCTATTCCATGTCCCTTAAAATCCTGAAATGTTCCTCTTTATTGGCATTCTTCTCCCTAATCCTATATATCTCGAGGTGGTCACACTATTAAAACAACAAAGTTGCCATATAGAAATGTCCAGTTTGTGTTTACATTCATAATGAGTTCTAATGTTTCTGAGTATATATAATACAATCTTGCTAATATGAGTATTTATGCATTGCAGAGTAGGAATGGACTTGGATTTGGCTGTGGAAAAGTTAAACATTAGTGGGAAAATTTATTTAACATTCACATTAAACATGGAAGCGCCATTTCCTCACATCACACATTTAAATGTAACATTCATGGAGAAGCCAGAAGTTTGGTTCAGCATTCGAGTGCTTAAGGTGAGTTTAATTCTATGTGGTCAGCATATTGGATTCCCCAGACATTGTACCTGGTTTCCTCAACCTGGAGCCTCTACTTATTGTATTCTTATTCTTCTTCAAATGACCTTTTTGAGTGCATCTAGCTCATTATAAGATTCTTACATCCCAGTATAACTTGATAGTACCATGGAGGCCCTCTTTACTAGTCTGTATGAGTCCAAACCCATGATAAGATAATCAAATTTATAGGTTTTGGTTAGTCATTACAAGGAAACAAGAAGTACTACAATAATAGCAAAATCAATATTTTACGTATCTGATTACACTGAGCAACAAAAAAGAAACTCTTTTTTTGTCTCAGAAAGAAAAATATGTGATTCTGATAGTATTTTTTCTCCTGAATTCAAATATTATATCGGTTTTTCTCCATCACACAAGGTTTCCGAGAGAAAAGGCATTTATAATTTCAAAACTTTAATATTTTCTACGTTCGTAACTACACATTATTCGAACATTCGGACTCACCTAGAAAGTAAGTAATAATGATTTTCTGCTATATTTTGCCTTTGGAGCATCCCTCTTGATTGTCCAACAATAATTGGCCAGCATATTAGGATTCCATTTGCCTTGATATCTCTTTTCCATAGCTGAAATCTCCTGATGAAAGTGTTCCCCGTGCTCATCGATCACTGGGCCAAAATTTTCCGGGAAGAAATCTAGGTTTATTAAAAAAATAATTATTTAAATGCACTAATTAAAATTAAAATAAAAAAAACTGTGGGTGATGGAGAAATTCCAAATACATATTTGAAAACACGATAAAAAACTGTACAACTATTGGTACTCGTGAGACAAAAATTATGTTGACCAGTGTTATCTGATTATGCTGTGATTCATTAACAAAACATTGATAAATATATTAAGTGCTATACTGTGAATAACCAAACAATATACTCTACTATTACACAAATAACTGCATACAGATGTGTTGAGACATCTTTGTGAATTACAGCATGTTAGTAATTGCTAATTGAATGATAATGGGATCGGCTGGTTAAGAGGGCTTTCACTGTATCACGATTTTTTTTATGTTATCCGTCTTCCACATTTGAGGAGATTAATTAGCATGCAAAGATGTTCCTGGTTTCTGTTTATTTTACATTTGTCTGAGTTACAAATTTTAATTTTATATAGATGGACAGCCAAACGCCCAGTTGGTAGACCAAGAATGAGGCGGGAGAATAAAATTAACTATGATTTGAGGGAAGTAGATTATACAGGGGATGATTGGAAAACATTGGTTCGGGATAGGGATGTATGTAGAGCTTATGTCCACGTGGCCATGAACCTACAGATTCGATACTGCCAGTGAGTTAGTTAGTTACAGATGGACAATGATGTTCTGTTCTTAATATGAGTCTTGTCACTGCTTCCTTCCATGACATATTGTTGTTTATTGGCCAATATAGATAGATATTGGATCATTGTTTAGTTGTGAAGGCATTTGTTATTACTACATTTTCTATTTTGTTTCTTTTATTAATGTTTTGAATTCTTGTCCTTACATTGTCTGATATGTTTTATATAACTTGCTCTTCTTCCCTCCTCCCCTAGTAGATTTGTCATCTCATAATCATACTATACTACATGAGAAAGTATCCCTTGTATTGCTAATAGGTTAAGTGTTGTTAGACATTGTAGTGCTTTTTTTTAATTTCTATAAATAAAAATAATTTTTTCTGGTATGTGTGAGAAATTATGTACTATTGTAATTAAAACAAACCCAACAAATGAGAATGTAACTAGCAACATGAGGTATGTATATATAAAAATTTTGTTGAGGAAAAAAGGTATGAAAAATAGGAAAAAATTAATTAGTATTGGTTATAAATATAACCTAAAATTTGTGATATAAATAATATGAATTCTGCAAATATAACTCTAAGGGCCGCATGCAAATACTTTAGTCTCTACTCAAATTACTTCCAATCACTGGTGAGCTGACTTACCGTGAGCAAGTGCAAAGATCGAATTAGTTACCCATTAACTGGTCATGCATGAAAGTCATCGTTTTCGTAATATTGGCAAGAAATTACCCAGAATTCTCAGCGATAAACCACTTCTGTTATTTTTGTCTGCTATAGAGGAACACATTTACGCTTGCGTCCCGCAAATAATATCTATACAACGACGTCTGCATCGTGCAATATTATGCCGATTCTCCTGTTCTTCCAGTTGAATTCTTTGGTAGACTCTATCAAATTCCTCTTCTCCGCATATACCGAAAACATGATCGAAGTCTTCAAGGTCCGACATCTTGGATAAAGCAGCAAGGTACGCGGCAAAGTTTCAAACTACATCGGTTACCATCGGTTCCCTTCGGGATTCTCACGATAAGTTTCTATCTTAAGTTACCTCGTCAGGTAGCTTATGAATTTCAACAATTATTATCGCATGAATTGATTTCTGAGTAAGCAAAATCATATTAGGATAAAACTTTCTCAGCAGAGAACGCCTTTTACGGTCTAATGCGATCAAAGATTCAACCCTAAATCTTGGTAAAAACAGAATTGCCAACATATCAGAATATTATTGTTAAAGAATGGTCACATTGCCTCACTCGGTATCGTTGTCTCCAATTCCACCAGGATGTGCTATCTAAACATGAAGATAAAAATCTATAAAACTTAAGATAATTTTCATAATGTAAACTACATATAGCTAAGATTTAAATTAAAATTTTTTTATACTTGACCTCATATCCAGTCTTCTAATTATACTGGTTTCAAAACCAAGGTGGTTTCATCTTTAGTAATATCTTACCTATGATGTTATGTCATTCAGGAGAAATGCTTGTTATTCCCTCTGGGAGTAACAGAAGGAATAAGAAGCAGTTCTCCTGAATGATATAACCTCAGTCAATGAGATACTATTGAAGATGAAACCACCTTGGTTTTGAAACCGGAATCATTAGAAGACTGGATACGAGGTAAGATATAAAGAATTTTAATTTAAATCCCTATAGTGATTTTTCCTATAAAAGTTTAAAATAACTAATGTACTGAAGCCTATCTAACGTACCAAAATGTATCAAAACGTAAGGAAATATAACTTGTCATAACTCAAGGTATTTTATTTATCTCTACACACTACTTGAAGATAAAACAAATCAGCCATTGTGTTATTTGGTAATTCATTTTCCCTGGATGACACGTGTTTTCTAGTCATGTTAACAGTGTAATGCTGATGACTACTTGTATAAAAAACACACTAATGTAAAGAAATTAATAATCCAGGACATAGCAATAAACAATGTCAGTAGATGTCACAATACAAGAAAAACATGTTGGTCCACGAATGTAGTCAATCATATAGCCTAAATCAATAGCATTCAATATAATTTGCAACCTGTGGCCATACAGCATGTAATCTATGGTTTGTTCTACTATGCATAGTGCATAATTGACGTTTGTGTTTACAAAACCAGATATCTTTCAAATCAGTTTTTGAGGTATCAAGCAGTTTATTAATACACAATATTTGGAATTATTGTACCATTTGTACAAAGTTTTAAGACAAGTTTTTAAGTATTTTACATTAAAAATCACCGAGAATCTTGTCATTTATAGGATGACAGTTTCTTAAAGCTTTTGGAAAATCACATATCTACAGACTTTATAGATATTGAATTCTAAAAAAAAAAAACACAATTTTCTAACAATATTGTTGCGCCTACACTAGGGCCTAACTGTCATAATAATAAAATACTATAAAACCGATGAAACATATACATAAGATAATTGTTTATTATACTAGAAGATAGGGAATAAATAATCACCTTTAATATGCTGATAGAAGTCACACTCGAAAATTTATACAAGGGTATTAAGTAATAAAAAAAGAGGAAAAAATTAATAAAATATTAGAATAATCTTGGAAAATGCATGTCACAACCCAACAGGACAGATTTTAAATCAACATGTTTTCAAACTATTAGGACACATTTACGAAAGATTAGAACAAACAGAAAATATTGTACCTTTGAATAACACATTATATAAGGGAAAAAAACATCTTATACAACTTGGGCCTGACAGGCACAGTAAGATTGCTATAGGTTGGGAAATAGATAAAGGTTTCCACGAAATTGGAGGGTAGAGAAAAGTAAAATCACCATATAAAAACCCGGGTTTTTGGCAGGAAAGGCAGAACGGTGCGGAGGACCAAGAGGTCCTCCAGGGGGAGGAGGCAGCTCTACATGGGTAAGACTCTTTTTCATAATATTATCATTCTAAAAAAAATATGTTTTTTTTAAATGGTCATTTTCAAACATAAAGACCAAATGGTCACATAACTTAGAATAATTTTGTTAATTATATGCATTTATAAGAAGACCTAAGGGTCAATAATAACCTAAGTTGATTTTTTAAATGGTTTTTCTCCCTCTGAATATTAACAAAGATAATTGTTCGGCTCAAATCAACATGGCAATTTTAGCTGGTTTTAATCACTTGCTTATATGTTTGTCTAATCTTTTCTTTATGTTTGTTATTTTTAATAAATAATGTTAATATTTGTTTTATCGAGTTTATATGTGAAATATTCCCACCAAAAACCAAGGCCAACCACTCGGGCCAAAGACCACTTAAACCTTAGAGATCCTTTTTACACTACGTTACGACTGGGCTTAACTTCCAGTATAACAAATATCTGTATTTTTTCATGATTCTTCACTTGGATCTCTCTATTTTCAGCTCTAGAAGGTGATTTCTAATTGTGATTGAATTCACTTCATTGTAATGTTCACAACCTTATAAACTTCATAAATAATTATAGTTTTTAACATTGCAGGCAGTTCAGATGATGGAAGTGCCACTTCTTAAGACATGGATTCATTCTCTAGTTATGGATGCTTTAATAACTTATCTGGTAGATCCTGGGAAACTAGACATAAATCTAACTTCTCATGAGAGACTCATACCTGGTCAGGAAATGGGAGATACTCTCGCACAGGGTGTTCTTACAGTTACGCTATCAGCTACTCAGCCTGGTAAGTATATTGTTAAAGTTTCTTCTTCTATTGCACTATACCCAAATCAGTTCTTGGCTTCTCTCATATGGTCTACTCTTCTTTATTTGTAGTGTCCCTTTCCAAGTTCCTGCTATGTAATATACTTCTTTCATCAAACCAACTCTTCCTTGTATCATAGTTAAGTGACATTCATCATCATCATCATCATCATGAACAAATTCGTTTTAGGCCATGTGGCCTGTACGGTAAACCTAGCGAAGATGGTCCAGTCTTTGCTTAAGTTTCTTCGAGTAGTAGGATTCAAGAGCAAGAATTGGTCACCTGGTGACTAATACATATTTATATAGATTTGGAGCAGGTGAATAATTTTACATATCTAGGATGCAATATCTCATATGATGAAGAAAAGGATGTAAATGCAAAAATATCTAATTTTTTAAGAATTTTAGGGTTAATAAATTCTATCTTCAAGCCACAGTTAGTCCAAAAACATTCAAGACTAAAAGTGTATAAAACACGCTCTTCCAACTCTTTTGTATGGTAGTGAAGTATGGACGTTGAAACAGAAGGATATACAGAGACTTAGATCTGCTGAAATGAGATACCTTCGGAGGACTGCAGGATACACACTACTAGATCACAAAAAAAAAATGAAGACATCTAAGAAGAATTACACATGGAACCTTTAGAAAACAAAATTTCTGATTATAAGTCAAGATGGATGCAACATGTTCATCGAATGGAAGATCACAGGATACCCAAACAAATGTTAAGATATCAACCTGCAGGAAGAAGAACACCAGGACATCCACTCAAAAGACTTCTGGATGGTGTTTCTCTTGAGGCCGAAACAGGTCAACAAATGGCCTAAATTCATGAATGTACTATGATGATGATTCATCCTAAATGACTCGCCTATGTGTCCACTGTGCCAAGCTGATTTAGAACATGTTATGCTGAACTGTACATCTATAAATTGTCATAGAAATACTCTAAAGTCACTATTACCTCAATTCATCTTATCCATACCTAAGCTATGGACCATTGCAGAGCTTGTATATAGTTTACATAGGAAAAATCACCAATCAACTCTTCAAAAAGTGTAACTCTGCAATGGAATCATGTCATCAGCTGTGGCTGGAAACATGTAATGAAGAATGAATGAAATGACATCTTCCAGTCTAGTTGGCCATGTTCATGAAACTTGAAGTTCCTGATTTTTTACCAGAGACTGTTTCTGGCATGAGATGTAGCCATATTATCAGACCTCCATGATGGATGCCTGGTATTCATTTCTGTTAGAGCTGTGTCAATCCCAGCACCCATGGTGCTGACACAAGATTTAGGCCAGTTTAAAAGTCCTGACCAAATTGAGGCTTGAACGTGACCTTCAACTTGTAGCATATCAGCTTCTCATTTCAAGCTATTCCTTCATATGATGGTATCCATTGTAGGGTTATTTGTTTTCCTACATTTTTCAACAGCTTTAGTGAATCGGAGTATTTCATTTATTGTGCTATTACTTGGATATAGTGATGTTAATGCATGTAATGCAGACTAAATTAGCTTAATTTCAAGAAATAAAAGATGTGAGTGGCTCAACACACATTTATTTAAAATTCCTCGAGTATCCAAGGAAAAGTTCTGTTGCATCATTTAGATTGACCACAGGTCATGATTGTTTGCCTAAGCATTTGTACAGAATTGGAATTATCTCTTCCCCACTTTGACATTGTGCAATCTACAAGAAAAAATGGATCAGGAGCACCTTCAAGAATATTCAGTCCTATCATCCAATTCTACAGTATCTGGAAAATACTGGAGAACAAGAGAGCTGATGCCTGCATTGTCAAGTGCTTGGCTTTAGCTAACAAACAAACAAAATTACCTTGGTTAAGTTACTCCTGCAAGGGAGCACTCTAGCCCTACATGGAGATGTATGGGTATAGACATATTTTAGAAAGAAAAATTAATGATCAAACCCTGCGCGTCAGTATGATAACCACTACATCATCCAAGCTCCGATATGAATGTCAACAATTCTTTCCATTTATATTCTCTTTCATCAGAAGACTGATAGCCATCACTATCAACATCATTTGACGAGTTCTATTTGAAATATTTTTATTGAGAATTTAAACATTATTTTTAAGGGGTAAAGCTTGATATTTTGATGTTATGTTTTAAATTACACTTTCCAGAATTGGAGATAGTTTTATTGTAGAAAGAAAAATTAACTCTCGAACCCTGGATCTCTGACTCTGCCCTTCAGAATGATAATTGATAACTGTTACACAATCCAAGCTCTGATATGAACATCAACAATTCTTTCCATTTATACAATTCTCTTTCATCAAAACATATAGACATGTTAGATTAGCCATGATTGATTGATTGACTGATTGATTGATTAATTGATTGATATGGAAAAAAATTGAAAATTGTTTCAGGTCACATGCCAGAAGATATCCGATGGCTTGTTTTGATTCTCGGTGATCAGCGACAGAAAACATCACATTTGTCTCCGAGATGGCAAGAGAGTCGCTCATTCCTCATCGGATCCCTTCAGTCTGACAGACTGATTATTAAACTGAAAAGTAAAAGACTAATCAGCTCCATCACATTAGCTCAGTTTGAACTTGCTTTGTCCAGTTATAACTTTGACAGTACTCATGTGTAAGTATGTTTAACATTTTTTATTTTTTATTATTTCACTCACCTCATACTTCATAATTCATAGCAGACCCTGGGTTTCTTCACATCATTTGTGACATTCTCAATGCTGTGTTTCCTATCTACATAACTTAATATGTTTAACATTACTCATTATTTTACTCATTCCAAAAGTGCTAATTTAGATAATATGTTGGTTTATATTTAATTAATGTTGGGAAGTAAACATTATGAGGTATAATCATTAAAATTCATCGGAGAACATATTGTTTAAACAACTCACCTCATAGGATTCATGCTTCCATGATATCGCGATTTCAAACATAATCATGTTCATCGTCAGCCATAACTCCGACTGATGAAATTCTTCGGCCGTCAACTATTCTATTGTCGCCATGGCTGACGATGAACATGATTATGTTTGAAATCGCGATATCATGGAAGCATGAATCCTATGAGGTGAGTTGTTTAAACAATATGTTCTCCGATGAATTTTAATGTTGGTTTATGTTTCGTAGCAGATCTTATCCAACCTCTAATTTAGGTTCAAAGACATATCTTCCTATTCCATACTCCTATTAGCAAATTCCAAAGGAATGAAGCTATTGAGGTTTGTTTTCATGAAAAGATTTTTGAAAAAAATATTTACAGATCTTCACTGATCCGGAAAATTGCCATGACCAAAATTTATATTCCACATAAAATTAGTTTCTTCCCTGCTTCCCAAAGTGGTATATGGACTATTAAAAAGATTTTCAAGTGCCAAAATATTGTAGAATATGAAGAAACACATATGTAACAAATAATTGTTATTCAATGTTTTTATTATTAATTCCATACATCTCAGTGATGGATATATCATATTTGAAGAGAAAAATTATACGCTCAGACCAGGACTTGAACCCGGGACCCTTAGTTCCAGATCGGTACTTGCTCAGGTAGGTCAGGTGGTAGAGCACTTGGTCTAGATAACCAAGGGTCCTGGGTTCAAATCCCGGTCTGAGCATATAATTTTTCTCTTCAAATATGATTTATCCATCATTGAGATGTATGAAATTAATAATAAAAACATTGAAAAAAGCCGTACTGGCATTTATAATGTAATGTATAATTCCCAAATATGTCTTCTTAATATAGGAGCCGTCATTTGCAAAGATAGAAGCAAAGGCTTCATAGCATTTGGTGGGCGGGAATTACAACGTATATAGAGAAAAATTTGCATTTAGATCGGTACTTGCTCAGGTAGCTCAGGTGGTAGAGCACTTGGTCTAGAGAACCAAGGGTCTTGGGTTCAAGTCCCGGTCTGAGCGTATAATTTTTCTCTTCAAATATAATCGTTATTCATTTTATTTAAAACTGTAACATCACACAGAAGCATTGGTTGTTATGTCAGTTATCTTCATTTTGTATAATTAGTCTAAAGTTGTCTCGAATGATTTATTTTAGGAAGTAACATTTTGAGGTTCTTTTTAATCAAGTTTTTGTGAGAATGGGAACATCTTACCCAAAATTAATGTTAAACATTCCATTAAGCAAAGGAGATTTCAAAATAGAGAAAAAACACATAATCAAAGTAGCCAGAGAAAACGAGTTTGATGAAAAAATAGTACACAAAAAATTAGAAAAGTATAAAAAACAAAAAATGATTAACCAAAGCAGTCTTCAAAAAGAAAAACCACCTATAAAAAATAAAACTATGTTTTATTTTTATTTAATTAATAAATATGGATTTTCATCAAGTAAACACCAACTCAATTGATTATAAAAAATACAGGAAATTCACATATCATCCTTGGGCATACAGTAAATTCCAAATAAATTCCAGAAGATTTTTGACAAATCTAATATTAAATTAGCAACAAAAAAGATTATAGTTTAAATAAACTAATCAAAACTAACAAAATGAAAAAACTGATCAAAGTAAAAAATTTGGAATATGTCAAATAGAATGTACTGGTTGTGCTAAGATATATATATATATATATATATATATATATATATATATATATATGAAAAACGAAAAGAAACCTGAAAATTAGAACCAAGGAACATATAAGAAATAGTAAAAATGGAGAAATAGAAAAATCTGCAGTTGCTGCTCATTTTTGGTCCAAAAAACACAGCAAAATTTAATTTTGGAGACTGGAGAAATAATACATACCTTGTTGTGAGATCACATATTTAGGAATTAAAATAAATAAAAATGGGAGTGATAGAGAGGCAATAAGGCATAGAAATAATAAAGATAGGAAAATGTGCAATGGCTTGCCTTAATGACCATATACGTGGGCTAAAAATATAACGTAATAACAATAACCATTACTATGTAGCAAACAATTGTTAAAAGCATCATTACTTATGGAGCAGAACTTTGGCCATTAACAACAAAAACAAATAAGTATCTTTTGGCAACAGAAATGGATTTTATATGAAGGGCAGCAAGAATTTCAAGAAGAGAAAAAATTAGGAACTCAGTTATAAGGGAGAAAATGAAGATTGAAGACACTATTTTAGATTATATTAAAACTGCAATTAAGATGGTACGGACATGTCCAGTGAATGGAAGAGGATCGAGTACCAAAATCTGTTTTGGAATGGAAACCTGAGAGAAGACGAGGCAGAGGAAGACCTAAAATCTCCTGGAGTCAGGGAATATGTTTATACATGAAGGAGAAACATCTACAACCAGGAGATTGGATGGACCGACAAAATTGGCTATTAGGAATTGGACGATGTCAAAGACATGAATCAACCGATGATCTATCTAAAACACAATATAAATTTGAACACTAAATTATTAAAACAATTAGAAAATAGGAAAGAACTCACCATTTGGGAAAAAAATCTACATTCAAAAGAACAAAAATAGAGTCATGAATTTTGAAATTCCTTCTGAACGTGACCTAGTTTGGAGGTTCTTTGGCCAGCCAGAGGAGGGAGCTGATATTGACATCCAGGGACCACAACATAAAACTCAACAGTCTGGGTAAGCTGAAAATGATATAGAGGATTATATCAAAACATGTTCAAACAGAACTCAACATTAATTTAAAGTAAGATGTTCCCATTCACAAAAAATTTGATTAAAATATGACTTCCTAAAATAAACCATTACTTTTTAGTACTACTTGCTATAAATGTTGTGTTTAAAATAAATACTTGTTTTCAGAGTGGAAACAGTTCTGCAGAAGAAGCCACCTCGTGCATCTTCAAGTTCATTCCCAAATATAGCTGTGAGATTAGAATACACAGCTTTGCCTCCCATACAACTGGACCAGCCTGACACATTTCCTATCAGTCCAGCAGGCACACAAGGTAACTGCAGACATTGTAGTATGATATTTATTTATCTACTCACAGAGATTAATAGGATTTCATCATCTCTCTGACTTTCCAGTACAGACTTGTTAGGTTGTTAGCACATATGCACATGACCCTCTAATGCTCTAGCAGCTGCAATTTTATTTAAGAGGATTACATTAATTTGAGAGTTGCAAGGTACAGTGACATGCATTTAATCACCTCTCCTATCCAAATCTCATCCTCAACTTACTCGTGGTACAACCTGCTATTACAAATGAAGCTCTGAGGACCGAGTGCTGGTGGTATAACCACATCACCTTAATGCAGAGGAAATGCTATATTAGTGGGACCCCACAATAATACCCTTCTGGACCAGCAACTCATTGGGTGAAAAATTTACATTTGCTTTCAAGTCTCAAACCAAGCCTTGGATTATGGTAGTGAAGCATAGACAATATGAAGAAAAGATGAATGCTGAATAACAGCAAATGAGATGCAATTTATGTGCCGTACAGCAGGCTATACAAAGTGGGACCATAAATGAAATGAGGAAATTATGGAAGAGTTGGATGTAGAACCCATTCTCCATCGTATACAAAACTACCAGAATAACTGGAAAGCCCATCTTGTGGCTCCCATGTTAGTTTTTTTTTGCAATGAAACTAGCATGTAATATTTTAATAACAAAAGTAAATAAAATGAACAGACTCACCTCATTTATTGAGAAGAACCTCATAATATTACTTCCTGTTATAATTTATTAAGAAAAGTAAGGTCGAATTTGTTAATCAGCAAAATCAGGCCGTTACAAATGGGGTTAACCTGAAGGTTGAAATATTAGAACATTTTCAATGTTCTAACAGATCAAATTGTTTTCTTGCAATTTATCTTGGTTTATGTGATTCTATTATTAAAAAAGAAGCTATTTTCCATAAACTAGAAAAGTCGAACAACTAATGTAATCAATGGTAAAGAGAAAAAATTTTACCTGAACCTGGAATTGAACCCCTAGTACTGACACTCTGATCACTGAGCTAATTCAGCCTACATTCCCATCCAAGCAAATCTTCCCTTTACCTTGGATGGGAATGTAGTCTGAATTAGCTCAGTGGTCAGAGCATCAGCATGGAAAGCTGAAGGTTCAAGGATCAATTCCCCGTTCAGGCAACAATTTTTCTCTTTACCATTGATTACAATAATTTAGTTATGTATATTAATTTACTTTGATGTTTTTATTATCCATTTCATACATCTCAATGGTAGATAAATCATATTTGAAGAGAAAAATTATATGCTCAGACTGGGACTTGAACCCAGGACCTTTGACTTTCTAGACCAACACTCTACCAACTGAGCTACCTGGGCAAGTTCTGACCTAAACACAATTTTTTCTCTTATATACAATGTCAATTCCCTTGCAACAAATGCTATGAAACCTTTGCTTCTATCGTTGCAAATGGTGGCTTCTTTATTAAGAAAACATTTATTTGGAAATTTTATATTACATTATTATAAAGCCAGTACAGTTTCTTTCGATGTTTTTATTATTCATTTCATACATCTCAATGATGGATAAATCATATTTGAAGAGAAAAATGATACGCTCAGACTGGGATTTGAACCCAAGACCTTTGGCTTTCTAGACCATTTAATTTATTTACTTCAATCTTAGTAATAGCTTTAGCTTCTTAATATTAATTTAATCTAACAACTAATTAAATTTACAGAGGAATTACCTTAATTCACACAGTTTCTGCATGATACCTTTTTAAAAATTTTCTGCCTACTTTATAACATTTAAAATGCTGAATTGCATTCATTTCGTAAATTAATGTTTTTGTACAGTTTCAGGTGTTATGTTTGTGTATATCCATGGAGCAGAAGGACTGTCAGGTGGTGATCAGAATGAATGTAATCCATATTGTATGCTGTTCAATAGTCGTAAGAAGGTAAATCTGCTGCTTTAACCAAATACTGTGTCAAATTAGATTCTACTTTGTAATTTTTTTTATATTATTAGTCTTTTGGTTTCAATATAGGAACTGCTCCACCATTTCTTAGACCTTCTATGACTCCTCTTTCCCTTAGCTTGTCCATCTCTTACAATTCTCACCAATCGTTCTAGAACCATCATTGATATATGATTGTTCCATTCTTTTCTTCTTCTTCTTCTTCCTTTCAAGTATTAGGCCAAGGCCTGTTAAGATCCTATAGAAAATTTTCCCTTATGGGAAATTCTCATATAAGACTTGAAAGCATAATAATAGTCCCTTCGATTGGTTGCTGGCCAAAGGAAGGCAAGACCAGTGATGGGGCTGCCATCTTATAGCCTCTGGTCAGGCTTTCTGGAGAAGAAAAGAAAATAAAGGAAAGAAGAAATGGAAGAAAGGAAGGACTCCCTAGCCCTCGGATGCCCTAATAGCATCGGGGTCGAAAAAACAAGAGTTAACCAAGAGAGGTTAGATAGTAAAGTTAAAAGAGTGTAAAACACAAGTAAGTGGAAGAAATGTTTTGCACAGCTTGGGCACCTTGTGGTCGCCATCCACATATCCCCTAGATGAGGACCCTTCTTTTCAAATTCCTATTAACAATAATAGGATTTCAGTGGTCCCAGGGAATAAGTTAAGTAAAAAAGTCACAACTTTTCAGAGAATCACTTTTTTAAACAAAAACTTGCACTGTTCTTATGAGATACCAAAAAACAAACCTCTTTATTTTTTAGTATTAATAAAAAATTACCTATTCTCATACTTTATCTTTTTTTTGTCCGGTTTCAGAGTAATTAATTCTCAATCATTAGTATTCTTGACAATTGTTCTGTCATATTGATGCACCATTTCAACCTCCATCTGTTAAAAAATATAAGGTTCATAGATCATACAGGAAGCTTTTCTTGTTCCATGTTACAAACAATTTAGATATGAACTGAATATTACTTTTTTCTTAACCTCAGCTGTGGTGTAACTATCACCATATCCGATAACCATCCCAGGTGTCTCAGATTTGATTGGGAAATAAATTTCCTTATATTATTTCAGCTAGTATATGACTAGCGGCCTCTCAGAAATGTGAGGAATTTGGATAGCTACAATAAGTAGCAGCTCCAGTTTAAGAAATCAATTATAACTGCTGTGAGACCGCATGTCACACCTATCTTCTTCTTCCAATGGTGCTACAGGCCATAGCGAGCCAGGGCCTTCTTGATGCGAGACCTCCAATTTTCTCTATCCAATGCTCACTCTTGCTAATTCCTACAGTTCAGAATTTGATGACAATCTTCCTTCACTGAGTCTACCCATCTTTTCCTAGGTTTCCCATTGGCCGCTTCTCAAACATTTCCTCCATCATCACTTTCTTAGGTATGCATTCTTTGTCCATTCTTTGAACATGTCCGGCCCATTGAATTTTTTTTTTTTTAATTTCACAAGAGTTGATAAATCAGGTTCCTTAAAAAGGTCATAGATTTCCTTATCACACCTCATTCTCTATCTTCCATTTTTTTTACTGGTCCATATATCCTTCTCAAAATCTTTCTTTTCAAAAGTGTTAATTAAATTCTCAGAGCTCTTTGTCATGGTGCAGGTTTCACTTCCACATACTAATATTGAACATATGCGGGTTTTATATAGTCTTATTTAACTTTCCTGAAAATAATTTTGGATTTTAGGATTGGAAGTAGTCCATAATATGCCTTATTTGCTCTATATATTCTATTTCGTATTTCTTGTAATTCATCATTGTTATTATTATTAGCATCATCATCATCATCATCATCATCATCATTAGGGGGCATGCTATAGTGTAGAAGGTGAAGACAATATGCTACAAACCAGAAGGTCTATGATTTGAGTCACAGTGGGGTCAGAATTTTTAAACTGACCCAAAACCTTATGGTGGCACCATGGTTCTGGGATCAGCTCAGCCTCTAACAGAAATGAGTACCAGATGCTTGTTCTGCTGGTAAAGGGTCCGTCATGCAGGGTTGACAGCCCTGCTGACACAAAGTGCCGATTGTCTAGAAAAAGTGGGAGCCTTAATCTCCTACTACCCCAAGGGTCATATATGACCTGTAGTGGGATCACTTAACCTTTACCTTCTATTTACTATTATCATTATTGTTATTAATAATAATAATAATCTGCATCTAACACTGAAGTTATTTTCTGTACAGTACTTTGAAGTTTTGAATAAATTTGTTTTGTAACAGGTAAAAACAACGCACTACATGCGAGCGACAGGGAGTCCACAGTGGGAATCAAGAGCACAATTTCTGGTCAGTGACTTCACACAAGTGTCGCTGTCATTTGTCATCTGCTCGTGGAATCCAAATAAACTGTCAGATTCTGATTTGTTGGGGCTTGCAATGCTGAATATGAATCAGGTAACTATTTTGAATAATTTTTCCATACTAATAAAAGTGTCATATCATTGGTTAGTAATCTAACTATTGGCTTATCTTATAATATGTAGTAAATAATATATTTCATAAGATAAACCCATAGTTTGATTCACATATTGTTAATAATCATTAAATGAATCAGATTTTACACCTAATCTAATACATTTTGTGTATATCTAGGAGTGGTTTCAGAGTCTTCTCTTCTTTGTCAATTGGTATCTGACTCATTTAATGATTATTAAATAAAAGCTGATGGTGTTACTTCTTAAAAATATCCATCACATATTGTTTTTATTATTTTTAGACTTTTTAACACATTCAGTACCGTAAACCAGTTAAGGTGTTTAAAGAGACTATCGTGTATGCGGCCTTCGATCAGTTAACTCGTTTTAGAGCGGGCACGACCAAACCGCGTTTATATTCGGCGTCTAAATATTGTGTTGGCTTAGTATGTCTTGGAGATCATAGATGGCATGTAAATGTACATTTTCTATTCCCGTTTGACACGTTTAACCTTGGTGAATCCCCTTTTATTTTTAAAAGAAACAACACATGGAATTCATTCACCCAAACATTGCCTCCAGGCTCCAATGCAGTCGTATATGTTTCTCGTTATCGCACTGTTGTTTGTGCGTGAGTGAAACCATGGCAAAAGTAAAATATCTCACTGAAGAAGAATTAGTGAATATTTTGTATAATGATTATGCAGGTGATGAACTAATTCCTGAATTAGAAGATTCACAAAGTGAAAGTGAAAATGAACGTCCACTTCCTGAAATTGATACGCCGATACCATGTGATGTCAATTACCCAAATTATTTCACCATCAAATCCTACTAGGATATCTCCTTTAGGTATGTACAAAATTTGAATTTTCTAGGACTAATAGTTTGTGAATAATGGTCCATTTTCTGAAGTGCCACGAAAAGGGTAGCTGGGGTATTTAAATGGCTGGCCTGTGGGTTTAAATGCCCTGCTCAGTGCCTGGTACTGAATGGGTAACATATCACATCTTACAAGGAAAATATCATTGAGGTTATATTAAAACATATCTTGATTACCAACTGTACAATGCAACCCTCTCAATAGACGAAATAATAAAGAAAAATGATACAAACCCATCAATAGCCAAACAAATGACCTTAGAAACTATTAGTACAAAGTTCCCAGAACCAGAGTGGCTAAGAGTCTTCACTGATGGCTCCAAAACCAAGAGTGAAAATGCTGGTGCAGGAATCTACTCCCATCTGTTTAGTCAATATGTTGCAGTAGGCACAAACAATACAGCCTTCGATGGTGAAGTAAAGGCCATAGAAGTTGCACTCCACAACCTCCTATTCCGAACAAAAATGTTTACAAAAGCTGTTATTCTGGCAGACACTAAGGCCGCTATACAAGCAATAACCTCCAACCAAACACCAGAAAATGAAACTATCTTGGAATGCCATAAACTTCTGAAATACCTCAACAACCAAAATAAATTAATAGCCTTCCAGTGGATACCCTCGCACATCGGAATAGTTGGCAATGAAATAGCTGATGGACTTGCCAAAAAGGGTACCAAAATACAGATAACAACCCACCCCAATTCGAACCTACACAGAAAGATCGAAGAAATTAAGAAAGCATTCCAAATGGAAAACATGAAAGAAAATATTGCAACAGCCAGAGGGAAATCATGGGAAAAAATTGATGAGCTATACACAGAAATAAAATATAAAGGCCGCAAAGAAGCAGTAGCAAAATTCAGACTGATGTCAGGATACGACTGCCTGGCTCACCACCTCCACAGAATAAACGTTTTCCAATCCGACAGATGTGTCATATGCAAAGACCCGGACCTGATCATGGACAAACACCACCTTCTAGTCTGTCTAGCTTTAAATCCAACTGCACAACACTCTAAGGACCTTGTTCGCTTGTACTGGGAAGCCAGAGAGAAAACAACAACAACAACATAATAATAATAATGATATTTGTAACTATACTGCCAGCTTAGAAATTACCCAGAAGTAAATTGGAATACAAAACCTCACATTTGGTAAATATTGAACATTATAATTATTTTTAGCTTCTGATGTTGTATTATTTGCTAAATAGTCACTCCAAACCCAATGCAAAGTTGAGTTTTTTGCGACTTTGTCACTAGTGATTTTTTCAGAAAAACACAACCTCTTATTAGATTATTGTTGAAAATCTCATAATCAAGGCTGAAAAGCCCTGTTACAAAGTATCGAGTCTCCAGTAATTGGACATTCCATGTCAGATGAGCAGCATAACCAGTGATAAGTTCAGTGTAGTGGGGGCTGCTATGCTAGAGCTGGCTGAACATTCTTAAAGTTTAAACAGAATGTATTTTTTAAAGAATGATGTTAAAGTTTCTGACTCTGTTTTCTACACACACCATTAAGTGAAATTAACAGATTCAACTATAATATAATTCAATCCTATAACTAATTCATAAAGATTCTGAACTCTGTTTTTCAGTATTTGTAGTTAAATCCTAGTCTTGCACTATAGTCAAATGCCAGCATGTAGCCTACCTTGTCAATAGCACCAGGCAGGTCATTGGGCTAAATTGGACAAATTACCATCAACAGTATCGGCCGCGGTGGACTAGTGGTTATGCTCCTTGCCTCTGGTCCCGAGGGTTGCGGGTTCAACCCCGGTCGGGGTCAATGGATTTTTTTAGGATGGAAAAATCCAAGGAGCAATCCTCTGGGAGGGACTTTAAACCGTGGGTCCCGAGTCTGAAGATTTTCAGGCTCGTAAAAGATTCTTAAGCCTGAATGAAAGGTCTCTATGCAAAATTTACTGAATTTTCCCGCCCTAGTACTACCTTGGTTTCCTAGATATCAGTATCAGGTGGAACGCTGACCAAGGACCAAACTCAAGTGACATCTACATGAAAACAAGTGTAACTAAATTAGTATGGTTCAAATTCTTCGCTTAGGAGGAGAGCACCTAAATCTCTGTTAAGGGAAACATGGACTTACAAGATTACAAGAAGACCATCAACAGTGTCACATGCCTTCTCAACATATGTACAGCAGAAGGATCTGCAATTTAATGCAGGAGTCTGATGCACAACCCAGCTATTAAAAATTGTAGACCACCATACATCCTGATGCTGAGATTGAAAATTAAATATGTAATATTACTATCATATAAAAAATAGGTATAAGAAATTTAATATAACATTGGCTCCGATTAACAAATTCAGCCTGGGTAATCTTCTGTTAATTAATAAAAAAGTTAACACCCCAGACAATAACAAATCTGGAATTTATCAAATTAATTGCAAAGATTGCAATAAAGCATATATGGGAAAAATAAAAAGGAATTTAGACACCTGCAAAAAAGAACACTGTAGAAACATAAGAAATGGTGAAATTGAAAAATCAGCAAGAGCAGCACATAGTTCATTAGAGAATCGTAGAATTGAAAAAGAAGCAAAACTTTTTAAACCTCTATCAAAACCATTGGAATTAACAGTTTGGGAAAAGATCATCATCATCATCATCATCCGGTATCATGGCAGCTGCCACCGTCTTCCGGAAACCAAATGCCATTCCTCTCTGTCCATCTATTGATCTTCCTCCAATCCTCTGATATTCATAGCTGCTTGTACACCTTCTATCCAAGTTTTCTTCGGTCTTCCTCTCTTGCTCCTTTCTATTGGGATCCATTCCATAACAATTTTAGGCAATCTTTGCTCTGGCATTCTTTTGACATGGCCATACCACTGTAATTTTTGGGAAAAGATTACAAAAAAAAACATACTAGAACTATGAACTTTGAGTTTCCAGACAAACCAAATTTGATTACACAGTTCTTCAAATCAATACCAGATTGCAGTTTAGAAAAGTACCAGCTTAATGAAAAATTGACAGTCGTGAAAACAACTGAAGATGGGAATGATATGTTTCTCGATATTGCAGTTCTGTGTTAAAAAGCATAGATGTATGAGGTTAGAAGAATTCACGATTCATTTGGTTCTTATTAAGAAAACCTCATAATGTAAAAAAATTCCCAACTTTATTATATTAAAAAAATAGGTTGTTTACTTATAGAGTGAGACCTGTATAGTACATCGGCAGCTACAGCTGACTGGTAACACCACGCCTGCTTCCATCAATGTATCTGTTGTGTTCCGATCTGTCCCATCCGTCGCTCAGTCTGAGCTCTACTTCCGTGATAACTTCCTGCCTCTTACAACAGATGACGATGAACTTCCTAGCTACAGTCGTACAAAGAGGAATAGCAACAATAGCAACACTTGGGTGCAGCAAGCAGTAAGTAAATATCAATCTATAGTAAGGCTTATTAATAAATTGTGTAAATTCTCATTAATGTCTTCTTGAAATAGAAGCTGTCCAATCACACTTGCCAGCAATGGCTGGCTGCTTCAGACATAGAGACTAGTATATGAGTAAAGGAAAATTGACATTTGCACTGGAAGCCTGGTTTAGTGTAATGGATAGCACGTCGGTATACAAAGCCAGAGATAAGGGTTCAAATCCCAGTTCAGGCATTAATTTTTCTTTACAAATTAATAATTAGAACATGGTGTATTTGTCATAAGTAATGCCATGAGTGATTTCCAAATTATGTAGATAAATTCATGACTCACTTCGTGAGTCGTGAATTTATCAATAATTTGGAAATCAAGAGTGGCATTTGATAGGACTATTTAACGAATAAAATAAAGCTGTTTACTCATAAATCATTATTTAACTGTAGTTATTTTAAAATAGTTATATATTTAATGTAAACGACAATATTTGAAAACAAATGAGAAACGATTGGTATGCTCCATTTGCTTCTTTTGTTCATCACTACAACCAGATCATATTATTTATTGGCAAAGGATCGCAATATTGTAAGAATGCACCCTAGTGGAGACATTTATAACCAACATTATAGGTATTAATTAATTTCTGATGTCCTATGATGTTAATATGTCAATTATATTTTTCTGCATCATCATTTCCTGGAAAATAATTTGTTTAAGAAATTGCAAACAGTGATTTCTTTTTTTGGTGGTATAATCAATTGCTACAAATGTTTTTATATTATTTCCTGTATGCACTATGTGCTGACATTCATGCACTGTATATACAGTCTGGTAGCCATATTTCTTACAGAGTCAGTCACTGCAAAATAATACTATGACCTATTCAGAATGTTAAAAACAAGGGGCTTTCTTTAATATGATAAACTTCTCTTGATAAATTCGAGGCAAAACATGGCTGTGATGGTTGTAAATCAAAAATCATTGAAATGTGATTGGTCATTGACTCCCATTTGGGGCATGAGTTAAATAGTCAGTGTAAACATGAATGAGGTGCAGAAAAAGACAAAAAGCCAGAATTAGATGCTGAAGTACTGAGAATTATGAAAATACAATAGGAAGTAACATTATGACGTACTATTTAATAAATAAGTTAGTCTGCCTTCATCTTACCTCATATTTTGTTGTTTCTTGTTTTTTTTAAGTCATGTTTCAAAGCAAATCTGCTCGATCATCAGTTTGGTACATAAAGAGAAGGAAGAGGAATTTAATATACAAGTTCTTTGGACCACAAAAGGAGGGAGCAGGAGTTGACATCCAGTGCCAATAACTTAAAGATCATCAGTCTGTACGAACTGATGACAGAGCAGAGATGCTTTGAAACATATCTTACAAAAAACCACAAAATATGAAGCAATATGACGGCAGATCAACTTATTTACTAAAGTACTAAAATTGGACAAGAAAAATAATAAAATGGACTTGACATTAGAATGTTACTGTATATTTCAGAAAATGCTGCTCACCCTTCGGGACCAGGATACAAGTGCCTCTGACATCAGCAATCTCCTCTCCAATGGCTTGGGCTTGATGGAAGTTAGCATTATAAGGTACATTCTATTCATGTGTATGTGAATTAATACACATCTCTGCATGCAATGGTTAACACAACTAAGAAGGAAAAAATTCTACCTGAACTAGGATTTGAATCCAAGATCTCTATCTTTACACTTTATGTTATTACTTAGTATTAAGATTTAAATTGTTATATCTTGAATAGAAAAAATAAACATTATTTTCTACATCCATTTTTAACTCCTCTTCTCCATGGCATGATAGGCTTAGAAGCCCTTAGCCTATCAGCCAGTTGCCGTCCTTACATCCACATGAGTTAATTACAGAGGTGGACAATCATCCAATCAGTATAGAGGTAACATGTGGTTAGCATGTTGGACAGCAGTTATAACTGGTTTTCTCAATCTGGAGCCATTACTTATAAGCGTATATTTTTCTCTTCAAATATAATTTATCCATCAGTGAGATATATGAAATGAATAATAAAAACATTGAAGGAAGCCATATTGGCTTTATAATGTAATGTAAAATTCCCAACTAAAGGTCATCTTAATAAGGAAGCCACCATTTGCAAGATAGAAGCAATGGTTTCATAGCATTTGTTGTACAGGAATTAACAGCGTATATAAGAGAGAAATTTGCATTTAGATTGTAGTTTCTCAGGTAGCTTAATCGGTAGACCATTCACTTAGAGTGCAAAATGTCCTGGGTTCAAACCCCGGTCTGAGCATATATTTATATTTTCAAATATAATTTTGCCATAACTTATTGTTGTTTTTTAATGCCTGTATTTGGTATCATTTAACACATATTTCCTTCTTGCTTCCCAATAGAGTAGGGATAATTTTTATTTTGTTGTTCTTCCTAGTTCGGTTTAGTGCATGTAAATAGGATGTTCTTTTTCCATGGATGAATCTAGTAAGGTGCATAAGTGCTTTAGATTCCATTCTTGCAAAGATGTGCTGCAAGACAGTCATGACTGGTGTTCAATCTGAAGCTATATGTTTTACAAAATTTGTTGATTCCTGCATTTTTTGTGATTGTTTATTGATCTTATAGAGTACTTCTGCTTGTAATTTAGTTTAAATTTCGATATGTAATTATGTAATATTTTAGCACTCATAGTTTTATTTTGTCAGTGTTTTTTTTCTAACATCTATATCATTCCCATTTATGTTTAGTTTATTGTAGCTACCCACATTCCTTATGATGCTGAGAAAATTTCTTCCTCCATATTGGTCATACTGTGAGTTTGTGTATGTTATGAATATATTTTTGTTGTAGGGCCCATGATCTAGTGTCAAAAGATCTGAATGGATTCAGTGATCCGTATTGTGAGCTGAAAATTAACGGAGAATGTAAATACAAGTCAAGCATCAAGAAGAAAACATTAAACCCAAGTTGGGAAGAAAGTGCAATAATGGGACTTCCACGTGTTGGTGAAATGCTTGAAGTGGTAACAAATGTTTCTATACCTCTTCCGAGCTAAGTTCCAATTGTAATGTAAACAAACCAAATGTATGACTGCATTCACATTGGTTGAATAATGGTTTTACCTTTAACCTTTTCACTGCTGAGATATTTCCAGCCTTTAAAACCCTTCTTGCTCAATGCAGGGAGAAATATGGAAAAAGTTTATTTAGGTTCCTAGGAAATGGCAGTATATGCCTGTTTAGTTTGAAAGCAATGCAGTACGTATTATATAACTAGCAGGCGTTTGGATTTGAGAATGGATATACACACCCATAGCACAGCAAGCATTTTCTTTGCCAACGGATATACCTGTTCATAGCAGTGTAAAGGTTAAGCATATAAGGAAATGTAGTTCGCTCCCTAACACTTGAAATAAAGGAAATAAAAATATATATTATCTAGCTTATGTCTATATAAGTTATATGGGAGAATAATAAAACATATAATTACAATTTTAATACATTAAATAAGCATTGTTATATTTTTACGCATACACAGTGTAGAATACATTGGGATTTCTATTTTTTTAAATGACTGCTTTCTGTAGAATTTCTTAAAGCATTGGAAAAGAAACCATTTGAAAAACAGAGAGAAACAAATTATTTTTAATGTTATCAAACAGTTTATTGTATTGTAAGCCTATATTTTCCCTTTACAGAGATTTAGGCGCTCTCCCCCCTACAGGGAAGAATTTGAACCATACTAATTTAGTTACACTTGTTTTCGTATAGATGTCATTTTTGAGTGGTCCGTGGTCAGCGTTCTGCCTCATACTGACATCTAGGAAACAGTTTAATGAAAAATATTCTACATTAGCCATTGAGGATGTGGTGAAAATAACAGCAGAATTTACAGGTGAGTCAGCATAGAGCATATATTCTGCTCTTAATGAAATTGCAAATAAAGGATATCTATCCTTTATTATAAATAAATAAGAAATTGAGGAAGTTCCTAATTATTGGTACTATCTTATCTTGTATTCAGTCTTATTTTCCGTAAAATATAATGTTGCCTAAGAATAATGTTTCTATTAATCACAATTCAGTCATATGGCAGGTAAAAATAGCACCACAGTTCCCCCAATAGATGGAGTCGGCAGAGTAATATAATATGCAAGTTTGTTTACAGTACAACTGGAAATTAGTTTGGAATTAGATTATCATATTTGTTTCAATGTCTTTTTTATACTATGTTTTTAACATAGATTTGGTAGAAAGTAACATGAGGTATTTTGTCGTAGAAATTTAATCAGTTATTTGCACATCATCTTATATTTTGCTCTCTCATTTGGGACTTGTTTCAAAGATTCTTACTAGTGACAGATGTTAGGCAAAATGCCTATACTTTACTGTTATAAATATAAAAATTCCTTAATTTAAGTTCATTCTCATCATTAGGGTTGTATAGAGTTAATATAATTTAGTCTATTTTTCCCAATTTTTGGATGTAGTCCCTAAGGAGACTGAAAATGCCTAAGTAGGCCTATTTACATGATTTTTTTCATTAATGCTTCATTACATAGAAAAAAGTTGAAATGTACAATATTATGCTATATGGCCAATATTTTTGGACTGTATCATAAATTAATTGCATAGTGAATAAGGTGAGCCTGTTCATCTTACCACATATTGTTGTATTCTTTTGGACATATTTCAGTATGCTTGCATATTATCTCCAGCTTGGCCAAACTGTTCAAAAGATTAGTTTTCTGCCCTGGATGTCAAATCCCCTTCATCATTTGATTATTTTCTTCTCAATTATTTCCATACTCTGGTTAGCATTTTTATTTTTAGTTATTCATGGGACATTACAAATTAAATTAGTAGAACAGCACACCAGTGAAATTTAAATTTCAACCATGAACTTCAAAAACTTCAATGTGAATTATTTTTGTCTCAAAATTATTTAATTTTCAAATTTTTTTACCATAAAATTCTGCGCATTAAACTGAGGTGCATTCAATTGAGAATTTAAAATATTTAGAATTATAAAGATAATAAATTTGCAGGTGCTATGGGACCATGATACATTTGGTATGAAAGATTTTCTTGGCAATGTAATGTTGAGTTTGGATGATATTCGAAGATTCTCAAACTCAGATGCAGCCCAGTATTGCCAATTACAAGGAGTAAAATCTGGAATCATGGAATTAAAAATTAAAGTGATTTCAGAAGAATCAGAGGTAAGCATTTTTTTTTTGTATTATTACACTGAATTTATTTATTTTTCTACTATCTGATTTTTGTCTTGTCAGCAAATCCTTGTGGATTCCATTCCAGAAATCTCTTTGGCACATATCTAGTGTGTCCAATCCATTTTCATTTACAATATTTAATCTCCTTATGGATTTAATTTTATGATGTTACGTTTCATAATAATTCTTTGTTTGATATGATTTTTGGCCACCAGAGTGTGTGTTGATGGTTTCCATTTAAATAACTTTTCAACCTCCTGTATTAATATCCAATCTAGTTAAATCTCTGGGATTTTGGGATTTTATCAAGTTGTGTTTTATTATTGTGACAAGTTTTTCCTCCTTGTATCATTTCTTTCTGTTGCCGTTACAACTAAATGAAGAAGATTTTAAGAAAGAATACAATCACATTTTGAACATAGCTAATTTAAATGAGTTTGAAAAGGAAACAATTATAAATAAATTAAAGAAATCCAGACAACAAAAAAGAATCTGATTCAAAAAAAGGAAAACAATTTAAGAAAATTTCTTATCATCCTGAAATACATAACAAATTTCAAAAAATTTTCAAGAAATTCAATATTACATTGTCACCGATAAATAAATTTAGCCTTGGTAATCTATTAATAATCAATAAGAAATTGAACACCCCTGATAGTAAAAAGTGTGGAATTTATCAAATTAGTTGCAGAGACTGCAATAAAGTATACATAGGAAAAACAAAAAGGAATTTGGACACTCGCACAAAGGAACACTTTAGAAATTTAAAAATTGTGAAATTGAAAAATCAACTATTGCAGCATATAGTTTGTTTGAGAGTCATAAAATTGAAAAGGAGGCCAAATTTTTAAAACATATGAAAAACCTTTAGAATTAAATTTTTGGGCAGAAGATAGATATTCAGAAGAACAAATTTAGATTTATACGTTTCGAAATTCCTGATGAACGGGACCTGATCTCGAAGTTCATCAAATCAAACCAGATGGCAATGTTATAGATGGAGATTCCAATGAAAATCCAGTAGTTATAATATTGGTTGAATATGACAGAGATGTTCTCTTGAAAACTGCAGTTCCCATGTTTAAGAAACATAAACTATGAGGTAAGATGTAAAAAATGACTCATTCATTCACAAAACAGCTGTTTATTGTTTGAATGTAATTTGATAGTTGCAGAGTTGTCATCCCAGTAACAACAGCAGTACCAGTTCACCCAGACTGCCAGTCCGACACGAGTCCGACAACTCATCTAGACGACCTTCTGGGGAGAGATCCAAGTTGAGGCTTCACATTGAAAACATACCTCCCCCTGCACCACCGCGTACTGTTACACTGGGATACAAGCAGTCTGTAACTGAGAAAGGTAATGTCAGTTATTAGTTACACAAAGCACCAGAAAATTATATATTTATCAGAGTGTGGACATTAGGGTGTCCCAAAAAATCTAAGTATTTTATGTTTAACGCATACTCTCTTAATTTTTAAAATTCATCAGAGAACATATTGTTTAAACAACTCACCTCATAGGATTCATGTTTCCATGATATCGCAATTTCAGACATAGTCATGTTCATCTTGAGCCATAACTCCGACTGACGAAATTCTTCGGCCATCAACTATTCTATTGTCGCCATCTTCAGTGCTGCCATCTATGGTTGAATTTATGAACTTCAAAATCAATGTAATTTCGTTAGGGATATCAAAATTCATTGATCTATTTTTGTTTTTCTGAATGTATATTTTTTCCCAAACTGTCAATTCCAAAGGTTTCTCTACTTGTTTTAAAAGTTTAGCTTCTCTTCCAATTTTATGATGTTCTAATAAACTATGTGCAGCAATTGCAGATTTTTCAATTTCACAATTTTTAATATTTCTGAAATGTTCTTTTGTCCGAATTTCCAAATTCCTTTTTGTTTTTCCTATATAAACTTTATTGCAATCTTCACAATTTATTTGATAAATTCCAGATTTTTTACTGTCTGGAACATTGACTTTTTTATTGGTACTTAGAAGCATGAATCCTATGAGGTGAGTTGTTTAAACAATATGTTCTCCGATGAATTTTAATGATTATACCTCATAATGTTTACTTCCCAACATTAATTTAATATACTCTCTTAATTTATTTGTATAATCAATGCTAAAGAGAAAAATGTTTGCCTGAACCAGGAATCGAACCCCGAACCTTTAGCTTTCTGTGCTAATGATCTGACCACTGAACTAATTCAGGCTTCATTCCCATGCAAGCATAAATCCTTCCTATGTTAAAACAATTGTAATTACTATTTGACTTGCTTCAAAACATGTCAGTACTTGCAAACTTTGAAATGAAAAACTGAACAATAACATTTTTATTGTAAAATAGTAAATAGATATACATTTTAGGCATATTGATGTTTTATTTACTAAATAAATTTTTAGTTCTAGAATTTTTCTATACTAACTCAGTACAAATTTTCATGTCTTATGTTTGGCATGAAGTTGACATGGGTTATCATGATCCAATGCAATGATATTTGTTATTTAAGTTATTAAGATCGAACAGAAAAAGAATAAAGGGTATGCATATTTGATTTTGCAAAGAAAAAATCTCCTTTATGTCTAGGGAATCTTGGTACACCCTAGTAGACATATATCCACTGAAGAAGAAATAAAGCTATATGTAGATATATCATTGGTTGATTAATGTCTTTGACATCGTCCGATTCCTAATAGCTAATTTTGTCGGTCCATCCAATCTCCTGGTTGTAGATGTTTCTCCTTCATGTATAAACATATTCCCTGACTCCAGGAGGTTTTAGGTCTTCCTCTGCCTCGTCTTCCCTCAGTTATATGTGATACACCTATTTTGCTTGATATCAACACTGCAGTCAGAATCAGTGCTAAATAAGGTATGCTATGGCACTAGTTCAGTATGATAGCTGTACCATACAGATAAGTAAATGGCTAGCAATAACTAATAAATAGTGAGTCAAGAAATCTCACCTCATAAACTCCATGATCTTCAAGCACAGTACTGCAGTTTCAAGAGGAATCCCTCTCATCTTCAACCATGTTTATGACTCATTTATGAGTCCAGATGAAGCCTATTTTCATGTCAAACCTTTTTTCTTCTTTTTCCACTTCAAATTTAAGGGACGCCAGCATTCATCATGATTTAAAAACAGCTACTGTAAAAGAAGAAATAGAAAAGTACAGCACTCGATATCTAAGGTGACTAGAAGTTCATCCTAATCATCTTGCAATCAATCTTCTAGACAACAGTGAAGAAATAAGAAGACTAAAAAGAAATAAAATATTAGAACTTCCTTTCATTTTCACATAAAATGTTGTATAATGGAGTGCTGTCAATGGACAGTATTCTCCTAACAAGTTATGTCTCTTAACAAATTTACTTATTGTCTTTTCAAGACAGATTGTAAATTAGCAATAAAGTTATTAAAAAAATTAAGGGGGCTGCTTTGTCTTTGGAAAAGACAATTCTGTACTAGTATGGTAAGAAAAATAATAAATCAATGGGACTATAGTTGGTATCTTTAAGTAGTTGGTCGTATTTTTATTTCAGACTCAACAAGTGAAAGTCAGTGCAATGGTGTAAATAATGGGAACTTGAGTCCAGCACAGTCAAGTTCGAGTTCTCCACATTCAGTTCCCCGTGTTACTGTAACAGATCTACAGAATCCGGAACAGTTACAAGTAACAGTTTCAGAAATTCACAATGTGGAACCTTCACTGACACCCAGCCCTGACAGCCAATTTAAGAAGAATGTTCCAGAATACAGCAGTTTTAGACTTATGAAACAAAAAGTTAGTTTTACTTTTATTTGTGTTTTATTTTCAAATAGTACTATCATATTAACTCAAATATAAGATAACAATTTTTCCAAAATCTGCCTTTGAATGATTAGAGAATTGTATATAAGAAAATAAATGTTAACTTTTGAATTGTGTCTTGAATGGTGTAATGGATAGCATACTGGTACGTAGAACCAGAAGTATGGGGTTCAAGTCCTGGTATAAGCGTTAATTTTTCTTTTCAGAATGATACAGTATTCATGCCATAGTATCAATCTTTATTTTTATTTTTTTTGTATTGTCACATCTACTGACACTGCTACTATGACCTACATTGTTAGTTTTTTTATCATGAAAAATAGTTATGGGGACTTCTGCTGAAGATTATAGAGGAAAAAAAGTAAATTATTAAATTAGATTTAATTACATATTGATATATTTTGGTAGGTTAGTTTAGTACCATTAGATTAGATGTATTTAGTACATGTTAAGGTCTTACATCTTTCTGAATTTTTGTGTTGGAACGACTGTTCTCATACTCATGAGGTCACATACCAGATATTGGAATTGTCTACCCTGGTGGAGAAACCATGCTATTGAGTTAGGCAATGCAACCAGTCTGTAACACAAACATTCACATATGTTGACACTTCTGTTTTTAAACATCATACATAGCTATCTTTGCAGCATTCAATTTGTAAGAATTGATCCTAAGATAGTATATGCAAATAAAAAATATCATTCTGGTTGAATATATAATGGGGTATTGTTTATATTACAATTTCTATGTTATGTTTATGTCCAAGTCTAATTAATTTTTTCCCACTTTTTCATACTTTTTTCTGACCGAGAACTATGTGTATATGACATGAAATGAAAAGTAAATGCCTGGATAAGGATTTGAATCCGAGACCTCTAACTTTATACATTAGTGAGCTACCAATTACTTCATTCAGGCTCCCAGTGCAAACATTGATTTTTCTTTCCTTATTTACAATTCTCTCTCTCTCTCTCTCTCTCTCTATATATATATATATATATATATATATATATGAATAAGAAAGTTTTCTTGGGTTTTCCGCATCTTGGATTCAAGTTCGGCCCCTAGCCACTGACTCCGACGTTTTGGCATGATCCCACATGCCATTATCAAGGAATGATAAGTTCGAGTCACAGGTTTAGGTCTTATATAATTAAACAAATAGAGTTACACTGTGGTCCATTTCCAAAGATGTAGACCCATCCAAGGTTTAGTTCTTATGTAGTTAAACACCTTCAGTTTTCAGTGTGGTCTGTTTCCGAAGCCGTACACCCATCCAAGGTTTACTTCTTATGTAGTTAAACACTTTCAGTTTTCAGTGCGGTCTGTTTCCGATGCCGTACACCCATCCAAGGTTTAGTTCTTCTTCTTCTTCTTCTTCTTCTTCTTCCTTCCAAGTATTAGGCCAAGGCCTGTTACGATCCTATAGAAAATTTTCCTTATGGGAAATTCTCGTATAAGACTTGAAAGCATAATAATAGTCCCTTCGATTGGTTGCTGGCAAAAGGAAGGCAAGACCAGTGATGGGGCTGCCATCTTATAGCCTCTGGTCAGGCTTTTCTGGAGAAGAAAAGAAAATAAAGGAAAGGAGAAATGGAAGAAAGGAAGGACTCCCTAGCCCTCGGATGCCCTAATAGCGTCGGGGTCGAAAAAAACAAGAGTTAACCAAGAGAGGTTAGATAGAAAAGTTAAAAGAGCGCAAAACACAAGTAAGTGGAAGAAATGTTTTGCACAGCTTGGGCACCTTGTGGTCGCCATCCACATATCCCCTAGATGAGGACCCCTTATGTAATTAAACACCTTCAGTTTTCAGTGTGGTCTGTTTCCGAAGCCGTATACCCATCCAAGGTTTACTTCTTATGTAGTTAAACACTTTCAGTTTTCAGTGCAGTCTGTTTCCGATGCCGTACACCCATCCAAGGTTTAGTTCTTATGTAGTTAAACACCTTCAGTTTTCAGTGTGGTCCGTTTTGGAAGCCGTACACCCATCCAAGCATTGACCACACTCCATGTTGCCCAACCGTGGTTTTCTTCATATCTTCTTCGCTGTTCTGGGGATGACATGGTGAGCAGCGAGAGCAGTTTTCCATGTAGATGGTAATCTTTGGGCATCATCTCGGATGTTCATAGAATGTGGCCTTTTTTCAATCTCTATTGCTTCTCTGTAGATTCTTGATTTTTCATTATCTATTTTAGCCAATGTTCTAGATCCTGTGAGGTCGATCTTGTGACCCCTGTGTTTCATATGTTGCACCAGAGTTGATGTAGGTTCTTGACGATTTATTGCAGCCTTATGTTCTTGAATTCGGCAGGAAATTCGTCTGTTGGTACATCCTACATACGTTTGTTCGCAAGAGATGCAAGGGATCTCGTAGATGCCTTGTGATTCTAGAGGTATTTTATCTTTAGCACACCTAAGTAAGTTGGAGATGGTGTTTTCCGAGTGAAATATAGTTTTAATCTGATGTTTTTGTAGTACTCGGCTTATTTTATCCGTAGTGCCTTGCACATATGGTAAGAAGGCAGTGCCTAAGGTCTGCTCTTTCTTCTCCGATGTGCTTGGTGCGTTTCTTGCTCGTTTAAACACTCTTTTCACTGCATGTTCGGGATAACCATTTGCTAGAAGTGCCCATTTCAGTTGTTTTTCCTCTTCATGAAGATGATCTTGGTCTGTATGTCGCAGTGATCAGATGACGAGAGTGTTGATTACTGAAGTTATTTGTGCTGGGTGATGGTGTGATGCAGCGTTCAGATATCTATCAGTATGAGTAGATTTCCGGTATACTGTGTGTGCAAGTCTTCCTTCAGGTCTTCTTATCACAAGTACATCTAGAAATGGTAGTCGCTGTTCTTGACCAACTTCCATAGTGAATTTAATCTGATCACAATATATATATATTGTCCAGTGCTATCAGGTTATCTTTACTACATTTTGGGTTTCTCACCTGGCATTGGCGAAATTGAAACCCACTTCTTATTTTGGAGCACCTGGAAGGCTGAGCTATATTATCCCAATTACATGATGGATGATAAATGAAAATGAAGCACAAGGAGAGTCCTTAAACCCAAACTTAACCTAAATTCCAGACCGTGGACCATAGAAATAATTCCCTTTAAAAAATTCCTGTGGTCTGAATAGAAATAAAACCTGGGACCTCATGAACAATAGTAAGAACCTCTGATCACAAGACCATAAGACTAGTCCCAAGAAATTATATATATAACCCAGTAATTACAACAGTAATTTTTTAAAGGTATGGAGTGCATAATTTCCTATCTCAATCCTCAGAATGATAATGATGTAATTACAGATGAAACGGGGTTTGAAGTTACGTCGTTTTAAATCTGAAGTAAGTGTGAGGGAAGATAAAGTACTTAGTGCAAAGCAGAGCTCTACTACAAGCACAACACTGAGCATTGAGCCAAGTGGTGGAGGGGAATCAGATGCAACAGAACTTCTGCAGATGGAGGCATTATCACATGCTGTATCACAGCCTAATATCCTCCATTTAAAACAGCCTTCACCACGTCTTAAACATAAAAGACCTACAGGTAAGACTATAGCAATAATATTCCTCTTGCAATGTTTTTATTTAAATATATAACTCACACTGTAGGACAAATTAATATTTGAAGAGAAAAATGTTTGCCCAAACTGGGAATTTGAACCCAAGGTCTCTGTTTTTGCATACCAGTGCATTAGCCATTGTGCCACCTGGGTATTACACTTCAAACAGAAATTTCTCTCTCGTATACAATTCCACTCATCTAAGGCTGCGAACCTTCGTTCTAGATGCCATATTTTGGCTTCTTATTCAAGAACACTGTAAATTGAATTTTAACACTAAGGTGAGGTGTGATTTTTTAAATATTATCCTGACCATATTTTAAATTAAATTACCTCATATTACAACATTACTCTTAAATCAGAATTATACACTCATACTAAACAATAATTAATTTTTGAAGAGAAAAATACTTAGATAGGAAAAGGCTGATTATATTTTACTCAGATGCTCTAATCAAGGTTTGAGGTTCTTTTACAAACCCAAAAATATTCGGACTCAGGACCTATAGCTTAAAGTTCCTCCCACAGGACTTGTCTCTTTGATTTATCCATCCTAAAAGATTCATTGAACCTGGCTGGGTTTGAACCTACAACCCTAGGGATTATAGGCAAGGACCTAGACCACCACCTGATAGCTGTTAAATAGTTTACTCCATTCATCCATCTGTTTTTCTCTGTTATTCTTGTATATCTAGTTTTTTACTACATATTTATCATATATAATCAGACTTCATGGTCTGTTGGTTGCAATGCTCACCTATGGTTGTGAGGTTCACAGGTTCAAATCCAGCCAGGGTTAATAGATTTTTTCTGTGCTAAACAATTCTGAATGTACTTTGGAAGGAAATCAAAACAAACCTCTGGATCCATTGTCATAGATTTAAGTCGTGTAAACGAACCTCAAACCTAACATAAGAATTATGACCGTAATGTTTTATTTTTTATCCACAAGTGTGATGTTTTTTTTTCTCTCAAAAATCTCTTCAGCCTAGAAAATTAATGTGGCAGAGCTTTGATCTCGAAGCTTTGAACAACTTATTCTCTTCATCTAGTCTCATGTCACTGATCTGGGGTTTAGTTTTGAATAGCTTAAAAACATTTAATTAAATAGATTTGTTTAAAACAACACATTTATCAGGGATTGTCAGTGAAACAATGGAATACTTTAAAACGTTTTTATTATTCATTTCATCATCATCATGGACAAATTCGTTTTAGGCCATGTGGCCTGTACGGTAAACCTAGCGAAGATGGTCTTGTTCTTTCCACTGATGTTTTGGTCTTCCTTGGTCCCTATGTCCAGTTGGGGTATATTGGAATGCCAATTTTGGAAGTCTATTTCTTGCCATTCTCCTCAGATGATTTTCCATTCTTGTTGGTATCTTTGTATATCTTCATTTAAACTTGTTACTCCAAGTTTTCCTCTGATAATAGTGTTCCTTTGGTGATCCAGTCTATTATCTCCTAACAATGATCGTAAGAAGCGCATTTGGCTTACTTGAAGTTTACATCTCAATTATGGATAAATCATATTTGAAAGAGAAAAATTATATCTATTTATCTATCTGTCTTCGGTTTTTACAGCTGCTGCCATCTTCCCGTGCCAAACCTCACACATTATTATATTAAACATCGAAAGAAGCCATACTGGCTTTATAATGTAATATAAAATTTCCAAATAAATATCTTCTTAATAAGGAAGGTGCCATTTGCAAGATAGAAGCAAAGGTTTCATAACATTTGGTGCACGGGAATTAACAGCATATATAAGAGAAAGATATGCATTTAGATTGGAACTTGCTCAGATTGCTCATTTGGTAGAGTATTGGCCTAGAAAGCCAAAGCTTCTGGGTTCAAGCCACAGTCTGAACGTATAATTTTTCTCTTCAAATATGGAATACCTTAACTTTAAAAAACACACAAAAATGCACAAATTACCATTGTAGAATTTATTTACCAACCTGAGGTGTGTGTGTTTATATATGATTAAATCAAACTAGATTCTTAATTAACCCGTTGGGTGGGCGTTACGTGAATATCCGTCTCAAGAAAGCCTTCACTCGGTGGGAGTTACGGATATATCCAACGAGATATATATTTTTTTTTTCTAAGTTATTTGGCGATTATGGAACGCAAAATTTTGAAGATCTGTTCTGTATGGGTATGACATCTAGTGTGATTTTTTTCAACCCCCTTTGACCGGTCTCCTAACAGTTTCTTATTACGAGAGTTAAAATCACATATCATGTATGCGGGCAAGAACGGACTAACGTGTATCGGTAACTGGCCAGCTATATAACATTCATGATAAAATATTATTCACTAGACGTGTTCAGAAAAAAAAACAGACACCATCTGTTTGCTCAACATAATATATCTCTCAACTCAGATTAGCCTTAAACCTTAATGCAAGAATGGTCTAAGTTAATGAAAAAATAATAACTCTGGTACAGTTTCTTGTAACTTCTCATTCACACGTTTAAATGAGAGGTCTGTCTTTTATCACATTAGAAAAATATTGCACAAACATTCAATTGGGGTTGCTAACTTTTACCCTCCATTCTCCAGTCTTGAAGTAACTAGTTCAAACGTCTTATTTCGCTTCTAGTTTTTTTTTCACTTCATCATATTTTTTATAAGCCACTTACAATTTTGTTTTTATTATTAATTTAACATTTCTCAATGAAAGATTTTTTTTTAAATTAAATTTACTTACAATTTACTGAAAATATGAGTGTTTTCTAAAATGAAGTTATGTAGCATTCATAATACTAACAACAATAATAACCAGTGACTTCTCAACATACCAGTGTTCAATAACACCACTGATAATATCTGATGACGTCAATAATCACTATTACTACTATAAAAACTACTAATTGTACAGATATATATTTTTACGGTATATTAAAGTTCTAAAAATAAAAAAATTGTGGTTATTTGTAATAACTCAAAACTGACAGTATTTAGTAACGCCACTGGTCATATGTGTCGTAAAATTTTAATATTTACACAGTGTTAAAAGAGATTGTATATTTACATTATAAACTTCGGAGTAAATTGCCAATATAAATTAATTCATTAATTTATACATATATCCTAAATGCTTAGTTTATATCGATGTAAGACTTGAAATAACGCCACTGATGACAGACACCATGTAAGGCCAGAGTTAACATTTATTGCATTTAAGAGATTTGCATACTTTTTAATATTCATTACATGTAATATAAATAATGTTTTCCAAATTACTTTTAAATTGAACACGAGAAGACACTTGTGCCGTTTTTGTACTAAAGTTGAAAAAATAAAAATATGAAATTTCGATTAAAAAATATGACCATATGAAAGAGAATGGTTGTTTTGTATAATATTTGATGGATATGTTACAAATGTTTACTCCCTGTATTTTTTATAATATTTTAAATTAAAGGAAGAAAAGGCTCCCCACAGAGCTGTAGAACTGCACTAGCTAGGTCCCCAGTTAAGGAGTTAATGGACTTGGTGTATTTTATGGTCAATGTTCCAAGATCTATGAATCCAACGCAGCTTTATACCAATTGCTATTGAGAGAATCTCAACAAATAATTTTATTAACTGAATTTCTAATTCATACATAGTTCTTGATGAGAAAAAAAAGTATGAGAAATACGGGAAAAATGAATTAGAATTTCACATAAATCCAACAGAAAAATTGTGATTAAAACAATATGACCTTCCAAAAGTTAGCTCAGAATCATGGGAAAACAGAATAGTCAATTCAATGGAGTCTTCATACTTACTGGTATTGCTAAAAAATACATCAAATTTAGAACATTTTTGTAATGTAAACTAAATGTAGCTAACCTACCTAAATTGTAATCTAGCCTATCCAAATTTATCAAAACATGCTGGTAAGTACTCATATAATATTAAATTAAATAAATATGCTCTATATAGTAATCAAAAATGTCCCTCTACAAAAAAAAAAATTGGTACCACAAACATACTGCCTCATCCAATTGATAGCATTAAAAAAAAATTTACAACTGTGGCTGTATAGTTTGTAATAGGCCTATGTGATCCTTTCAAGCATGTAGATTCCCTCATTTCGCTGACAATAGCTACTTGTTTCCTTTTTCATATATATATATATATGTATAATAAATCTAAAAAAATCTATATTGACGATTTAATTATTGATTTAACACTTCTCACTGAAGGATAAATTTTTCTATTCAAATATAAAATCTATATTCTTTTTTTTTTCTTTTTAGAATTGAAAGTTTGTGCTCCTGAAAGACCAGATAAATATTTTGGTATTGAGGGTAAAGTTATACAAGCACAGGGACTGCACGTAGCTCATGTGGCTCAGCTGTACTGCAGGATTAAACTTCAGAGGTAAATCTGCAATAAAAGTAACTTTTTTATATAGAACTAAAAAACTGAAGAAAAGTGATTGTACGGAAACCATGTTTTGAAATATAGAGTTTCAAAGTTTTGTTTTATTCACAAAGTAGTAAATATAAATGTATTTGTTTTACATAATAATTAAAATAAATTAATATTAAAGAATATTGTTAAATAAAATTACTTTTATTATAAGAATTAAATGAGTCGTGATTTCTTCTTACCTCATACTTCTATGTTTTTTTAAACACAGTACTGCAGTATCAGCGACCATTGTTACCATCCTCGGCTGTTTTCACGACAAACAGCTGAGGATGGTGACAATGGTCGCTGATACTGCAGTGCTGTGTTTAAAAAAACATAGAAGTATGAGGTAAGAAGAAATCACGATTCATTTAATTCCTATGAATTAAACCTCATAATGTTAAAAATTCCCAAATTTATTATATAAATACTTTTATTATTTTGAAAAGAAAAATTAATGTCTGAATCGGAATTTGAACCCGAAACATCTAGCTTTGTACATTAATGTTCTAATCATTACACTATTTTGGGCTTCCGATACAAATGTTAATTCTTCTTTCTCATATACAATTCTATTTATCGTCAGAAGCAGATAGCAGTCACTTCCAATACTATCTAGTAGCTTCTATAATTCGATGATATTATGCATCAACTGGCTATGTTCCATTATGTAAGTTTCAAGAAAAATATGTTTAAAGTTTTTTTTTTACATTTTAAATTCTAGCAAGAGCTATTTAATTATTTCTGACTTGATAATCACTTATATGATAATATACTCAGTTATGCATCAACAATCTAAGAGTAAGAATATTTGGCTCTTAGCTGCATGATGCAAAATTTTGATTAACATTTATGAAGATCTAGTTTCATAGCTGTTTGTTGCAAAACACAGAATCTCTGATAGGACAGATTGTGTTTACATTTTTCTTTAACAATAAGGCTATTTTTAAAAATCTGGTGCTAAAAATGTGAGTACACTTATTTTATGAGCCAGTGCAACAGATGGCATCAAAATCTAAATGTATTTAAAAATGGCACTTAGTCGGTTGGTGCATAACATTGTCCAATTCAGGAAGACTGTTTAATGAGAAATCAATGCTTAATTGCTCTAAAAGTTACGTAATTTCTCATTAAAAATGTCTTCCTGAATTAGAAGCTGCCAGAGAGCACTGGTAGCAATGGCTATCTGCTTTTGACAACAAAGAGAATTGTATATGAGGAAGAAGAATTAACATTTGTATCAGAAGCCTGAAATAGTGTAACAGTAAGCACACTATGATGATCTTGTAGAAGATTTCCGGGCTGTTGGCTGTGGTCTTGAGGCTTGTAGTTCCCCAACGTTTCACCAGAGACTGTGTCTGGCATCCTCAAGGGTTGTCTTGAGACTTGAGACTGCCCTGAAATCTTCTACAAGATCATCATAATAACTCCGGCCATGAAAGCCTAAGTCAATATAGTAAGCACACTATTATACAGAGCTAGAGGTTTTGGGTTCAAATCGTGATTCACATGTTAATTTTTCTTTTCAAAATAATAATTGTCCATTGTGAATGTTAAAATTTGAATTAGTACATCAAAAAATAAAAAAATACTTTTATTTACAGTGCAACAAGTCCAGACAAACTGTCGAGAATGGGAAGTACAACAGGTAAAACTCTTGCCAAATCGCGTCTTCTCCCAGCCATGCCAAATCCAAAGTTTGATCTTACTTTTCAACTAGACAACCCAGAAACTGTCCCTCGACAGGCAGCTTTGATATTCGAGATCCGCAGCTCAGGGAAGGAAGTGGTGGCAGCTCGTAGAATTACTTTACAAGATATACTATCAGGTTAGTCAGCTCTTCACGATGTATGATATATTCAATGTCCCAGGTTGTTATATCAACATTTCTGGTATTCTCTCCTGACATTGGCATAATTGTTACCCACTTCTGAGGTTGGGATGCCTGAAAGGCGGGGTTCTGCTGCCCCGATGATATGATGGGTGATGATGATGATAGTTTGCACCAGGAGAGTCCTTAATTCTAAACTTAATCTAAGGCAAATATAAATGATGATGATTATGATTGCCATATGATGTTCAGGTACTGTTTGGATCTTAAAGTTTCCTGACAATTATCTTACAGGTGAGGAAAAACCCCAAAAAAACCTCACCCAGGAAACTTGTCCCAATTGAGACTCAAACTCGGGCCCGCTGTTTGACAAGGTACAGCACGCTACCCCAAGATCAAAGCGGATGAACCATTATATAATATTAATTATAACAAAAACATAGGAAAAAAATAGCTGAATTAGCAATAAATGTCAAACAAGATGTTTGTTTTGTGAAACATGTTTTTCTTCTTCTTCTTCTTCTTCTTCTTCTTCTTCTTCTTCCTTCCAAGTATTAGGCCAAGGCCTGTTACGATCCTATAGAAAATTTTCCCTCCAGCGTTTCATAGGACGGCCCAGTGATCTTCGTCCTCTTGGTATATAATTATAAACAGCTTTGGGGATCCGATTTGAACTTATTCTTTCAAGATGGTGTTTCCAATTTAGTTGGTACTGTTTAATATATTCCAAAATTGGCGTAGTCTTCAATTCTTTTAAGATATCGGTGTTCCTTTTCCGATCCCATCTGGTGTAACCCGCTGTTCTGCGCATGAATCTCATTTCACAAGCTGTTATTCTGCTTTCATGTTGTTTTCTTAGTGTCCATGCTTCACTACCATAGGTCAACACTGGTCTAGCCAAAGTGTTATATAAACGTAATCTGGTGTTTTTTTTGTACAAGGGATGGTTTCATAACTTGATTAATAATTCCTAAACTTTTATTATAACTAGTAACTTTTTCAGGGATATCCTTTTCATCCCAGATAGAGAGATAATATCCAAGATATTTAAATTGATTAGATCTCTCTAAAATTTTATTGTGGAGACAGATTTTACTTTGTATGGGGTCCTTCCCATGAAATGCCATAATTTTAGTTTTGTTAATTGATATTTCCATATTAAATTTGGCACCTATTTTTTGTAAATTATAAATTGATCGTTGCAAATCATTTTCGGAAAGTGCCAGAAGAGCTAAATCGTCTGCAAAAAGAATAGCATCGAGTTTGAGGTTCCTATTGATGGGTATATATCCTCGTTGTGTTTTCCTCCATTCATTTATTAATTTATTCATGTATATAAAGAAAAGCACCGGTGAAAGTCCACATCCCTGTCTTACTCCAGTGTTGATCTTTTCCCAAGAAGATAATTTGCCATCTTGTTTAACAGAGATTTCATTATCTTTATAGATGTTGAAGATATTAGTAATATATTGTTGTGGAACGTTATCATCAGCTAAAATTTGTAGTAATATATTTCTGTCTACTTTGTCAAAAGCCTTTATGAAGTCAACGAAGGCGATATGAGTTTCTATATTGAATTCCTTGTGCTTTTCTAATAGTAGTTTTAGAGTAAAGAATCCATCTGTACAAGATCTACCCTTTCTGAATCCATTCTGCTCTTCTCCAATTATATTTTCATAAATTTTTCTCAATTTATTCTTAACTATATTAGCATAAATTTTTATATCCAGAGTTCAACAAGCTAATTCCACGATAGTTATCTTTGATTTGGCGACTTCCTTTTTTGAAGATTGGTATTACAATGGATTTGTTCCAGCTTTGTGGTGGTTCTTGTCCTTCCCATATCATATTAAGGAGAATAAGAAATCTGTCTAAAAAAATTTTAGTTGAAAATTTAAATAATTCTTGATTAATGTGGTCTTCTCCGGGAGCTTTGTTACTTTTTAATGATTTAACAACATCAGTTAATTCATCTATAGAAATTTGTTCCAAAGCAGTGTTATTAGAGTTGAATGCAGGCTTTCACGGCCGGTAATCATAATGTTGAGTGATTCCGGGTTATGTGGCCGTGGTCCATAGTTGGTGTTGATACCAGACGTTTCGCCCTCAACTGCGGAGGGCATCTTCAGTGGCGAGTGCTTCTAGGCGTGTTTCCTGGTCGGAAGATCTACTAAGAGTGAGTGCTGTGGACGTAGAGGACGTTGTATTGATACTAGTGGTGGGTGCAGGGTGAGTGGGCGTGGCTCTTGCTGATTGGCTAATGGTCGTCTCCTTGTTGTCACTGGTGTTAATGCATTTATTTTCTAGTGTATGAAACCAGGCCTTAGACAGTTTGATACCTTCCTCTTTTCTGTTAATATTTCCCTTATGCTTGTATATTTCTATAGCCTCTCGGTATAATCTAGGGAAATAGTAGGAAGTTGTGGCTAAAACTTGTGTATCGTCGAATAGAATCTGGTGTCCATTCATAATGGCATGTTCTGCTACAGCTGATTTATCCATTTCTCCTTGTCTGCAGTTTCTTTTATGTTCTGATAAACGGGTGGCTATACTTCTTTTCGTGGTCCCTATATATGGTTTACCACACGAACAAGGAAGTTGATATACGCCGCAAGTGGAGAGAGGTGGCCGAGGATCCTTAGCTGAGCGAAGGCAGTCTTCTATTTTTCTTGTAGGTCTGTAAACTGTTTTTATGTTGTATTTTCGTAGGAGTTTTCCGATACGATCTGTGACTCTTTGTACATATGGTAAGTAGGCTATGCTGGTTGAGGGTGTGTTATCCATTCTGACGTGCTGTCTTCGTGGATGTATGGTTTGTCTTATTTCCTTGGATGTGTAGCCATTTTTCTGGAAACAATTGAACAGATGGTGTTGTTCTTGTTTAAGGTGTTGTGGTTGGCATAACTTAGTCGCTCTGTCAAACAGTGTCTTAATGACACCTCGCTTTTGTCTTGGATGGTGGTTAGAGTCTTTGTGCAGATATCGGTCTGTGTGTGTGGGTTTTCTGTAAACTGTATGTTGAATTTCCCCATTGCCAGTCCTTATTATTTGAACATCCAGGAAAGGAAGTCTTCCATTATCTTCTTTTTCCATTGTGAACTGTATTTTGTTCTGTCTGCTGTTAAGGTGTTGAAGGAAACGTTCCAATTCTTCACTGCCATGTCTCCATACTACGAATGTGTCATCAACATAGCGAAACCATTCGTAAACCATATATAGGGACCACGAAAAGAAGTATAGCCACCCGTTTATCAGAACATAAAAGAAACTGCAGACAAGGAGAAATGGATAAATCAGCTGTAGCAGAACATGCCATTATGAATGGACACCAGATTCTATTCGACGATACACAAGTTTTAGCCACAACTTCCTACTATTTCCCTAGATTATACCGAGAGGCTATAGAAATATACAAGCATAAGGGAAATATTAACAGAAAAGAGGAAGGTATCAAACTGTCTAAGGCCTGGTTTCATACACTAGAAAATAAATGCATTAACACCAGTGACAACAAGGAGACGACCATTAGCCAATCAGCAAGAGCCACGCCCACTCACCCTGCACCCACCACTAGTATCAATACAACGTCCTCTACGTCCACAGCACTCACTCTTAGTAGATCTTCCGACCAGGAAACACGCCTAGAAGCACTCGCCACTGAAGATGCCCTCCGCAGTTGAGGGCAAAACGTCTGGTATCAACACCAACTATGGACCACGGCCACATAACCCGGAATCACTCAACATTAGTGTTATTAGAGATTGGTATTTGTAATAAATCATCCTTTTGTGTCCATAAATGATGAAAGTAGGTAAGCCAAGATTCTTTAGATATACAATTTAAATGTGCATTTTCTCTTGAATCATTATTTAAATTTTTTAAAACTTTATATATTTTTGGTTGAGGCCTAGTGATATCATTTTCCAAAAATGAGACAAATTGTTCCCAGCTTTGTCTATGTTTTTTGCGAACTTCAATTTTAGCTATGGCTCTCTTCCTATGATACTCTACTTTATCTTCATCTTTTTTTGTAGACAGAAATTTTTTGTATGCTTCACGTTTATCATCAATTACTTTTTTTATGTTTTCATCCCATATCCGTAGTCCTTTTTTTCGATTCCATTTGTTTTTCTTTCATAAATTAATGAGTCATTTTTTTAAATCTTACCTCATATTTTATGTTTATTTAAACACAGGAACTAGTTTTCAAGAGAAGGATCTCTCTCATTTTCAACCGACATCATGACTACCAAATACACTCATTAATTTACGAATTAAGAACCTCATAATATTATTTCCCATATTTAACTATGAATGTTTTTCTTTGTTTGCCTTGAGAATTGAAGCAAACGATTAGCTTGAGTATTAAGTTATGTATGTATATATTAATTTACTCTTTAACACAGATATAATGTTCATGAAATGTTGTTGTGGTTCTATTGCTAAGATTTGTGTTTCAGCTGCTTCACCAGACACGAATGAAGTACACACGTGGTTGGCACTTAATAATGGTGCCTCGTTGGAAGTAGAAATTGCACACAGTAGAGAGTTGAAGAAACAGTCTAGAAAAATATTCCGAAGTTGGTCTGTCCATCGCATCGGCAAGATATAACAGCGTGTGATGAGGTGCAATCAAGTAAGGTTCATGAGATTAATGACATCCACAGATATTCTCCGTCATTGTTAAATGCAGGATAACTGGGAAATTGTCCATCAAAACAATTGTATCTCTTATTTTCATTATAGTTGGCAAAACAGTCTGCTTTGGGCCATAGCTTTCTTCTGAAGTTTCTGCCAAGCTTCTCTATCAAGATTTAACATTTAAAATAAAATTCTTTCCACTTCACCTCATATCCTGTCTTCTAATTAGACCAGTTTCATAATCTTAGTGGTTACATCTTCAGTAGTTACATGACCGATGTTCGTGCTTTCATGAAATTTATGAGGTGAATTTTCAAAGAAATTGTCTCGAATGAATTTAAATGACTATTACCTCATGATGTTTACTTCCCAACATTAATTTCAATACATTCATAATGATATTTCCTACTATAGTGCTATTCTCTATCAAGACCTAGTCTTTGCCTATTTATGTTACCCAGAGCTTTTACATCCTTTATTATTCCATCTTCCTATCTAAGTATGGGTCTTCCCTTCAGTCTTTTTCCTTCCATAATTGCCTAAATATTTATATAAAGGTAATTGATCATTGTATCTTATCACACGTTCTGCCATTTCAGGCTTTATATTTTAATATACAGAGTGATTCACAAATCATGTTTCACCTTACTATATGCAAACTGTTAAAGTTATCATGAACTGGATTGTGCAATCATGTAAATGGTTAAATATTCTTTAGATAAAGATTTTTTTGACATTTTTGTATTTATTAATTTCAGACATAAGACAATCAACATTTTCTTTTAATGGAACATACTTATATTATTTAAATGTTGAATGTGCTCATTTTTTTTTTTTTTTTTGGTTTAGAGTTTAGTTTGAATTGCTCAGTTATCTTTATTTTTATAATTGCTGTGAAATGTTCAAATTTCAGGAGTAGATGTGGCCTGCACTACACATAGGCTCCAACTTATGTGTACACTGGTGGTAAAGTAAAGTAAAGTGTTCCCACTACAGGCCTCAGGAGGCCCTTGGGGTAGTGGGAGGTTAAGGCTCCCACTTTTTCTGGACAATCGGCACTTAATGTCAGCCCTGCGTGACGGCCGCCTTTACCCCCAGAACAAGTGTCTAGTACCCATTTCCATTAGAGGCTGAGTCGACCCCAGGGCCATAGTGCTGCCAGAAGGTTTGGGTCAGTTTAAAAATCCTGACCCCATCAGGACTTGAACCCTCGACCTTCCGGCTAGTAGCGCAGTGCCTTAACCACTGTGCTACGGTGTGACACTGGTGGTAAGCAACACTAATCTTTCAGGGTAAGCTAAAGAAGCCTGTAAACAGACATTTTGGTCATACATGGAGCACATGTAAAGTGTGGCCTCCATCCACTCCTGTAATTTGAACATTTCATAGCAACCATAAAAATGAAGACAACTGGGCAATTCAGACTGAACTGTAAACTCACGCATTGAGTACATTCACTCTATTACAATAAAATAAGTATGTTTCATTTTTTAAAAAATGTTGTTGAGGTCATATTTCTAAAATTAATTAATACAAAAAATGTGAAAAGAATCTTTAACCATTTACATGATTGCACAATCCAGTTCATGCTAACTTCAGTAGTTTGCATACAATGAGGCAAAACATGATTTGTGAATCAACAATGTCCATATCTTTATATAGACCATACAATGTATAGCTTCTTGTTATATCTTAATGTGTCATTCTCCATCAATATTTATTGGTACAAATATGACTCAAGATATTAATTTCAAACCAAGAAGTTTTCATAATTTTTTTCCTTAGGACCCATGTCTCATATCTGTAAGTTAGTACATATTTAATCAGTGTTTTGTACAGTTTAATTTTATATCATATAGTCCACCATGCTGGATCAGATGGTAAAATGCCTGTTTCCTGACTGATGGGCCCGAGTTTGATACCTTGCAGAGTTGGAAATATTTATTAAAATGAATTTCATGAAATTGATGAATATGTAAAATCTACAATCTCAGGGCGAGGAGGGATGATGATGTATAATTTTTATCACTAGATTGTGCACCAGATTCCTACATTAAATTGAAATCTCTCTGTAGTATATACGTTGAGAAGGCATGTGATACTGTTGATAGCAATTCATCCTTTGGATGCTTTCAGCAGGAGTAGGGTATGTCCCAGCACAAGTTTTCTTCTTCTCCCTTCTCTTCATCATCATCTCTCATACAACACACTTTACACTACATAAACACATAAACATATTTAATATTTCAAGGAAGTAACACTATGAGGTTTATTTTATATAATATGAGTTAGATACGTACACTCACCTCATATTTGTAGCTTTTTTGAAGACTCAAATTTCGATGCCTTAGGCTCATTGTCATAGTTAGAAAGAATTGACAAATGTATACAGAAGAACAAGGAAAGAATTATGAATTTTGAAATTCCTGCAGAAAGGAACCTCATTAATAAATTCATTGGACCAGACGCAAAGAGAGCAGGAATCAAGAATCAGGGCTGACAACATGAGAAAATTCAGTCTGTAATTGCTGATGATAGGGCTAAGAAGCCCTGAAACATATGTTGGACAAAAACAACTCTAAGAGGTAAGAATGAACAGACAAAATGTTTTAATTATTAAGTGCATATCTAACTCATATTATCTAACACAACATATACTCATTCTACATTCTTCTCTATACACAATACAAGAATAACATCATCTATATAAAATAGTCTTCTGAGTTATGCATAAATTGAAAATAGACCACGTTAATGATATCTATCCATGTAGAGCAGAAATGCAGTGGATGGCATTGGAACAAACATACATTTTACATCATATATCTCAAACAATTGTATTTGTTGTGATGTTTTTATTATTGATTTAACATTTCTCAATGTATTTGTTGCTTACCATTAGTGCACTCATTCAAATTGATTGTTGTAAGTTTGCAAGTATGCAATCGTCATCCTCCTATAATGTATTGGTGCTAGAAGTCTCACAGCTGACAAAGAGATGTTTTAGCCATCTTATTATGAAATTTCTTTGAAAAGATAATTTGCATGTTTGAAATTATGGAAAATATCTGTGGATGTTTAAAGAGAAAGACATACAGAGAACAGATTTAAGTATGCGCATGATTTTGAATATATTCTTAGCTCCACCTTATATTTACATTTATTCATGATCCTTCATTATCACTACCGGGGGGGGGGGGGGGGGGGAACAAAAAGTTACATCATTGTGGGTGGAGATCAGAAATCATAATACTGTTGTACATTACTGAATCTGCTTTCTGAGTTAAAATGCATTTATCACTCAGTTAACATTTTATTAAGGTAACTTTCAGTATTAAATGTAGATTATTTGAAAAATTCTCTCAATTAATATTATAAGCACTAAAACAGAAATACAGAGTAGAACAGAATTTTCATAGGTTTTTGAGGGATATTGGTTGAGTTTTTTTATGTAAGGAACTCATGATATCTAGTAACCTATTACAGTAAGAGTTAGATATCTAATGCAGAACAAAAATACCCTTTTCATTAATATTTAATTATATAAGAGAAGAATTGAAAGTACAGCCTTTATTGGATAAAGTCACGAATTACAGACAGAAATGGATTGATCACATGGATGGAATGAGTAAGGAGAGATATCCATTGTTAGCAAGAAATTATCAAGCAAGAGGAAGGCGTGATGTTGGAAGACCTAGAAGACGTTGGGCTGATGCTTTATGAAGTCGGAACGGGCAATTGCCTAATCCCTGGAGTGATGATGATGATGATGATGATAATTCTCTTATATAAAATAGTACAATCTACATTAATAGATGGAAATTAAATCTGGACTCCTTTATAAGATGCTACGAAATGCATTTTGAAAGGAAGATACTCGGGTAAAAACTGCAGACCAATTGATGATCATGGAAAGTGGAGAATTAGAATAAATAAAGAATTGAGACAGTTGTACAGAGAACCTCAAATCTCAGATGTTATTAGACTGATAAGACTCCACTGAGCTGGTCTTGTGGTAAGAATAGATAAATGACAAAGGCCAAGAAAAGTCTTACAGGCACACTTTGGAGGAAGAAGGACAGTGGAATGACCGAGAGGGCAATGAAAGGACACAGTATGTTCAAACATCACTACAGTTCTGGGAATAAGGAATTGGAAGATGGTGGTTAGGAACAGGCGAAAATGGAGGAGGAGGACTGAGGAAAGTCAGAGCCCCAATTCAGGCTGTAGAGCCATAAGATGGAAGGATAGTTAGATAAGAAGCATATCCTTCGGACCATAGTAAGTTGGGTTCTGAGAGATTATAAAATAAACCTTCTTCTCTTGTCCAGCATAATTCCAGATCAATGGATGAGATGAGATGATTCACCTATTATTCAAGGTCTGTGATGTAGAAGGTTGCTGATTTATCAGGCCTGTCACACAGATTACAAAAAAAAAATTAAAATAAACAATCATCAGATATTATAGAAATCCTGAACTGCAAAACAAATAATATAAAAATTACATAAAACAAACCAAGAATTTAACTCATTTCAATAAAAGTTACAATGGGAAGTAACACTATTAGGTAATTTTCAATTTGTATAAACGAATCATAAAATTTTATTGTCATATTTTAAACTAATACTTTCCAGAATTGGACATGGTTTTCTTTCTAAAATAGAATCAGAAAATATTTTAACATCTTATCTCATGAAGTTCAACAGAGTTTTGGCTGAGGATAGAAGAGATGCCTTCGGAAACTGGTTCTGTGAAAATCATGGAGTTTTATGAGGTAAGATGTAAAATTATTTTCCGATTCATTTATATAAAAAAATTAACTCATACTTTTATATTGACTTATGGGCCACATGTAAATACATTAGTCTCTACTCAAATTACTTCCAATCACTGGTGAGCTGACTCACCGTGAGCAAGTGCAAAGATTGAATTAGCTACCCACTAACTGATCATGCATGAAAGTCGTCGTTTTTGTAATATTGGCAAGAAATTACCCAGAATTCTCAGCGATAAAACCACTTCTGTTATTTTCGTCTGCTAGAGGAACACATTTACGCAAGTGTCCTGCAAATAACACCGTATACAACGACGTCTGTGTCGCGCAATATTACGCTGATTCTCCTGTTCTTCCAGTTGAATTCTTTGGTAGATTCTATCAAATTCCTCTTCTCCGCGTATACCGAAAACATGATCAAAGTCTTTAAGGTCCGACATCTTGGATAAAGCAGCAAGGTACGCGGCAAGATTTCAAACTACATCGGTTACCATCGGTTCCCTTCAGGATTCTTTCTTAAGTCACATCGTCAGGTAGCTTACGAATTTCAACAATTATTATTGCATGAACAGATTTCTGAGTAAGCAAAATCGTATTAGGATACAACTTTCTCAGCAGAGAACGTCTTTTATGGTCTAATGCGTTCATAGATTCGACCCTAGGCTTTCACAACCGAAGTTTGTATTATGATCTGTAGACTTTTCTGGGCTTGTTGGTCATTGTGAGGCTTAAAACTTCCCAACATTTCACCAGCAATTGCGTCAGTCTCAAGCCAACCTTTGAGGATGGCAGACACAGGGTCGAATCTTTGAACGCATTAGACCGTAAAAGGCATTCTGAGAAAGTTTTATCCTAAAACGATTTTGCTTACTCAGAAATCTATTCATGCGATAATAATTGTTGAAATTCGTAAGCTACCTGATGAGGTAACTTAAGATCATAGCTTAAGATAGAAACTTATTGTGAGGATCCCGAAGGGAACCGATGGTAACCGATGTAGTTTGAAACCTTGCCGCTTTATCCAAGATGTCGGACCTTAAAGACTTCAATCATGTTTTCAGTATACACGGAGAAGAGGAATTTGATAGAGTCTATCAAAGAATTCAACTGGAAGAACAGGAGAATCGGCGTAATATTGCGCGATGCAGACGTTGTTGTAAATGGTATTATTTGCAGGACGCAAGCGTAAATGCGTTCCTCTATAGCAGACGAAAATAATGGAAGTGGTTTTATTGCTGAGAATTCTGGGTAATTTCTTGCCAATATTACGAAAACAATGACTTTCATGCATGACCAGTTTGAGGGTAGCTAATTCAATCTTTGCACTTGCTCACGGTGAGTCAGCTCACCCGTGATTGGAAGTAATTTGAGTAGAGACTAATGTATTTGCATGCGGCCCACAGTCTCTAGCAAAACATTGGGAGGTTTTAAGCCTCATTACCACAAGCTCAAAAAATATCTATCATACTTATTTGTACAACTAAAGAGAGAAACATTTGTGCCTGAACCTGGATCTAAATCCTAGATCTTCAACTTTATGCACTAGTGCATTAACATGTACTATTTAGGCAATCCAGGAGAAGGCACAAATTTTCCTCTGTATAAAATCCCCATGTATCTCTATTGCTGAACTTTTATTTATATTACAACAGAGTCAAGATCATGAGTTTGAATCCCAGTTTAGGCATAAATTACTGTCTTTAGTTGTATTAAGTACTTTATGCAAATAGCAAGCCTGAATTCACTAATTTCTATATTACTTTTATAATTAGCTGATATGGCACAGAACAGATCCCATCATAACATCATCTTAATAGAAGCAACCCTGTTTTAATGTGAATAAAAGTTCACCAATAAGAGTACATGGGGATTTCATGTAGAGGAAAATTAGTGTCTTCTCTTGGATTGCCTAAGTAGCATAATGGTAGTGTACCAGTATTTAAAGCTGAAGATCTTGGGTTCGAATCCTGATTTAGGTAAAACATTTTCTCTTTAGTTCTATTAACTATTGCATGCGAACAGCAAGCCTGAATTGATTAATTTCAATATTATGTCCATATTTGTATGTTAAAACACTGTATTGTACACTCTTCAATGACATATGTATTGTTTCTTAGTTTAAAGCAGCTGTTCAAAATGTTAATCATAATGATCACAACTAACTGTAGTGTTTGTATTGCAGTTTATGATTTTCACAGTGTCTTAAGTCTGTCTCAGCTGTAAAGCCTTGCATGGTAAGAAGGGGATGGGCAGAGCTATGAACGTTTGGTAATATAGGCTGCTTGAAATGCAGCAATACATTCATTGGACCAACAAGAATTATACAGAACTTGTTTTTGTACATTTACTTCATGCATAGCTGGGACGATCTGTACTTCAGATAATGTTTTATCAAATGGCAAGAACTGTCAATAATGCCATTTTCCCTCTGGCCTCCCAGTACAAGCTGAAAAAATTGTCTTCTTTGGGCTTATCAACTCAGCTGTGGGCAGTGGAACAGATGTTGTTGGTTCATTTCCTGGTGGGGATCAGCACAAAAGTGGTCAGCTGGTGGATGGATACATTCCCAATTGGTGGAGGTAGTGGGAGAGACAGTCATGTCCCGTCATCAGCCTGAACTTGGCAACAGCTTCCTTATGTGCCTTCAGTTTAACTTCATTTGCAAGTTGAAAGAAATTTCTGATGATGTTTAGTTCATTAATTTGTAATTTTTATACTAATCTATCAGAGTCCATGTTATCATGGTCCAAAGGACATGTCTAACATTTTACACTCTAATAAGTCACTGGATTTGGGAGAAGTTGAATATAAGAGATCTAATAACTCTGGAAGCAGTCAAATCACGATTCTTGAAAGCCACCCTAGGTGTCTCAAAACACACAAAGTCGAGGCTAGCATATGAACTTGCCAAGGAACCCTTGTTCACAGAAGAACTGCGTATGAGGATACCATCCACAGACAGCTCAAATAAACTACTTCAGGAAAGGGAGAAGAAGAGACAAGAGATATGGCTGGACTTTTATACAACAGAAGCCATGACAAACAGATCCTGGACCAACACCAATCAAGAACTCTGACACCTGGTGAACTCAACAACAGTGCATGGATAATACCACAAGATATGCAAGACCAAGTGTTTCCAAGATCCCGGGAAAACTGTGTGTGTGAACTGTGTGAGCAACCATGCGACCGTTACCATGTAACCACCTGCAAAAAAAGAGTGAAATCCCTGGTAGAATTCTGCAAATAACAAGCTATGTGAATCAAATTAATGACAAAACTTATGTAACATTTATTCTCTGCAGAACTTGTGCACATTTATTCTGTTATTATTAATAGTTTGTCTTTACAATAAGTCACTGGAGACCATGGGTTTCTTATATAAAAACACTCAGCCAACATTCCTCCACAACCTGTGAAAATTTGTTAGTAGAGTTCCATTCCATCCTGTATATTGAAAAAAGACAAAAATAATTCTGAAATAATAATTTTATTAATATTTTGGTGATTAAAGACACTTTATTGCTGAACCATTATTTTTAATTATATATTTTAATATACAATTTTAACCATTGGTATTAAAGCTATGAAGCTGTGAAATTTTTCCAATTAGGCATTCATGTACACTGTCTAGCCAATGTTAATAAAAGTTCAAACCCCAGGCTAGACGTAAAATTTTTCTCTTCAAATATAATTTGTCCTTCAGTGAGAAATGTTAATTTATAATAGGAACATTGAAAAGTTAACATAATTTGTCCCATGCCATAGCTGAGCTGTCCAAGGGACCATGTCTTGGTGCAGAGCTAAGGAATATGCACTAGTTTCAGTTCACATATAGAAAGAAATTTTCTCATGGAATTTCAGTCAATATGAGACTGGTGTCAATCCAGCATCAGGATTAATTTAAATAGCTACATTAATTAACCCATTTAAATCGGATGACGAGCTGAGGTCGCATGACATTCTTAAGCACTAAAATCGTATGACGACCTGTGGTCACACAGTGCAGAGATCGAAAAAACGCATTTTTAATTTATTTTGCTGCTCATAGATATCTGTTAGTTACATACACTTTTTCTTCTTCTACACATTCACAAGAATGCTATTTCATTCCCTCCATGCCATTTAGAAATTTCTGGAACGAGTTTTACCTTCAGAAAAAAAAAAGTGTCAGTAGTAAGAAAAATGGCGCCAAGGAAAGTTAAGGGTATTGACAGTGATGGAATTAGGAAATTATTAGAGTGTGAATTAGGCAGTGATTCAGAAGTTTCTCATATTTAGTGATGAGAGAAGTATTCATGAATCTATAAGTGATTCGGAATCAACTTCTGCTGAAGAAGAGAGTGGTGAGAGTGATAATGAACTTATTGTCCCGCCACCTGCAAAAAAACAAAGCCATATCACGCCAAGTGATTGGAAGGGAGTGAAATCTGAGAATAACCCTGTTGTATATCAGTTTAGTGGTTTTTAAATCCATTTTCACTTACTGGAGGTAATATTAAGTTGCTGCGTTACATTTAAATGCCAGGCAGTAGGACTTGGGATTTAAATCAGATTTCTGGGGTAGCAGAGCTCGACTTTAAATGAGAGGTGGATGGGTTAAAAGCTCTAAATTGGGAAAATCAGCTGTAATGACTGGATGTTCATCTATCTCTCTAAATGGCACATGTGGATGTGAGGTCAGTGGTTGGCTGATGGACTGTCACACCAAGAAGTTTAGTTTCAGATGTATTGGTAAAAAAATGTTGTCAGTGCAGTGATATCATAGCTACAACTCATTTTTTTTATTCATATTTGTATCACATCTAGAACAACAACAGCAATTCTCAATATTTAAAGGAAGTGACATTATGAGGTTCATTTTAATTAATAGAGAGTTAGAATTTCACAACTCACCTCATATTTGTAGATTTCTTGAAGACCAGTTTTGATATGTTACGTATCATTATCAATTCTTTTAAACTGTTGAATCAGCGGTTGGTGATCATGTAGGTTGATTTCTACTCCCTCTGTTAGCTGACCAAAAGGAGAATAACTTTTTTGTTAACTCCAGAGCATTAGCTGCATACTGTTAGCTGACAGATGAACTTCCAAATCAAATCTCTTTCCCCGGATTTCAAAATTAATGATTAATGTAGAAATAAACCCACGGGATCACCAATCACCAATTTAACAGTTAGAAAGAATTGATAATGATATGTATTGTTTTGAAACTGGTCTTCAAGAAATTTACAAAAATTAGGTGAGTCGTGAAAATTCTAACTCTCCATTAAATAATAGTAACTTTTTATTCAAAACCCTGCAGAGAAAAGCGTGTTAAGGGCATTTAAATTCCAGCAACTTGATGGTAACAGGCATTAAAAAATCCCATAAGTTAAAGGTTAAAGGACTTAGCCAGATGCCAGTTGACGTGTCCTTGAAATTAATCCTGGGGAGGATACAAAAAACAAATCTTATTAATTTAAGATTAGTAAAACTATGATTTCACAAGCATTGTTGTATGTAACCAAAACCTGGACTTCAAAAAAAAAATAATAAAACATAAAAAATAAAACATAAATTTCCCTTATTACTTTTGAAAATAAATTTACAAAAAATGTTTACAGATATAAGGAAAATGATGGATGGATAATATGAAAGAAGAAATAATTAAGAATTGTTGTATTAAGAGCCAGATGTGATATAAATATGTTGTTGTTTTCAAATGCTGGGCCTTGGCAATGAACCCATTATCGTTCTTGCTCTCCAATATTTCTCTATGGTGGATCCAACAGGTAATACTTCTTCTTCGTTCTTCATTCATTTCTTCATCTTTGTTGCAGAGGACAATTTGGATTCGTGTAGATTTCTATTTTATATAAATGTTTGGCCAAATAGTCATGTTGTGCAAGCAGTCTAAATTTTGCTACTGTAGTTTTACGTGAAATTTCTGGAATAATATCTGGCTTCTTTACTAAAATATCCCATTTTTTGTGATAGCAATATTGAAGAGCAGAAGACTATAACATCTTGGTCAGATAATATATCAGACGTAAAGAAAATTTCTTACATGAGGTGAAAGAACGATGGGCAGACCGAAACTATGTTGAATAGACTACATGTATCATAGTCACATATGGGTAGTAGGCCATTTGAAAGAAGCGAATGACAGGATGTTGAGGAAGACCTCCTGTTGAAATATATCAAAATGGATTGATTGAATCACATTATCTACATGAATTTAGAATGAAACAGTCTAAAACATAATACAGTTTAGATTTTAGTCTTAAATTTAACTATTTAATTCAAATACCTAGATAAATCCTAGCTGTCCTTTTGGAATCTTAAAATCAATAGATATAATTGTTCATTTAAATGAACTATGATATAAATTAATAGTCCAGTGATGCAATCTCTTTAATCACCAACATTTTTATTGTGTAGAGTGACAGATAGGTTAAGTCCCGCTTTTTATTATCTGACAAAGACAGGACACTTTTATATCTACAAAAATTACCCAGGATCTTGGCAAAGGAAAAACATGGGGGATTCCGTACCATGCTTTCTTTCTGAGCACACAGTCCTCTTACAACCTTTTAAAAGGAAATTTGTTTTTGCATTTAGACCTAATTTTCAGAATCTTCCTAAAATACTATATTTACTGAAATATAAGACTTTTTTTTTAATCTGAAATAAAAAAATTATCACAAATCTGTTTGGTTATGAAATAACCTCAGTTTGTATCAGTGTTTTTAGATTATTTTGCTAATAGCTCTTCAGTTGTTCCAATGAAATAGAAAAATTGATTTAGTGGAATCAAATTTTTATTGAATTTCCACCATGAAAATTAAATAAAGGTCCTGGGAAATATGTAACAAAATCTCCCATCTAATAAATTGAGTAATTAAATTTGCTAGCGTTCTTCTCAGTTAATGGTATAATGTTTGTGTGTCATTATTTTTTGGTGTGATACCTGAAAGAGTAAGTCTTATAGAGTTTAAATTGATATAGGCCTATAATTATTAAAGTGTATTGTTGTTAGATGTAGCAAAAAAATTTATTTATTCTTCTATAAAATAAAATAAAAATATAAAACATTTTATCTAACAGAATTTGTTTATTTTCAGCCTGTTACCCTGAGGAAAATAAAAACAAAATGTTGATCAAGAAATTACAATGAAACTCTTATTCTCATTTTTGAAATTCCAGCCATCATATGACATTTAAGGAGCAGCATTTTTATGTTTCATTATGTGTCCATATTTACTGACTCAAGTCTTGCACAAAAACCTTCATCTATCTCAGTAATTCCATCTCCATAATTTCTTCCAATTCATCTTCTTTCAGCATCCTTCCTAACTCTTTGGTCTCATCTGTATGTTGGCATACCAGCTGACTGCTGGCCCTCATCCACTTTATGATCATACATCCTGTACAGAGCTTATGAGTGGTCACCAAACCTTTATAGTTACCCAAATTCTTCAGTCTTGAGTGAACACCAGTTCCATACTGGTCGAAATTCCATGAGAAAATTTAATTTTCCATGGGGACTGAAACCAATTAAAGTTGCACAGCTCTGTACCAAGACATGATGCATTAGAATGTTTGGCTATTGTGCAGAGTTCATCTATGGCATATCATCATCAACTTCTTATCACGTCTTCCTTGCAGAAAGTCAATTCCAAATATGCCTCCATTCATCTCTATCCTCCCATTCTTCTCTTCCTCTCAATTTCATTTCTATTCCCTTCTTTGTAATTTTTCCTTTAATAATAATTAAATTAATCAGATTTTACACCTAATCAGAGAGTTATCAAGACATCTCTATAGTATTGCCTAGTTACTGTTGTATGTACAAGAACAACAAGCTGATAAACTATTCCATGAATATAAAAATTGGGTTTGGTGATGGAGATTTCCACACACAGCTTTGCTGTTTGCTCACAGGATCGGATGATGTAGCCAAGTCTGCTAAGGCCAGGATTTTTATATAATACTAACATTAGTACTTTTTTTTTAATATGTAATATTAAAGACATTAAAATTTATTTTTTATATAAATTTTATGAGTATTAAACATTAATAACTAATAAATAGTAGGTCATGAGGGGCACGCCGTAGCGTAGTGGTTAAGGTACTGCGCTACAAGTCGGAAGGTCGAGAGTTCAAGTCCCGGTGGGGTCAGGATTTTTAAACTGACCAAAACCTTCTGGCGGCACTATGGCCCTGGGGTCGACTCAGCCTCTAACGGAAATGAGTACCAGACGCTTGATCTGGGGTAAAGGCGGCCGTCATGCAGGGCTGACAACCCGGCTGACATCAAGTGTCGATTGTCTAGAAAAAGTGGGAGCCTTAACCTCCTACTACCCCAAGGGCCTCCCGAGGCCTGTTGTGGGATTACTTTACTTTAGTGAGTCATGAAATCTCATCTTGTAAACTCTGCATTGTTAACTTGAAAGCCTCATAATGTTATTTCCCATTATTGATTTATGAAATTAAACAATAAGTTTAAAATCAGACCAAGGTTGAAGAAATGTTGGGAAGGGACTGCAAAATTGTTGACAATGTGGTTTTGTCAAGTTTCTACTATTTAATTCATAAACAGAATTGATCATCATAGTTTTAAAAAGACATATTGTAATGCGGAACCCTATATACAAGAGTTTAATGTCTTCTTTTATCTACATTTATAGTTAAATTATTTTCAGTCTGATCATCTTACCTCAATATTAATGTTGATTTATTCTTGGACATGTTTCAAAACAATTCTGTTTTATCGTCAGCTTGTCCAGACTGGTTAGATTTATGTTGCACACCCTGGATGTCGATGTCAGCTCCATCCTGTGGTTGGTCAAAGAACTTCCAAACAAGGTCACACTCCATCGGTATATCAAAATTCATAACTCTGTTTTTGTTCTTCTGAATGTTGGCCAAAGAACCTCCAAACAAGGTCACGCTCCATCGGTATTTCAAAATTCATAACTCTTCTGAATATATTCAGAAGAACAAAAACAGATTTATGAATTTTGAAATACCGACGGAGTGTGACCTTGTTTGGAGGTTCTTTGGCCAACCACAGGATGGAGCTGACATCGACATCCAGGGTGTGCAACATAATTCTAACCAGTCTGGACAAGTAGACGATAAGATAGAATTGTTTTGAAACATGTCCAAGAACAAATCAACATTAATATTGAGGTAAGATGATCAGACTGAAAATAATTTAATTAAAATAACCTCAAAATATCACTTCCTAAAATTAAATATATTTATAGTGTTGAGTGAATGGAATTCTTGCCTGACACTTAGTCACTAGCTTTTCCATAGTTTGAAAAGTCTATTTCAATTCAGTCAGGTACCTGACTTTCCATTGTAAACACAGGATCGCCAATTCAATAGTTAAATGGAATTGATAATGATATGTAGTAATGTAGAAACTAGTCTTCAAGAAATCTATAATTATGAGGCGAGTCATAAAATCTAATTCAATTTATTAATTAAATATTGTCATACTGTTTTACAATATTCCACACACACACACTCCTGGCACGACAGGCCTAGAAGGCCCTTAGCCTACCATTCGGCTGCTGGCCTCACATCCACATGTGTCAATCCCAGAGGTAGATGATAATCAGCCAGTGTAGGGGTGACATGTGGTCAGCATGTCGAGTCCCCCAGCTGGTTTTCTCAATCTGGAGCCGCTACTTATTTTAGCTACCCAAATGCATCACGATGCTGGGTGGGCACCGGTCCCATACTGGCCGAATTCCATGAGAAAATTTCTTCCCCCATGGAGACTCAAACCAGCGCAAGTCCTGTAGCTCTGCGCCAAGGCTTCCTGCCTTAACCACTCGGCTACTGCGCGGGACTTTACAATATTCCACATGTGAATAATTATTTTTATTTGATTAAGAATAAAATATGTCCACCGCTATGTTCTCGTGCCCGGGTTGGATTCCCGGTCAGGACAGGCTTCTTGGGTGAGGTTTTTTCTCACCTGTAAGACAAATGTCAGGTGGCTTAGGACCCAATGGTCCCTGAAATCATCCAGCCATCATCATCATCATCATCATTTACCAGTGTGAAAAGCAATGGGAAGCTACCACACCTATAATTCCCTAGTAAAGCTGCAGAGCATACCATGAAAATGCTATGATTGCATTAAAAGACCTGCCCTCGTGCAGAACACTGTAGATAGATAGATAGATAGAAGAACAAAATATGTAGTTTTAAATAGAAATATGTAAAAATATTTAGTTGTAATCAAAAATGTAGAAATATGTATTGATATATTTGTATATATAATAAGCAAGTTTCCAATTTGTGATCATTTATAATTTTAGCTATGTATAAGCAAAGGGAAAGAACACATAATTACATATAAATTTAAACCTTACCATTAGCAGTGATTATTTATTACCTTTGAAAGAATCTTTGGATTACCTCCATTGTAGCCATAGGCAGTAATGAACATACTGAGACTTAATTACCACTCACAGACAGGAATTGAGAGGGATGAGTTTGAAACTTGTACTACATGTACATGACAAATCCAGTTAACAAATGTAAAAAAAAAAAACCTTTTTCATTTTAAATTGTGACTGTTATAATATGATAATTGATTATTGAATGAACCTGATAGATTGTTTAATAACTCAAATCATGCTCTTTAAAAATCTGTTTCTTTTTTTTTTAAGTTACCATAATCATACAACACAAGATCAAGATTTTCAATGTAGTTATTTTTTCTGATGACATTGCAATTTTTTTTCTATGTTTGCTTGTTAACATTATTTGGCTAAACAGAGCAGTTGTTTATCAGTAATTTATGATGAAGGAGTTAGCTATGTTGTGTTTCTAAAGTTTAAGCTATGCAGGCAGATGAAAATGATACTGATATTGTTTTTCCTCTGTTTTAAGACACATTTGAGCCTGTGACCATGTCCATTATCTAACATTTTGAGAAAACTACATTTTCTTCTGTATACTAGTTTAAATCATATATTATAAATAGTATACAGTCAGCCATGGTGGACTAGTGGTTATGTTCCTTGCTTCTGGTCCCAAGAGCAATGAGTTCAAACCTGGCTGGGGTCGATAGATTTTTTTAGAATGGAAAAATCCAAGGAACAAGTCCTCTGGGAGGGACTTCAAGCCATAGGTCCCAAGTCTGAAGATTTTCAGGCTTGTAAAATATCCTTAAGCTTGAATAAAGAGGCCTCTAAGCAAAATTTACTGACCTCAACATCCTACTAATACTTTAGTTGTCTGTTGGATGTCTTATTGAATCGGAATGTTAACCACATGCCAATTATGACATCTATGGGCAAATAAGGTAACTAAAAACTGACTGGGTCTAGTAACTCCTAACAAAGGAGACACTATGGCTCAACAATCAGCTATGCTATTAATAATAAAAATAAATAAAATAAATAGAAACAATATTTATTTGTTTTAATGGACAATTGGTAACTTTAGAAAAATACAATTATGAATATACTCTTGAGCTATCAGTAGATCTATTCATTTGTCATCAGTCATCACCCATCAACAACCTACCACCTTCCACCTGTTAAAAAATAAGTAGTGTGTTAGTAGAAATAAGTTCACTGCTGTCTAGCACATGGGAATCATATTAGTATAGAGAAAAATCTACAAGTAAATTGAAAAGCTAATAGCTTAAATCGTAGAGTGCTGGTGTACAGAACAGAAACATTGGGTTCAAATCCCGATTTAGGCATATATTTTTCTATGTTTTTATTATTCACTTCATACATCTCAATGATGGATAAATCATATTTGAAGAGAAAAATTATATGTCCAGACCGAGACTCGAACCCAGGACCTTAAAGGTCCTGAGTTCGAGGCTCTTCAAATATGATTTGTCCATCATTGAGATGTATGAAATGAATAATAAAAACATTGAAAGAAGCCATGTAATATAAAAAAAAATCCCAAATAAATATCTTCTTAATAAAGAAGCCGCCATTTGCAAAGATAGAAACAAAGGTTTCTTAGCATTTGGTGCACGGGAATTTACAGCGTATATAAGAGAAAGATTTGCATTTAGATCAGAACTCGCCCCGATAGCTCAGTCGGTAGAGCAGTGGCCCAGAAAGCCAAAGGTCCTGGGTTCGAGTCTTGGTCTGAACATATAATTTTTCTCTTCAAATAAGATATATTTTTCTCTTCAAATTTAATTTGTCATTTGGTGAGAAGTGATAAATTTAATATTAATCATCGAATCTAAGCTTTACCAGCTTTAATAATGTAGTGTTGATTTCCATTAAAAAAGTCGTCTTCATTAAGTAGCTACTAGATGGCGTTCACTGCTGTCTGGCATACATGAGTCATATTAGTATAATCTATGAGTAAATTGGAAACCTAATGGCTTAAATTGTTATAGCGCTGGTATACAAAACCAGAGATATTGGGTTAAAATTCCGATTTAAGTTTTTTTTTTCAAATTTAATTAGAGTGTAATTTCTACACTAGAGGATTACCAACCTAAATTTAACTACTCAGATGTAAGCCAAAAAATTTTGATATTAGACCATAAGTAATTAAACAAAAAAGTGTTTCAGACTAACGTTTTTGGAAACTGGAATATATAGTTCAATCCAATATTATGGTAATTCAACTGTACTTATAACTTTTGCAGTTATTTATGAGGTAAGTGAGACAGTGGAACTTCAAATAACATAATGGTAAGTCATCTTTCCACTATTTCATTCTTCATGACCAAATACAAGTATTATATGGGACTAAGCTTTGCAGCCCTGTAAGGCATGCAATTAACTAACTAACTCACTGGCACTATCAAACCCATAGGAATGTTTTCCAATCATTCCCTGTATAATCTACTTCCCTCAAATCATAGTTAATGTTATTCTCCCACCTCATTCTTGGTCTACCAGCTGGGCGTTTTCCCTCTGGTTTTTCTACAAGAAGCTTCCATGTACATCTTTCATTCCCCATTTGTGCCACATGTCCTGCCATTACAGTCTACGAGACTTAACTATTCTTATTATATCTGGCTTCCTATAAAGACCTGTCCATTTCCATTATATAATGTATTTCTATGTGTGACTATATATTTAGTTTTATTGGTATTTACTTCCAGTCCCAATTTCTTAGTGTTACTCAATAGTGTGTGTGTGTTGGCCTTTAGTATCTCTTTGCTATCGGCCAATAGTACTACATCATCAGCATAAACTAACAGCTTATTAATACTATTGAGTTGTAGGTCTTCTTCATCCTCTAAAGATTTGATGGCATGCTATAGTACAAAATTAAATAGTAGAGGAGACAGTGCATCTCCTTGCTTCAACCCATTGTGGATCTGAAAAGTATCCAAAAACTGTTTGCCTACACACACCCTGCTCTTTGTGCCATTTAGACACATTTGTATAAGTCTAACTAACTTTGTAGGAATTCTAAACTCCAGCAGGATACTATATAACTTCTCCCTCTTAATTGAATTGTATGCCTTTTTGAAGTCTTATAGTTGATGTACAGTACCTTTATATTCCCATTTCTTTTCCAAAATCTGTCATGCAATGGGAAACTTATCCACTCGAATCCATTTTAACTTTTGCTAACCCTTAAATTGGAGAAACTCAATTTATTATGCCAACTTATTTGAATATGTGAGTCTGCAGTGAAAACAAACCATGCATAACCATAAGTTATTAGCGTTATTACCTACTACATCCATCCATAGTAATTCTGCCCAAGGGCAGGTCTTTCACTGCAATCATAGCATTTTCATGCTATGCCTTGCAGCTTTACTAGGGAATTATAGGTGTGGTAGCTTCCCATTGCTTTCCACACTGGTGAAGGATGATGATGGTAATAAGGATGATGATGATGGCCGGATGATTTTTGGGGACCGTTGGGTCCTAAGCATCATGATATTTGTCTTACAGGTGAGGAAAAACCCCGAAAAAACCACCCAGGAGCCTGTCCCGACCGGGAATCAAACCTGGGCCCGCTGCGTGACAAGGCAGCTCGCTACCTCGAAACCACAGCGGTGGACACCTACTACATATTGTTTTATAATTCGACACAAATCTAAACTGATTAATTTTTCATTACTTTACTAAAAATCATCATCATCATCACTCCAGGGATTAGGCAATTGCCCGTTCCAACTTCATAATGCATCAGCCCAACGTCTTCTAGGTCTTCCAACATCACGTCTTCCTCTTGCTTGATAATTTCTTGCTAACAATGGATATCTCTCCTTACTCATTCCATCCATGTGATCAATCCATTTCTGTCTGTAATTCGTGACTTTATCCAATAAAGGCTGTACTTTCAATTCTTCTCTTATATCCTCATTTCTTATTCTATCAAGTCTTGTACATCCTTTTACTTGTCTTAGGAACCTCATCTCCGCCGTCTGTATTCTATCCTTCTGTTTTTTCACTGGAGCCCAAGTTTCACATCCATACAATATTGTGGGAACTGCCATAACATTATACATTTTTATCTTGGTTTCTTTTCTAATTTTATTTTTGAATGTTCTCTGTATTGTTCCACACACCGTCTGAAATTGATTTATTTTGGAGTCAATATCTCTTTCCACATTGTAGCCAACATCACAGCCCAAATATTTGAAACTAGACACCTGTTCTATACTTTGATTTTCTAAAATAATTTTGGATCTCACTGGATCTCTTCCTCTAAAAGCCATGGTCTTCGTTTTCCTTACAGAAATCTTTAGATCATATAATTTACATATTTCATTTAATGCATGCATTGATTTCTGTAAGTCTTTACTAAAAATATTAAATAAATTATAACAATGATAGGCCTTCTTTTTATAGCATACATTACCATATAAGGGTTAATTAAATTGTATGGTATACAGATACATTGCAACAAAGTTAACATGACAGCTGCTATGGCGATTTTTTAATTTCAGGTTTCAGGTAAACCCCATTTTTTAGTTGTATTTCACTGAATTTTTGAGAATACCTTCCTCATTTTATATCTATACATATGCTAAGTTTTGTTATAAAAGATAAAAAATTTTGAATGCTAGATGGATTTTTTAATTTTTTCATTTCAGGTGAACTCCTACTCCTAATGATCTAATTTTGCATGTTAACGAACTCTCTCTCTTACTTTTTTTAATTAATTGTTATATTCCAAGTTTGATTCTGATAAAACAAAAATTGCTTCTGCTAGAACAACATATATATAATGAAAGGAAAAATGAATGCCTGAACTGGGATTTGAACTTGAGACCTCTAACTTTATATGTTATGCGATACCATCTTCACTACTCAGGCTCCCAGTGCAAAAATTAATTTTTCTTTCCTTATATACAATTCTCTATCATAAGAGGAAGTGGGACATTGCTTGCAGTCCCATCTTATGGCTTCTATAACAAAAAAGCATTTTTTAATGAGAATATATTACTTCTTCTTCTTCTTCCTTCCAAGTATTAGGCCAAGGCCTGTTACGATCCTATAGAAAATTTTCCCTCCAGCGTTTCATAGGACGGCCTTCCGGGAAATTCTCGTATAAGATTTGAAAGCATAATAATAGTCCCTTCGATTGGTTGCTGGCCAAAGGAAGGCAAGACCAGTGATGGGGCTGCCATCTTATAGCCTCTGGTCAGGCTTTTCTGGAGAAGAAAAGAAAATAAAGAAAAGAAGAAATGGAAGAAAGGAAAGACTCCCTAGCCCTCGCATGCCCTAATAGCGTCGGGGTCGAAAAAACAACAGTTAACCAAGAGAGGTTAGATAGTAAAGTTAAAAGAGTGCAAAACACAAGTGGAAGAAATGTTTTGCACAGCTTGGGCACCTTGTGGTCGCCATCTACATATCCCCTAGATAAGGACCCCTGAGGGGTATATTACTTTATAGCAGTAATTCTATGTAGCAGTAACCCATTCCTTAACCAGCAATATTGGACCATTAGGTTTAGAAGTTCACCTGAAATTTAAATTTAAAAATTAGTCTAGCAGACCCAATTTTTTATATTTCACAACAAAACTCGGTATATGTTATTAAAATGAGGAAGGTATTCTCCAAAAAATCAGCAAAATCTGACCATTAGAAGTGGGAGTTAATCTGAAACCCAAAATTAAAAATTGCTCTTTGTTTTCACTGTAGTTCAGTACTTTTAGATAAGTTGGTGTCATAAATTGAGTTTCTCCAATTTAATAAAAGAAATATACATTCCATAAACCAGCAGAATTGGACAATAAATTTGAATTCACTTAGTTTATGCAGTTTCTGCATGACTGACTTTCCTGTAGTCAACTTTGATTTGTGTTAAAGGAATTTTATTGATGTGAAAATGTAACATTATTGTAATTGTTACCTCTTCACCATCCCGCAAGTTCTTTTTACTGTAATTCTCTACTAACACAAGTAGCACTGCTACTATAACTCTCGGCACAAACAAAGGTGGGTCCGGCACATCACAGAAATACAAATTCCACCTCATTTAACATACAATAGTTGCAGGAGATTGGCTCTCTGAAAACATTATAATGTAGATGCGCAGAACTCACAAAATCGTGACCAGCTTCATTTGTTATTTTACTTATAGGCGATAGTGAGAAGATACTAAGGGCCAACACACGTAGTCTATTAACACTAAGAAATTGGGGGCTGGAAGTATAGCTATATGTATATTGACTTAGGCTTTCATAGCCGGAGTTCTTATGATGACCTTGTAGAAGATTTCCGGGCTGTTGGCCATGGTCTTGAGGCTTGTAGTTCCCTGACCTTTCGCCAGAGACTGCATCCGGCATCCTCAAGGGTTGTTTTGAGACCCTTGAGGATGCCGGATGCATTCTCTGGTGAAACGTCGGGGAACTACAAGCCTCAAGATCACGGCCAACAGCCCAGAAATCTTCTACAAGGTCATCATATAGCTATATGATTTTTATGGAAAACCAGATGTAATAAGAACACTTAAGTCTCATATATTGTGATAGCAAGACCATATGGTATGGGGAATTAAAGAGGAACATGGAAATTCCCTGTAGGAAAATCAGAGGTCCAGTAAATAGGCCAAGAATGAGGTGATAGAATAACATTAACCATGATCTATAGGAGATAAATCATACAGGGGATGAGTGAAAAACATCACGATACGAATGTATGGAGAGCTTATGCCAATGTGGCAATGAACCTATGGGTTTGATAGTACCAGTGAGTTGGTTAACTCTGCCATCTGGTGACAGTATATGTAAATATGTTGTCCCTCGTCTCTCCTGTGCTCTTTCCTGGCCGAGAGTACTACAATAACCTTACTGTCTGGCAATATTTTACAGCACAGTTCAAAAATATTTAGGTAAGTGAAATATAAATATAATAGATTATAAAAGGAAAAGTACCATTGTAAAGAAAGAAATAAGAAAAAATACATCAGTGATATAGAAAATTATGTACATGGAAAACAAAATTTTGCTTTTAAGGCACTGAAACACCTCAATAAAACTGAGAAAAATAATTTAAATTTAAACCCAATGACTTATTTATTATAGAGAACTCTGGACAGATCAACAAAATGATGATGACAGATTACCAGCACAGAATGATGAGAATGTAGACCTGATTACATTAGAAGAACTATTAATTACAATAACCTCTTGTCAGGATAAGAAAACATCCAGAACAGATCAAATTAAAACAAATTAACAAAATATGCATCATTATCCCTAATTTTATGCCTTTTAGATTTATTAAATATCTGTTGAAAGTTTGGACACATAAGAATGGAAGATTGCAAAAATTCATCCAATATTTAAAAAAGATAACAGATACAAATGCAATAATTATCGAGGAATAAGTCTTCTAAATACATGTTATAAGATCTACGCCTCCATCTTAAAATGTCATCTTAATATTATTATTGAAAGTATGCTATCAGAAATTCAAAACGGTTTTAGAAAAGGAAGATGTTCAGATTGTATATATGTTATAACATAATTAATAGAGAAACGTAGAGAATATAACTTACCAAAAATATATTGCGTTTATTGGTTTTGAGAAGGCTTTTGACAGGGTGAAAAGAAAAAAATTATGGAATATAATGATACATAGAGACATTCCACAAATTTGGTTAAAATTATTGAAAATTTATAAGTAGATGATAAAATATTAATTAGAAAGGTCATAAAACACAAAACAATAAAACAGTGACAATAAACTGTGGAGTAAAACAAGGATGCGTACTTTCACCATTACTTTTTAATGTATATATAGATGATGCCATACAGAATTGGCAACTTGTTTTAACTGAACAATTTAAAATTGACGATATTAGATACTTTACTTTTTGCAGACGATCAGGTTGTGATATCTGAGACAGAAGATGGCTTACAACGGGCAATTTACAAATTAAGTAAAATATGTGAAACATACAACTTGAAAATATCTATTCTAAAAACAAAAGTTTTAGCTTTTCGAGGGTATGAGTCACTAAGACTAAAAATCCAATTAGAGAATAAAATAATAGAACAGGTGAGCAATTTTAATTACCTGCGATACAATGTGTCACATAGAAAAAGTAAAGACACTGAAAACAAAATAAATAAATTTAATTATATGTGTGGCACCATAAAATTAAGTATCAAAGGAACTAGAAAGGAGATGCTTTTAAAATTTTATAAAACAATGGCGGTTCCAACACTACTGTATGGATCGGAATACTGGGTCTTAACAAAAAACCAGGAACGAATAATAGAACAGTCAGAAATGAGGTTTCTGAGAAGTGCAGCTGGCTATACAATAACAGATCGAAAACTAAATGAAAATATACAAAGTGAACTAAATATATTCAAACTATTAGATAGAATTGCACAATACAGAGATGAATGGATGGACCACATCAATAGAATTCCAAAACAGATATTTCATTACAAACTGCTAGGACGAAGAAATGTTGGAAGACCCAGTAAAAGATGGACAGACCAATTCAAGCATGAGATCGGAACAGACAAGATCTAGGGTCGAATCTATAAACACATTAGACCGTAAAAGGCGTTCTCTGCTGAGAAAGTTGTATCCTAATACAATTATGCTTACTCAGAAATCTGTTCATGCGATAATAATTGTTGAAATTCGTATGCTACCTGATGAGGTGACTTAAGAGAGAAACGAATTGTGAGAATCCCGATGGGAACCGATGTAGTTTGAAACCTTGCCGCATACCTTGCTGCTTTATCCAAGATGTCGGACCTTGAAGACTTCGATCATGTTTTCGGTATACGCAGAGAAGAGGAATTTGATAGAGTCTACCAAAGAATTCAACTGGAACAGGAGAATCGGCGTAATATTGCACAATGCAGACGTCGTTGTATACGGTATTATTTATGGGATGCAAGCGTAAATGCATTCCTCTAGCAGACGAAAATAATGGAAGTGGTTTTATCGCTGAGAATTCTGGGTAATTTCTTGCCAATATTACGAAAATGACAACTTTCATGCATGACCAGTTAGTGGGTAGCTAATTCGATCTTTGCACTTGCTCACGGTGAGTCAGCTCACCAGTGATTGGAAATAATTTGAGTAGAGACTAATGTATTTGTTGCTGATGATGATGATGAAATATAAACACAAAGTTTCCCAGTTTTTTCATGCAGAAATCTGGTCAGTCTATCATTGTATTGATATCAGTGTTTTGTTTTGGAATTGAAGGGCAAGCCATTAGCACTATTATAGTTACTGTAACTGTATTTACATTTCATTATTCAGTAATGTGATAAAATCATTTAAGTAAATATTAATTTCCATAAATAAACAAACCAATTTAAGATGATAAGTAATACCTGACAGTAATCATGAAAAAGAATTATAACAGTTCTTGGAAGTAATTGTATTTATTACAAATCAGGTGATGTATTGCAAAGCATAAAAGAGAAAATGAATTTACACTGATAAAATATTGTCATTATTTTCCTTAACAATGCCCTTATATCTTAGTTTATTAGCATCATAATTTAGCCGACAAATTTTACTCAGAAACTTATTTCAGACTTGAAATTCTTTTACTTTCCATAAGCCTACAACAAGGTAGGCTATATTTTCCTTTGAGAAAGACAGGGGAATTTAATTTGTTCTGGGAGGTGTGCCTAAGTAGCTGAATGGTAGAGCACCAGCATGTAATGCTGGAGATCGTATGTTTAAATCCTGGCTAGATGCATATTTTTCTCTCTAGTTATGTTAACCATTGCCTACAGATGGCTTGTGTGATAACATTAATTTCCATATATTTGTATATAGAAAAATCTAAGAAGAATGCAAGCGTACAAAAAGTCAGTTTTGGTACGATGTGGAAGAGACATTTTGAAAATGATCTCATTTTATGACATCAAATCTATGAACATAAAAAGAAATAGGCTCAGGGCAGGAAGTTGTGGAAATAATTTATTGAGAAGACCAAAACGTTCCCAAGTTGAAGCTGTGGTTGCTTTTAAGAAGATAAATACAAAGAGTGGACTCACTTCACATTAAAGATCAGAACCTGAGTCTGTCTTAAAAAAGAAATTTTAACTATGACTTGTTGGTGAGTGTTCCTATACTTTTGATAATATAGTGTGTAAGTTACATAATTTACCACTACGTACGTACCTTGGAATTTATTTAATCAGCCATCTTTTGATGTTTTAACACATTTTTCCTCACAATGATATGTGCTAAATCCCTACGCAACTGGAAGTAAATAGCTAATTATTATGCATTTCATAGCAACATGATAATTTTTTACTGCATCTCTAATGAGTATGTTAATTCTACTCTTCTTTCTACAAAAACATTGATAAAATATTATTTACCAGATGGTGGAAGGGTAGCGAAATTAAAAATGTCTGGGACTCTTGAATTAAGGGGCTCAGTAGAAAAGGAGCACATGTCATTTATCTAGTAATTTTGTTACAGAGAGACAACCAGTACTTCTAGCAGAAAAACCACTTTGATGACATGTGCCTCTTTTCCACTTGACCTCTGAATTGAATATTTAACTTTCACAGGGAAAGAACACTATGAGGTTTAATTTAATAATTAAATTAATGTTTTTATTACCTCACCTCATATCTTTTTTCTTCTATACTGCAGTTTCGGAGCTTATCTCCATCGTCAGTAGCCTCTGGTCGACCGGTGTTATGTCGTTTCTTGGCGGTTTCCTTCTTACTTCTGTCGGTGGACCGATGAACCTCTGGATTAGGTCAAAATTTGCGGGAGTTTCAAAAAAACAAAAAACAAAAACTCATGAATTTTGAAACTCCCGCAAATTTTGACCTAATCCAGAGGTTCATCGGTCCACCGACAGAAGTAAGAAGGAAACCGCCAAGAAACGACATAACACCGGTCGACCAGAGGCTACTGACGATGGAGATAAGCTCCGAAACTGCAGTATAGAAGAAAAAGATATGAGGTGAGGTAATAAAAACATTAATTTAATCTGAATTGAATGTCCACCCAGAACAAGGTTGTAACACTAATTTTATTCCCAAATTGAGTTTTACATGGAATAAGGTTGCTAATAGGACATGGGACCTTTTACCAAGTAAAAAACAACTTTGGAAAAAGGTTAGGGTTACAACCTTGTTCAATTTTAGCCCAGAACCATAATAGGCAGAAAGTACACCTTTGAATACTATCCTAATATAAAGTGGTCCCATTCACAGAGTGAATGGTTCCATTGTATCCAAGATTTATGCATCAAAGTTTTTAAAGAAGAAGTCTATGACTTATTTCACTAGAAAAAAAATCATAAAACAATTTTCTGAATTTAATCACTTCAGTCACCTAATATCTGATATAAGAAATGACGCAGAGATAAAGTTACAGAAATACAAAAAGCAATAAATGTAGTCACAAAAAGAAATGTTGGTAAACAAATGTCAACTGCAACCAAACTGAGATTAACAATGTAACTGCAAATTCAGGTCTGAAATATGGCAGCAAAAATTGGATACTAAATTCTAAAATCAAATCAAATCAAATCAAAATTGCAAGTGGCACAGATGAGATTTTTATGTCCACTCTTAAGTTTGGCAAAAATTGATAAGCAAAGAAACATGTGATAAATTAAAAGTTCAAAATATAGTTGAAGAAATTCAGAATTATCAAAGCAATTTGTTACAACATGTCCAAAGAATGAACCCATCTCACTTTCATAAATTAGCATTGCAGTATCAACCTAAAGGATGTCTTGGAAAAGGAAGATCAAAATTAAGATGGACTGAACAACAACATCTTGAGACCTCATAGGAACTGGCTCAAACAACCTGAACCTAAATAAGTTCATGATGATGAAAACAAAAACTTTATATCCTTCTACGGCATAATGTCAGTTCAAGTTATGATATTATTGAAAGTCTGTGAAATACAAGGACCAAGCCAGTTACACCATCAGAGGCACATATGGAATTAAATGGATGGCATACATATGGAGAGGTAGTGGAATGAAGTTTTTAGCAGATAAAAATGGGAGAAAGCCGACAAAAAACTTGGCCTGGTCCAATTTATCCACCGTAGATTGACATGGAGTAATCAAGATGGAACCTAGAAGTGGATGGCAGGTGGCTAACCTCTTGTACTAAGGAGTTGCCTGATTTCACTTGATAGAGAGTATATCGTATTTTACAGTCTATAAGATGCACTTTAATTTTTAAGCAATTTAAAAAAAATAACATTTTTACCATTTTGATTATTTGATTGCAAAGCCAGACTAAAAAAAAAATCTTAGTTTATAAAACTGTTCTGATCTTTAAAATATCTGAAAAATCATCATCTGAATTTTTTTCTTCTTCCTCTTCATGTATAAGATTGTCTTCACTGCCATCGAGAGTGTTACTTATGCCGCACTTCTTGAAAGATTTAACAATAATGTCATCTCTCACTCTAGACCACGACTTTTTTTATCCCTGACACACTGGTTTGATTGTATGTCGTTTTAAAGCTCCCTTCGGCATGAATTCATGTTGGGTTTCATCCATCATCCATTTGTTCAAGTTCACTGGCATCGTAGATTGCAATGATGCATCATAGGCTAGACAGTGTTCTGGGTTTGTGATGATGGGGTGGGAGGGAGACAGTGTTAGCAAGCTTGTGAATCCCTGCAACTCATGTTCGTCGCATCAGTGCACTGCTGCTGCCAGTTGAATCCAATGTTGCCAGATAGAGACAGGTTTCCCACAGCATCAAATATATGGTCATTTTTAAGACTGGCGGGAATTTTAAATCAAACACTGGACATTTTTATATTAATTTCGAGTATAAGACGCACCTGAATTTTGAAGCCAATTATCAAAGAAAAAAAGTGTGTCTTATAGTCCATACAATACGGTAAATAAATATATGTTATAAAAGTATGGTAAATAGATGTGTAAATGTGATATTTTGTTCACAAACCCATATTCAGAAACACTGAAATTTATAATTTTTACAATACCTTCTTTAAGTGATGATTAATTAATTAATTTTTCTATCAGAACCTATCTTATTACAGACCTAAGGACATACTACATGTCTAAGACATTACTCTGTGAAAAAAGTGACCAGAGACCATTGGTTCCAAAAAATGAAGGTTAATCAGTATAGGTCTATTGAAATTTTCAATTGAAAAATAAAAATCTTTAATGGTCGATGTTTTTATTATTAATTTCATACATCTCAATGATGGATAAATCATATTTAAAGAGAAAAATTATACGCTCAGACCGGGACTTGAACCCGGGACCCTTGGTTTTCTAGTCCAAGTGCTCTACCATTTGAGCTACCTGAGCAAGTACCGATCTAAACGCAAATCTTTCTCTATATACGTTGAAATTCCCGCCCCAAATGCTTTGAAGCCTTTGCTTCTATCTTTGCAAATGGCGGCTCCTATATTAAGAAGACATATTTGGGAATTATACATTACATTATAAATGCCAGTACGGCTATTTTCGATGTTTTTATTATTAATTTGCGTTTAGATCGGTACTTGCTCAGGTAGCTCAAATGGTAGAGCACTTGGACTAGAAAACCAAGGGTCCCGGGTTCAAGTCCCGGTCTGAGCGTATAATTTTTCTCTTTAAATATGATTTATCCATCATTGAGATGTATGAAATTAATAATAAAAACATCGAAAATAGCCGTACTGGCATTTATAATGTAATGTATAATTCCCAAATATGTCTTCTTAATATAGGAGCCGCCATTTGCAAAGATAGAAGCAAAGGCTTCAAAGCATTTGGGGCGGGAATTTCAACGTATATAGAGAAAGATTTGCGTTTAGATCGGTACTTGCTCAGGTAGCTCAAATGGTAGAGCACTTGGACTAGAAAACCAAGGGTCCCGGGTTCAAGTCCCGGTCTGAGCGTATAATTTTTCTCTTTAAATATGATTTATCCATCATTGAGATGTATGAAATTAATAATAAAAACATCGAAAATAGCCGTACTGGCATTTATAATGTAATGTATAATTCCCAAATATGTCTTCTTAATATAGGAGCCGCCATTTGCAAAGATAGAAGCAAAGGCTTCAAAGCATTTGGGGCGGGAATTTCAACGTATATAGAGAAAGATTTGCGTTTAGATCGGTACTTGCTCAGGTAGCTCAAATGGTAGAGCACTTGGACTAGAAAACCAAGGGTCCCGGGTTCAAGTCCCGGTCTGAGCGTATAATTTTTCTCTTTAAATATGATCTTTAATGGTGTTAAAAGAATCACAATGATGTAAATTAAAATTGAAGGAAAAATTATATATCAGGGTATATTTAAATAAATTATTGTTGTATTGTTGCTTAGATCAGTTGATATGTACTATGATAACACAATTCATAATTTAACATGTCTGAAGAAGGTACAGTGTACCGAAACAGCTGTCACTGAATTATATCTTAATAAATATGAAAATAAAATAAAACTAAGTTTTATTTTTATTTAATTAATTAATATATATCAGGAAATCAGAAAGAAAGAAGATAAATATTCAGTTGATAAGACCATCAGAATGGATGCAACATTATAAAGGTTTATTTCAAGAAAATAGAAATGAGTTTCAACTTCAAGATATGGATGTAGAATATAAATTTGACACTCCAGAGATAACAGAGGATGAAGTAAAAAGAGCTTTGAAAGAGGCAAAAAATGGGAGAGCACCAGGACCAGGAAATATTCAGACGGAACTCCTAAAACGTAGAGGAGATATTTTAGTAATATTTTTAACAAAACTTTTTAATAAAATTGAAATTGGAGATGATATCCCAGAAGACTGGAATTTATCGTATATTACTCCTATTTTTAAAAAAGGTGATAAAAAACTGTGTTCCAATTATAGAGGTATAAGCGTTTTACCTTCAACAGCTAGGATTTTTAGTAAAATTATAAATTTTAAACTTAAGGAAATAAAAGATAACTTAAGAGAAGAACAATGTGGATTCCGGAGTGGAAGATCATGTATTGATATTTTCTCTATTAGACAATTACAAGAGAAAATCCTAGCAAAAAATAAAGAACTACATATGACCTTTATTGATTTAGAGATGACATATGATAGTGTACCTCGACAATTGTTATGGACGGCAATGAGAAATCTGAATATTTGTGATAAATGGATTAATATTGTTAGGAGGATCTATAGTAATACAAAAGCTAAAGTAAAAATACAGAATACTTTAACAGAGGAATTCACAGTGAATAAAGGCCTTAAGCAGGGATGCAGTTTATCACCAATTTTTAACATTTATTTAGACCAGGCTCTTAACTTGTGGTATAAAAAATGTTCTGAAATGGATATTCCTATAGGAGGAAAAGTACTGCATTCATTGTTGTTTGCAGATGATCGAATACTTTTTACAGGGGATGAAGATGATATGAAATATATGATAAATAAACTAATGGAAGAATATAAAAAATGGGGACTGAATATAAATTTACAGAAAACAGAATATATGTGTTTGGGAAAGGATGTGGATGACCTCATACTTGAAACAGGGAAAATAAAAAAGTGTGAAATTTTTAAATATCTTGGGTCAATAATTACAAGTTTAGGTGCATGTGAGAGAGATGTACAGACTAAAATTGCAATGGCAAAAAATGCAACTAAGACATTACGTGGAATAATTTGGAATAAAAATATACAAAGGAAACTAAAATGAAAATTAACAACAGCATAATACAGAATATTTTGTCATATGGAAGTAAAACTTGGTCTTTGACGGAATTACAAAAGAATAAAATTAGAACAGTTGAATTTGATTATTTTAGAAGAAGCCTCCAAAAAACAAGACAGGATAAAATAAGAAATGAATTCCTTTGGAGAGAAATGAATGTCACCACATCTGTTGTTAAGAGGATTGAAAATCAAATGCTTAAATGGTACGGCCATGTACAAAGAATGGAAAATGAAAGATGGCCAAAAAAATATATACCAATGGTCACCCCCTGGAAGAAATAAACGTGGCAGACCAAGATGGAAATGGAAAACCTACGTCAGAACTATAATGGATGATCGGAATTTGGAAGAGGGAGATTGGAATGATAGAGATAAATGGAAACTGAAGACGGCAAACCTATAAGTGGGGGAAAGCCGAAGAAGAAGGAAGAATTAATTAATATATCAGGGTATGCATTTTATATATTTCGGCACAGAACTTATGAGCAATGGAAGTTTACAGTCAGAGGTCATAAAACAAATAAAGCAGGAATGTAGTTTGGAAGAATAAACTGGTTTTAATATTGAATAGGTTTTCTCTCTCTCTCTCTCTAAATATGCAATGCAAGAATCCTTTTATAAGAATATTTATTTTGGAGTATTTGAGAATAAAGTTCTTAGATTTTTTTGTTGAATATGCAAGAATCCTTTCATAAGAATATTATTTGAGTAGGCCTATTTGAGAACAAAGTTCTTAGAAAAAAAATTTGGACCAAAGAGAGTTGAAGAGACAGGTGAATGGAGAGGACTGCATAACAATGAGATATGTGGTCTTTATAGGAAGCCAGATATAATAAGAACAGTCAAGTCTCATAGACTGCAATGGGCAGGACATGTGGCACAAATGGGAAATGAAAGCGGTGCATGAAGGCTTCTTGTGGGAAAATCATAGGGAAGGTGCCCAGTTGGTAGCCCAAGAATGAGGTGGGAGAATAACATTAACCATGATTTGAGGAAAGTAAATTATACAAGGAATGATTGGAAAACATTAGTTCAGGATAGAGATGTATGGAGAGCTTATGTCTATGTGACATTAACCTATGGGTCTGATAGTGCCAGTGAGTTACCTATTATTTTCCTTGGACACCTAAGAGCAGAAACTAAAGTACAAATTTATAAAACTATAGTACAACCTGCCTCACTTATGCTTCCAAAACAAAAATAGAAACATATGAAATTATGACACTAAGAAAAATAATGGAGAAAGGAAGATATGATAAAATCAAAAATGAATACATTTGGGAGAAATGTGAAATTCAATCAATAAATGAATGGGTATCAAGGAGAATGGAATAACCATGTCTCAAGAATGAGCGATGGCAGACTACCAAAAATCATTCAAAGTAATATTCCAACTAGCAGGAAATACTCAGGAAGACCACAACAAAGATGGAAAAACTCCTCAACAGGCTGTAATCCTATGATCAAGGTAGTTTTTAAAATCAAGGTAAGAAGTATCTAATATTTAATTTTAGGAAGTGATATTTTGAGGTTATTTTAATTATATTATTTTTAGTCTGATCATCTTACCTCAATACTAATGTTGATTTGTTCTTGGACATGTTTCAAAACAATTCTGTTTTATCGTCAGCTTGTCCATTATGTTGCACACCCTGGATGTCGATGTCAGCTCCATCCTGTGGTTGGCCAAAGAACTTCCAAACAAGGTCACGCTCCGTCGGTATTTCAAAATTCATAACTCTGTTTTTGTTCTTCTGAATATATATTTTTTCCCAAACAGTCAGCTCTTTTGTATTTTCTAACTGTTTTAATAATTTAGTGTCTGAATTTATATTATGTTTTTTCAGACCAAACATGAGCAGCAACTGCAGATTTTTCTATTTCCCCATTTTTAATATTTCTTATGTGTTGTTTGGTTCTAATTTAAAAATTAGAACCAAAGAACACATAATATAAATTCAGACACTAAATTATTAAAACAGTTAGAAAATACAAAAGAGCTGACTATTTGGGAAAAAATATATATTCAGAAGAACAAAAACAGAGTTATGAATTTTGAAATACTGACGGAGCGTGACCTTGTTTGGAGGTTCTTTGGCCAACCACAGGATGGAGCTGACATCAACATCCAGGGTGTGCAACATAAATCAAACCAGTCTGGACAAGCTGACAATAAAACAGAATTGTTTTGAAACATGTCCGAGAACAAATCAACATTAATATTGAGGTAAGATGATCAGACTAAAAATAATATAATTAAGAAGTATCTATCTGTACTGTATCTATTTACAGCATGTATACGCACACCTGGATCCAAGATTATCAGTTCAGTGAATTTTCAAGTCATGAAGGACTATTTAATTTAATGTGATAGAGAAATCATCTGTAATTAGAACTCAGTGATACAGTGTGATCAGTTTAGCATTGGACAGTATACTGCATTTTCTACCAAAAACTAAATACAGAAACAGACATGAGATTTTAGCTTTCCAATATTTTCTAGAACAGGAAACAATTCTTGATTAAAGAGATATGCAGACATAATAGCATCACACAGCACAAACCCCATATCTGCTGTCCAATGCTATACTGATTGCACTATTTAATGGAATGAATAAGGGTAGAAATAAATAAATATTGTATTAATTGGCAAGATAAATACTTTTATTTCTAAAAAATAAATTTAACAACAGTAAATACCACCACAAAATTATCTACACCTAATCTACATATTATACATCACATGTAACTGAACGGATGAGAGTAAGAAGAAAAGATTCCATACAATGCACTTTTGAGAAAAAATTAAATATTGTAGAAAATTTGTAGAACATAACACTATAAGGTACTAATAGTTTAGTCTCATCTCATATGTCTTCTTTTTAGACCAGTTTCACAGAAAATAAACTCTGACGTGAAAGAAGATTTTAGAATGGGTACCACCAGGGAGAAAGAGATTAGGAACTAAACACTATTGGAAGAACGATACTTAGGATGTCATGAAAGGAAGGGAATTGGAATAGAAGGTCTGCTTAGACAGAAGGAAATGGAAATTGGGAACAGAGAAACAATCCCAGTTGAATAATAAATAACACATAAACATTAAATCTGCTCTTCATCAAAGCAGGAAGATTAATATGGTTAGGACATGTTAAATGGATGTCAGAAGAACATGTATCAAAAGAATACATTTAGAGCAAAGATGTATGGAATGAGAAAAAGAGGAGATTCAAGAAGTATGCGGATTGACGAAGAAGAGAAGGATACTGGAAAAATCGGAAGAAAAAAAAAACTGGAGATGGGAAGCTTTAGATCATGGAAGGTGGCTCTTGTTAAAGAGGCCAAAGGTAACATCGACTTGTAATACCAGAGAGTAATCAAACATTAAAATTGCTCCAAAATTACTAAAATGTGTAATCTTTCTCTTCTTACTCTTATTCATTCAAGTTATTAATATTAATAATTACGTAAGTCACAAAAATAAAATTTTGCAGGAAAAGCTAAATACATTTGAAGGATTTATGAAAGAATGTGTTAAATTTTTACTCAGATTTCTACTTTTAATGCTGTCTTCAGGTGATGTTTTTACAAAACAGAAAGGCACATAACTTGAAAAGTTGCAGGTACACAACCAATGTAAAGGTAAAGTGATCCCATTACAGGCCTTAGAAGGTCCTTGGGATAGACAAACAGCACAAGCCATATGTAACAGAAATCTTTATCCCCCCCCCCAGAATATAAGTCTGGTACTCATTTAAATTAGAGGCTGAGTCAACAGAGGGTCATGATGCCACCAGAAGGTTTAGCCAGTTTAAAAATCCTGACCTCCATTGGGAAGTGAACCCATAAATATCTGGTTCGTAGTGTATTGCTGCAATCAATTATACTATACTATAATGTGCTCCACACAAACAATGTGTAGGAAAACAACATTCCAAGTCACTTTGTGGTAAGTCCAGTTATATAATTACTGTCATCTGTTGGAAGAATAATAAAAGTAATAAAAATCTATGCTAACAAGTAGTTTAAGAAATGTACCACAAAATTGCATTAGGAATGTAAAAAATTATGAAATAGAAAAATCTGCAGTAGCTGCTCATGCTTGATCAGAAAAGCATAAGATTAAAGAGAAACCAAAATTGATGAAACAGTGGAGAAATCTACAGAACTCATAGTTTGGGGGGAAAGTCTACATCCAAAAATACTAAGATGTGTAATGAATTTTGATATTCCCAGGGAAATATCTGATTTTGCAGTTCACTGCCACTAGAGGAAGGAGAAGTAAAGGACTATCAACAATCAGATGCCAAATGAAGAAGAGAGAAGTTCCTCAAAAACTAGTCTTGGAGAGGAAACAGAACATGAGATGAGGAAATAAACTTGATTCATTTACTGACAGTTTCAGCTTAAAATCTCAACTAGTTTTTAAAGTTTCTGAGCACACCATTATGCAAAAGATACTACTTTAAAATAAAGTGAAATATTTAAAGTCAAAACACACAGAACTGGCTTCAAATATTAATTTTTTAAAATTAATTAATTAATTTATAATTTGTTCCTCTCTGTTATCAAATTACTGAGTATAATACTTTAATTAAGGAATCTAATAGACATCTTCTGTTCTACATCTGTTCTCTCCAATGCACTGCAAAACTCCTCAAAAGAAATGTTCTGGTCACCATTCTGATCTGCTTCTAAGATGGTACGTTCAGCTATACTTGTCAACTGCTCCTCGCTGAAAAAAAATAGATAATTCAAGAATACTGTGTTGTTAACAAAAAAATTAGATGGATAATTAAAACATTTTGTCTGTTCATTCTTACCTCTTAGAGTTGTTTTTGTCGAACATATGTTTCAGAGCTTCTTAGCCCCATCGTCAGCGATTACAGACTGAATTTTTCCATGTTGTCGGCCCTGATTCTTGATTTCTACTCTCTTTGCCTCTGGTCCAATGAATTTACTAATATATAGAACAAGGAAAGAATTATGAACTTTGAAATTCCTGCAGAAAGGAACCTCATTAGTAAATTCATTGGACCAGAGGCAAAGAGAGCAGGGCTGACAACACGAGAAAATTCAGTCTGTAGTCGCTGACGATGGGACTAAGAAACTCTGAAACATATGTTCGACAAAAACAACTCTAAGAGGTAAGAATGAACAGACAAAATGTTTTAATTATTAAACAAACCTCTTAATGTTACTTCCTATTGTATTTTAAAATAAATTAAATGGAGTTTGGATGATGATGAATTGAATAAAATAATTATAAATAAGAATATTGTTAATTTCATAAGAGCACAAAGATTAAGTTGGTTTTGTCATACATATAGAATGTGTGATGAAAGAATTGTTAAAAAATTTTTCCAATGGAAACCTTCAAGAACTATAGCCCAAGGCAGACCTAATATTAGATGGGAGGATGATGTCTTACAAGGCTTGAAGAAATTGATAAATAATTGAATTAGCTGTGTTCATAATAAGAACTATTGGAAATAAATTGCGAAAGAGAATAGTGTAAGTGTAAAGAATTGTTGACATTCATATCAGAGCTCGGATGGTGTAATGGTTAGCACACTGACGTGCACAGTCAGAGATCCATGGTTCAAGAATTAATTTTTCTTTCTAAAATAAAACTATGTCCAATTCTGGAAAGTGTTAGTTTAAAATATAACATAAAAAAATTGTGTTATTTAAGAAAGAAAAATTAACACTCGAATCGGGACTTGGACCCAACTGATAACATATTGATGCATAGAATCAGAGATCCAGTGTTCAATCCTGGTTTGAGCATAATTTTTCTTTCTTAAATAAAACTTTATCCAGGATTGGAAAGTGTTAATTTAAATAAAAACATCAAAAAATAAATTGTGTGATTTATTTATTACTCAGGATATAATAATAAAATTATTCTCCTTGTTGCTTCCTAGTATTTTGCAACTAAATCTTCTTCATTATTGAAATTTTTCCCATATATATATATATATATATATATATACATACAGTCAGATGATCCATGGTCATTACATCATCATAATAAGCACTACAAGGAGGTCATTAATCCATGTCACTAATAGAGTGTCATGGCCTGTAATGAGTCTACGTGGTTGGTTGCTAATGCTCAAGCATATTGGGAGTTCTTCCATTTACCTTCATGTGATAGGATAATTTTATTTTTGTGCCTCTTTTTTGCTAACATACCAGTTTGCTTATTTCCAGCTATTCCTACATATGATATCCATTGTAAAGTTATTTGTTTCTATAATTTTGCAACATGGACTATTTTATTTATTGTACTATTACTTGGGTATTGTGAAGTTAATGTTGTAATGCAGGTTCTGAATTACAAAGTATGGCTACTTTGTTGAATTTATTAAAAATATTCCAGAGATAAAATAGGCTTTTATTATTGATGTAACATTTCTCACTGAAAGATAAATTATATTTCAAGAGAAAAATTCTCTCCTAGACCGAGACTCGAACCCGGGACCTTTGGCTTGCCGGGCCAAATGCTCTACCAACTGAGCTACCGAGGCGAGTTACGATCTAGATGCAAATTTTTCTCTTATATACGTTGTAATTCCCTCTCGCCAAATGCTTTTGAAACCATTGCTTCTATCTTTGCAAATGTCCCGGGTTCGAGTCTCGGTCTAGGCGAGAATTTTTCTCTTCAAATATAATTTATCTTTCAGTGAGAAATGTTAAATCAATAATAAAAACATCATTAGAAGCCTTACTAGCTTTATAAAGTAATGTTAAATTCCCAATAAATGTCTTCTTAACTAAGAAGCCGCCATTTGCAAAGATAGAAGCGATGGTTTCAAAAGCATTTGGCGAGAGGGAATTACAACGTATATAAGAGAAAAATTTGCGTCTAGATCGTAACTCGTCTCGGTAGCTCAGTTGGTAGAGCATTTGGCCCGGCAAGCCAAAGGTCCCGGGTTCGAGTCTCGGTATAGGCGAGAATTTTTCTCTTCAAATATAATAAAATAGGCTCCCAATCTGGTCTCCAGATGGGGACTACCCTAGGTGCTAAAAAAGAAAAGAGGAAATAGAGTCTAAACATAGCACTGGATGATATTGTAGATAGGTCTGGGATTGATTTTAGTTTTGCCAGAAAATCTTTCTAATTTCAATTTTCATAAGAAGTACACCATTTATCATATTTTGAAAATAATTTTGATTACACTCAAATCATTGAGAAGACCAAGATGTTCAACTAAATGAAGCTGTAGGGCCTAATAAGATAGTGTGTTGTTATACTATAGCCTTTGGCGCTTTCAGGAATTGAAATGAATAAGAGAATTATATTATTTTTGGTCTGGACATCTTACCTCAATATTAATGTTGATTTGTTCTTGGACATGTTTCAAAACAATTCTGTTTTATCGTCAGCTTTTAAAGACCAAAAATAATATAATTAAAATAACCTCAAAATATAACTTCCTAAAATTAAATATGAATAAGAGAAAACTGTGCATTTAAATTGCAGGTCTAGAATAGCTCAGATGGTAGAGCAAAAGTGTATAAAGCTAAAGATCCTGGGTTCAAACTTCAGTCTAGACATATATGTTTCTTAATAGTGAGCGGAGAACACATTTTTAACAACTCACCTCAAATAATTTCAAATTTCAATCATGACTGAAAAGGGATGAGAAGTTGTCTGAAATCATTGGTCTCAAAGAAATTTGAAATCATATGAGGTGAAGTTGTTAAAAATATTTTCTCCACTCACTATTAATTATATAACCTCATAATGTTTACTTCCCAACATTAATTTAAATATATATTTTTCTTCAAGTTTTTTTTTTTAATCTGGAAACATCTTACCTCAATTTAATGTTGATTTGTATATTTTTCTCTTCAGATATAATTTGTTCTTCAATAAGAAATGTTAAATTTATAATAAAAACATATAAAATGATTATTCTTCTAGTAGCATTATATGGATCACAAAACATGGTCTCTTACATTAAAGGAAAACAAAAAAATATTACGAGTATATGCGAATAAAGATCTTAAGAAAATTTTTGGACCAAAGAGAGACAAACAGACAGGTGAATGGAGAAAACTAAGTACATAACAGTAAACTACATGAACTTTATGGGAAACCAAAGTAATAAGAACAGTCTCATATACTGCAATGGGCGGGACATGTAGTATGAATGGTGAATGAAAGAAGGGCATGGAAACTTGCTGGTAGAAAAATTGGATGTAAAGTGCACAGCAGGTAATCCAATAATGAGATGGGAGAATAACATCAACCAGGATTTAAGAGAGATGAATTAAACAGAGAATGATTGAAAAATATTAGCTTAAGTTAGGGAAGTGTAGAGAGGCTTATGTCTGGCAGCCATGAACTTTTGAGTTCAATAGTGCCAGTGGGTTAGTTAGTAGCTAATTTTAAAAAGCAAAAAAGTAGTAGTAGTATTCAAATGTTCTGAAGCTCTTGATTTGTCATCATTCGCTTGAAAAAGCAAAATATGAAATAGTAATATACCTGATATTAGCTCCAACCATCATGTGTAGAATAGCCAGTAGTTCATCTCTAGAGATCTTGTCGTCATTGTCCAGGTCATACATCTTGAATGCAACTAGAAATCACATCATGTTTCATAAATAACACTTTTTGGAACTCAGAACCAACATGTGTAGTTAATTTAGATAAACAGGATGTATGTTGATGTTTTTATTATGAATTTAATACTTCTTACTGAAGGATAAATTATATTTGAAGAGAAACATTTTTGCCTAGACCGAGACTCGAATCCAGGACCTTTGGCTTTCTGGGCCAAATGCTCTACCAACTGAGCTACCAAGGCAAGTTGCGATCTAGACGCAAATATAATTTATCCTTCAGTGAGAAGTGCTAAATTAATAATAAAAACATCAATAGAAGCCCTACTGGCTTTATAATGTAGTGTTAAATTCCCATTAAATATCTTCTTAACTAAGCCATCATTTGCAAAGATGGAAACAAAGGTTTCAAAGCATTTGGCACGAGGGAATTACAACGCATATAAGAGAAAAATTTGTGTCTAGATCAGAACTCGCCTCGGTAGCTCAGTTGGTAGAGCATTTGGCCCAGAAAGCCAAAGGTCCCGGGTTCGAGTCTCGGTCTAGGCGAACATTTTTCTCTTCAAATATAATAGGATGTATGTATTATTTTATGGGTTACTGTAGCACAAATGACTTGATATACATGTTATGATGATCCTCAGGTGAAAAAATTATTTGCATTCTTATAAATTATCTTCCATAACACCTAAAGCTGCCTACATGTGTTTTCTTTATATGTGACATCTACCAATTACTTCAAAACTAGAATCTACATCGTTAAGACACATAACTTTCAGAACACAATAATTCAGGAATTAACATTCAGATTATTGTCCACTGTGGTAACATTCAGATTATTGTAAGGGTTAACATGTCTGCTTCCTTACTAGCAGGCCCAGGTTTTATATCCAGTGGGATTGAAAATTTTAAATTTATGGCCAGTAGAGATGATAGCATACAATTTTTAATCACAAGATTGTTCAACAGATTTGTACATTAAATTGCAACTCCCTCTGCACTACATATGTTGAGAAGGTACGTGGTACTGTTTACAGCACTTCATCAGTCAGATGGAGATGTTATGCCTGGCGGCCCCCTTAGTGATTTTTGACAGGATTAGGCTATGTTCTGGCACTGTATTTAACTTCTTTTTATCGTCATCCCTCAAACAACACACTTTACATTACACAAACATAAATATACATTCATCCTACACTCCTCTCTGTACACAATACATTAATACAACACCTATATAAAGTGAATTGCCAAAGTAGTGTGTAAATTAAAAATAGACCATATTAACTCTATCTAGCCCTCCAGAACAGAACCCAAAGCACAAAAGCTGCAGAGAACACATACATTCAGATAACTACATTGTTAACAAGACTAATTTTATCTTAAGTTAGATTAAGTCGTTAGATTAGCTTCTATTACATTACATTACAAAAATTACATTATGTTTGGGATTCTCTATCCTGGTGAAATTCAAGATGACATCAACAGCAAACAGCAGTGCAGCCTCAAAATATGTTTAAGTTGGCAATCCTATTCTAACCATAATTTATAGTTATCTTTGCACAGTTTTAGGATATTTCTATCTTCACTTGTAATTAATTTGTTTGCTATTTTTTATATATTCTTCTCACCAATATATATATACACACACACACACACACATTCATCATGTTGCTAATCACATTCCATTCTACAATAATAGTTTGTCCATATTTTGTTGTTTTTTTTTAATTGCAGTATCAAGTCATCTATACTATATTCCTCATTGCTAAAGTATTTCTTCTTCTTCTTCTTCTTCCTTTCAAGTATTAGGCCAAGGCCTGTTACGATCCTATAGAAAATTTTCCCTTATGGGAAATTCTCATATAAGACTTGAAAGCATAATAATAGTCCCTTCAGTTGGTTGCTGGCCAAAGGAAGGCAAGACCAGTGATGGGGCTGCCATCTTATAGCCTCTGGTCAGGCTTTCTGGAGAAGAAAAGAAAATAAAGGAAAGAAGTAATGGAAGAAAGGAAAGATTCCCTAGCCCTCGGATGCCCTAATAGCGTCGGGGTCGAAAAAAACAAGAGTTAACCAAGAGAGGTTAGATAGTAAAGTTAAAAGAGTGCAAAACACAAGTAAGTGGAAGAAATGTTTTGCTCAGCTTGGCCACCTTGTGGTCACCATCCACATATCCCCTAGATGAGGACCCCTGAGGTATCTTAAGTTAGATTAAGTCGTTAGGTTAGCTTCTATTACATTACATTGCAAAAATTACATTATGTTTGGAATTCTCTATCCTGATGAAATTCCAGATGACATCAACAGCAAACGGCAGTGCAGCCTCAAAATATGTTTAAGTTGGCAATCCTATTCTAACCATAATTCATAGTTATCTTTGCACAGTTTTAGGATATTTCTATCTTCACTTGTAATTAATTTTTTTGCTATTTTTTATATATTCTTCTCACCAATATATATACACACACACACACACACACACACACACACACACACACACACAATCATCATGTTGCTAATCACATTCTACAATAATATTTTGTTGCTTTTTTTTAATTGCAGTATCAAGTGTAGGAAAGCCAGAGGGAAAACGCCCAGTTGGTAGACCAAGAATGAGGTGGGAGAATAACATTAACCATGATTTGAGGGAAGTAGATTATACAGGGAATGATTGGAAAGCATTAGCTCAGGATAGGGATGTATGGAGAGCTTATGTCCATGTGGCCATGAACCTACGGGTTCAATAGTGCCAGTGAGTTAGTTAGTTAGCAGTATCAAGTCATCTATACTATATTCCTCATTGCTAAAGTATTTAAATTTCTTTTATATCACATCCAAAAATTTACACAAGTTGTAATTCTATGTGACTCCAAAGCAGCCATTCTTGCTATAACACGAGACACAACACCCAAAAGCATCAAAATTATCGAATGTCACAAAATGATAAAACATTTATCCCGTCTACATAAAAAAGTTGTACTTCAATGGATTCCGGCCCATTGTGGAGTGACAGGCAATGAAATAGCCGATTTTCTAGCCAAGAAGGGTAGCAAAATTGTTTCAAACCCAACTTCTGCTCCAGTTTCCTTTCACTCTATCAAAAGAATTATCTCAAATAAATACATCAATAAACTTAGAGAAGAATACACCACCAAAACATCTGGAAAGGAATGGGAAAATCTACAAGCTTATGACATTACTACATTACAAAGAAAATCTGCAGTAGCAACATTCAGACTGCTAACGGGACATGACTGCTTGAATAAACACCTACACAGAATTGGCATAACAGATTCACCTAAATGCCCTTTTTGCAATTTAAATGAAGATATGGAAAGAAACCATCTCCTCCGTTGTCCAGCTTTTGTAGAAGAGGCCAGCCTTTCTGCTAAATATTGGAGTGCAAGAGAGCGAATGATTTCATTATCAAGTGCTCAACATTAGATACCAACCAACCTAAATTTAACATTTAAATATTTAGGCTTTTCCATTACAGAGAATAAGAATACTAATACAAGCAAAGAAATAGAAATTTCTATTCAATACAAGAGATTATTTAAAAAGTTATCAAAGAAGATAAATACAGTGAAAACTTGATTTACCATTCCCGGTTTTACATTTTTCCAGATTTATTATCGGATTAGTACAGTCCCTGTACTAATCACATTTAAACTATGATGAAAGAACCCACATTCATCATTTCCAGATTTATTGGATACATACAATTTTCACTCCAGAATGATGTAATTCCCAGATTGATCTCATTAACATCTATAGAAAATATACGTAACAATGTTAGGTCGGTCAAGAAACTGCCACTAGGAAGCACCCATGTCCCCAGTGGGATATATGGTATATATATATATATATATATATATATATATATATATATAATATACATGGGTTCAATGCCTGCTCAGCAACTTGAGGAATTTTGGTTACCAAAATAAATAGCTGCTCCAAGTTGAGAAAACTAGCAATAATGACTGGGAGACCCAACATGCTGACACGTCACCCCTATACTGGCTGGATGATCGTCCATATCTACGACTAACACATGTGGATATGTGACTCCAGAAGGTGGCTGATAGGTCAAGGGCTTTCTATGCCTGTCATGCCATGGAGTTTTTTTGAAATATTACCTCAAAGCATGGAGAGCACTATGACTCAACACAGAGCTATAGGACACATGATGGTTCTAGTTCCAAGAGAGGAAGAAAATTTCTATGGATTGGCCAATGTATGGGATATGTTTATATATAGCATCATGAGAAATTTGAATAGCTAAAATAAGTAGAGCTCCAGATTGAAAAAGCCAGGCAGGCCCCTATACTGGCTAGATGATCAACCACTACTGTGATTGACACATGTGGATATGATGCCAACAGCCATCACATAAGACAAGGGTCTTCTCGATCTGTCACACCATGTTGTTCTATAATAATTAGAAATGGAACAATTCCTTCGTAAACACGATATCAGCATATGGCTGATGTGACCATTGTACATGACATCAAAGGGAAGGGGGTTAGAATAGTTTTCTGTATCATCTGGTTATAGCAACAGTTTAGAACAGAGCCGCCCAAACTTATTTGTATCGCAGGCCAAATGGAAGAAACAGCAAGATGACATGGGTCATAAAATTATTATTATTATGATGCCTATAAGCGCGTGTGTCTCGCGCCGTAGCCGAGTGATTAAGGCAGGAAGCCTTGGCGCAGAGCTACGGGACTTGCGCTGGTTTGAGCCTCCATGGGGGAAGAAATTTTCTCATGGTATTTAGGCCAGTATGGGACCGGTGCCCACCCAGCATCGTGAGGCAGTTGGGTAGCTACAATAAGTAGCGGCTCCAGGTTGAGAAAACCAGCTATAACGGCTGGGGGACTCGACATGCTGACCACATGTCACCCCTACACTGGCTGATGATCATCTACCTCTGTGATTGACACATGTGGATGTGAGGCCAGCAGGTGGCTGGTAGGCTAAGGGCCTTCTAGACCTGTCGCGCCAGGAGTTTTTTTTTATAAGCGCGTGTGTTGATTTGCTGCTTTTCATGTTATGTCATTATACTTTACTAGTTCTTGTTCCATTACCGATAGACTAATATTATAGGCCTCTCTTTAGCATATTTCAATTTATTAGAATGCTATAGGCCTTACAAGGACCGTATAGAAAGTGATGGGGGGCCATAGTTTGGGCATTCCTACTACAGGCCTACGGGGGCCAGATATAAAGTGGTGGAGGGCCGTATTCGGTCTGTGGGCCATAGTTTGGGTGTGTCTAGTTTGGAATAACCACTTTACTTTAGTTATATTTCACTCCAAATGTTTTGAACAGTCAGTGCACAACATTTATATTCCACCGAAGTATACTTTGTCTGTAAGTCTGAATCCTGCTCTTGTTTACATCTGACCACTGTTCAGAGTGATTTCTACAGTATGGTTGAAGCTTAGTCAACCTTGCATCATTGGAAGGAAGGGTTTTATCTCTAGTAACGATATTCAAATTTTTCTTTGGTAACCAAGTACAATATGACAGTATTGCATATATGTCACTTTCTCCCTGATAACACACTTTTTTTAAAGTTTGACAGTTTATCTAGCAGCAACTTTCAAGGTTAGGGTAAGTTATTTTTTATAGTTTTCTCAGGTTAGACATAAACAACTTACTGGAGCTAACATCAGAAAAAGTTTTCATAGGGTCACTCAAAAATTTTTATAAGTTCTACAAAATTGTTGTGTGCATGTGCAAGGCATTAGGAAGTTTACAATAAATAGCAGAACATTATCTGATATTTTAAGAAACCAATATGAACAACTTTTTAAGAAATTATAAGTACACTAACTTGCCCAGTTTAACCTAACTAAATTCATTTCATACATATTTTAAATGCTTTCATTTTAAATTTATCACTTCTCACTGAATGACAAATCATACATGAAGAGAAAAACACTAAGGGCCGCATGCAAATACATTAGTCTCTACTCAAATTACTTCCAATCACTGGTGAGCTGACTCACCGTGAGCAATTGCTGAGATCGAATTAACGGCAGACTTACCGGTCATGCATGAAAGTTGACGTTTTTGTAATATTGGCAACAAATTACCCAGAATTCTCAGCGATAAAACCACTTCCGTTATTTTCGTCTGCTATAGAGGAATGCATTTACGCTTGCGTCCTGCAAATAATACCGTATACAACGACGTCTGCGTCGCGCAATATTACGCCGATTCTCCTGTTCTTTCAGTTGAATTCTTTGGTAGACTCTATCAAATTCCTCTTCTCCGCATATACCGAAAACATGATCGAAGTCTTCAAGGTCCGACATCTTGGATAAAGCTGCAAAGGTTTCAAACTACATCGGTTCCCTTCGGGATTTTCACAATAAGTTTCTATCTTCAGCTATGATCTTAAGGTACCTCGTCAGGTAGCTTACAATTATTATCGCATGAATAGATTTCTGAGTAAGCAAAATGTATTTGGATAAAACTTTCTCAGCAGAGAACGCCTTTTACTGTCTAATGCGTTCAAACATTCGACCCTAAGATTTGAACCCAAGGTATATGGTTTTATACACCAGCTCTCTACCATTGAGCTACTTAGACATCTCAATTAAAACAGAATTTTTCTCTCTTTTATACAATCCCAAAGGTAATGAACCTTCATTCTACATGTTATCTGGCAGCTTCTTCTCAATACTTTAAATGGGATTTAACACTACTTTTATGTGAAAATTTGAAGATACAATAGAAAGTAACATTATGAGGTTTCACTTATTAAATAAGATTGGTATGTATTATTTTAACCTCATACAGTTGTTTCTATTATACTTATGTTTCAAAGCATGTTTCCACCATCTTCAGTTGGTACAGTCTGTATATGCTTTAAACATGTCTAATAGAAACAACTATTTGAGGTAAGGAATAATACAGACCAAACTTATTTATTACTACTTTTATAGTTAGTATAGCTTTATTCTCACATCCCAGTAGGCATAAATTTTTCTCTTCAAATTTAAGCCATACATATTATTCAATAAACAATAAACCAACTTAATGAAATAAAAAATAGTGGGAATTTATTGCGGAGGTTGGTCGTACCAATTTCACAGATAATGTACTGCTATCTATCGGCAATTTTTTTATGCCTTGCACATGTGCAATACTGTTCTATAGAACTCAGAAATACTCTTTGGTGATCTAATGGAAACTTTTTCTATTATTTAATAATTGATAAACAATGTTTTAAAAAGTGTTATAAAATATTTAAAATAGAAAGTGTTAGTAAAAATGAAACTCTAACCCAATAATTTGACAAAAGTTGTTCAGAGTATTTTAAAAATTCAGTGACCTAATGGAAATTTCAGCCCTAACATCTAACCTTAATGTGGAGAAACTTCAGTTTGAGCCTCACCATGATTTTTTCTAGGTTCTACAGAATCGTAGTGCGCATGCACAATGTTTATGAACTTGCTCTATTGATGGTAGGACTAACTGTGCAACTGGTATGACCAACCTTCATAATAAATTCCCAAACATGTTTTTAAGAAATGGATCTACATCAACTTGTTATTTCATAGCATGACAATGTAAGAAACATATTATTCAATAAAATATAAACTAATTTTTGGGAATTCTATGCCACCTATATAAATTCAAATAAAAAAATGGAAAAACACACAATTGTCAGGCGAATAATTAGCTGACAACTAATCTAATGTACACTAACTCGCCAATTTTCTCACCCTAACTTGCCCAAACTAACACTAACTTACCCACTAATGTAGGTGACTCCTGAGATAGAATCCCCTTATACATGAGTACATATGTTGGCTCTAGTAGGAATGTGTGTTATCACATTAGCCTACATAATCCTAGCAGTCACTTGTTCTCCGATCAAATATTCATTGATGGTAAAATGGCATAGAATAACTCTAATTTGGTGTAAACTAATTTATCCCTTCTTCTTCGGCTTTCCCCCACTTATAGGTTTGCCGTCTTCAGTTTCCATTTATCTCTATCATTCCAATCTTCCTCTTCCAAATTCCTATCATCCATTATGGTTCTGACGTAGGTTTTCCATTTCCATCTTGGTCTGCCACGTTTATTTCTTCCAGGGGGTGACCATTGGTATATTTTTTTGGCCATCTTTCATTTTCCATTCTTTGTACATGGCCATACCATTTAAGCATTTGATTTTCAATCCTCTTAACAACAGATGTGGTGACATTCATTTCTCTCCATTTCTTATTCTATCCTGTCTTGTTTTTTGGAGGCTTCTTCTAAAATAATCAAATTCAACTGTTCTAATTTTATTCTTTTGTAATTCCGTCAAAGACCAAATTTCACTTCCATATGACAAAATATTCTGTATTATACTCTTATCAATTTTCATTTTAGTTTCCTTTGTAATATTTTTGTTCCAAATTACTCCATGTAATGTCTTAATTGCATTTTTTGCCATTGCAATTTTAGTCTGTACATCTCTCTCACAGGTACCTAAACTTGTAATTATTGACCCAAGATATTTAAAAAATTCACATTTTTTTATTTTCCCTGTTTCAAGTATGAGGTCATCCACATCCTTTCCCAAATACATATATTTTGTTTTCTGCAAATTTATATTCAGTCCCCATTTTTTATATTCTTCCATTAGTTTATTTAATTTATCCCTTCTTAACCTACAAAATAAAAAGTGAAATTTCTTATTGTGAAGTTTTATCATATCAGTAGCACGGATAGTTGTCCCACCTATTGACAAAGTCTTGCACATGCACACTACAGTTCCACAGAAGAGATCATTGAGAGATCTTGCACATACAGATACAAATTTAAGAATTGTAAGAAAATGTTTTAAGAATCATTACAAAACATTAAAATAGTATAAAATGTTAATAGAAATGGAAAAAGTAAATAATGGAATGTGTAATATGAATGTTGTATGGTATACCATAGTGAATCATATACTACACCCTATAGTTCAACACTTAATGTTAAAACAAAAGCATAGGCCTACTCTACTCAATTACCTTTTTATGTACTCACATTTCAGTTTCTGTTCCCTTGAGTTGAGTTTGTTGTCTTTGCCTTTCTTTATAGGACGAAAATGTGCCAGCACCTGCATAAATTGTCTGAAGTTTACTCTGTCACTGCACCCTTCTTCAAAAAAAGCATGAACAATACGGTCACCCAAAGGATTTATAGCAAGTTCTGGAATGCGCAGGAAATCCTCTCGACTCAAAGTTCCACAATCACCACGATCCAGACTTGTAAATCGACTATACAAGCGTTCAATCTGATTTGGTGTAACTGCAAATATGCAAAATATTTCATTATTGCTTTTTATATGAAATGAGAAATCAATAAAAAGGCTTAGATTTTTGGATCACTAAGAAAGTTAACTTTTATATACGGTAACATAAAATTACTAATTGTTTTTAAAGAACTTGTGACACAATTTAGTAATAATTTAATTACCATGTATGTAGAAAATTAGGCTATACTTATAATATTAGTTTCCACAAAATTAACCTAACATGTCAATTGTAAGTAAAAAATCATAAAATAATATAATTGATGAAATATATCTTACAGCCTGTTTCTTCCTGAATTTGAGCTATTTCTTCTTCTCGCAACAGTAAAGATGATCTATTACCCATTGTGGTTAACAATATTTAAATTAGTGAAACAATAACAAGATTTCTTCCCCAGGTGACAGATGGCTGTCAATTTCTAAGCCAGAACTTGTTAGTCCTGAAAACGTATCTGATAAAAGTCAACTGAAGTTGCGTAATGGACTTAAAGGTACGAAACGCTCGAACGTTAATTCATTACTAACACTTTTTACCTATGCTTTTTACGAACTAAAAAGCAAAGTCCTTGACCAAAGGCCAGAATATAACACAATGCATGTAAGCTGAAATCATATGATTTTATATGGCTCTTGCGCAAGAATCCTGTTTGACCTCAAATTCTGAAAAAAAGAGAAATTGAGTTGTGTATCGATAAATTTATATTAATTGTCTTTGGTTATATAATTTTAATTAATTAACTATATATTTGTTCAATTAATTATTTTTTATAGTAAGTTATTGTAGGGAGCAGTTGATCTATGGTAGGGTCTCCGCAATAATTGAAGTAAATGCTTCGCAGCCATATTTAATCCACAGTAATAAGCGTAACTGCGCACTATGGTGCATGAAAGAAAATTGTACTTTACATTAAAATGTATACAACAATCTGAATTATTGCATATTCATTTTCTTATATTATTATTATTATTCAATATAGTTTCTTACTAATTTAAAATTTGAATTACATATAAATTAAATTTAAGCACAAATCTCTCTCTCTCTCTCCAAATAAGTCCTTACTCTTTGTTTCTTATTCCCATACTCTACAAGCAAGATAATCCCGCCATGTCCAAAATAATTTATTCAGTATTTTATTTAACGATGCTCTTTAATAGCCTAAATCATTAGCGTGGCAATTCAAACAAATTTTGTTGCCGTAAATATACCACAAGGCTCAAGTATTTACTTTCCTTCCGAAAGAAGTCATGCTCAGGTTTTTACACGCTTAAAAATCGATCGACTTCGGCTGGGTTTGAGCACGCGAACCTTGAAATCAGATGCGAGCATGGCAACCACTAGCCAACATGACCTTCGTTTTCTATGAACAGGATCCACTAATTTATTTGTGCAAAGAATAGAATTAGTATAAAATTCAACAATTGCTTGTTTCTGTGACATATTTACAAAATAACAAGTTAATGGCAATAGCCTTTGTAACTATATAGTGTCTTTAAGCTATTAAATGGTATTATCCATTCAGTAAATAACTGTAGAGTTGAAAACTAACTCTCTCCAATTAATATTTTTGAACTATGAATCCCAAAGCAAGTTAGGCTTACATGACGAGGTTTTTATTTTTAACTTACTTACTTACTCACTGGCACTATCAAACCCGTAGGTTCACGGCCGCGCGGACATAAGCTCTCCATACATCCCTATCCTGAGATAATGTTTTCCAATCATTCCCTATATAATCTACTTCCCTCAAATCATAGTTAATGTTATTCTCCCACCTCATTCTTGGTCTACCAACTGGGTATTTTCCCTCTGGCTTTTCTACAAGAAGCTTCCATGCAAGTCTTTCATTCCCCATACATGCAACATGTCTTGCCCATCCCAGTCTAGGAGACTTAACTGTTCTTATTATATCTGGCTTCCTATAAAGACAATATAGTTCATTGTTAAGTAGTCGTCTCCATTCTCCTGTCCATCTCTCTTTGGTCCAAAAATTGTCCTAAGTACTTTATTCTCAAATACTTGTAATCTCCTTTCCTCCCTTAAAGTAAGAGTCCATGTTTCGCACCCATATAATATAACTGGTAGAATAATAGTTTTATATATTTTCAGTTTAACGTTTTTTGAAAGGAGTTGGGACATCAAAAGTCTCTGCAATGCATAATAGCATGCATTTCCAGAGTTGAGCCTATGTTTAATTTCTTTGTGCATCTCATTCCTATTTGTGATTACTGTTCCTAGGTAGGCCTATTTGAATTCAGCCACTTCCTCAAAATTTCCCTCATTTGTCATTAGCTGTCCATTTCCATTATATAATGAATTTCTACGTGTGACCATATATTTAGTTTTATTGATATTTACTTCCAGTCCTAATTTCTTAAGCTGAACAAAATTAAAGAAAAATGTTGATTGGTTATGGTAGTCTATTCTGTAACTCTACATCCCCGTATGGGGAAAAGGGTGCTCCCAATCGTGAGTTATTTTAAGTTACGCTTATTTCCTTACAGACGTCAGCGAATAACATGTGGTCAGTACATTGTCTCAAAAATCTGAATAGTCAACTACAGTGGATGGAAAAGGCCGTTTAAATCTTGTTCAGATGCTCCATTTTAGGCTTGAGATTTTTTACGAGCCCGAAAATCTTCAGAGTCGCTACCCAGAGCTTAAAATTCGTCTTGGAAGATTGTCTCTTGGATTTTTCAATCCTAAAAAATCCATCGACCCGGTCAGATATGAACCCACGATCCTCAGGACCAGAGGCAGATTGTGGTAGAGCTTTTGATTTTTTAACAAATGTGAACATATCCCATTGAAATCGGTGCATGAAATAAATTAAAATAAACATTTTGGAGATATTAATTTTTGGTTTCTCACGAAAAATTTAAGTGGACATGTTCAATTAAAAAAAAAGCTCCTCTTAGGCCCATGTACGTATCTTTTTAATTGTTCGTGTATTATTATTATTATTATTATTATTATTATTATTATTATTATTATTACGGGTCTTAGGGAAGAAGATGTATTAGACAGAGATTTCTGGCATCACACCATCACTTTGGTTTGAAAGGTGTAGTCTGGAATATTCCTAATACAATTTATTACACAGCTCTACAATTTTTTGTTGTTGTCCTGGATATCTCTGCGAATTTCTGTTTTCAAGTGTACAGTTTACGAATATATTCATGAAAGTGCTGAATGTGTTCTTAAAAATTATAGAAGAAAATCTTATAAAAGGCGTTTCACTGAACGGTAACATGGGGTTTCGACATTTTTCTATTTACGTCGTATATACTATTTTTTCAAAAAATAATTGACATTATAAATATATGTGTTATTTTTTAAAAATATTTTCCGATTTTTGTAGTGTAAAATGAAAATAAAGTTTTAAAAAACCAGAGCAAATCTTCCAAAATCATTGATAGTTTCATGAATTGTGAGCATAAATATATCCGAAATTAATCTTATATCAAGAGCAACAAAACCACTGTTGACCAGTGTTATTATTATTATAATACAAACTATATCTTTCTTCGCATTATACAAAATTATATCAATGTGATCCATGTAAACAGCAATGTTTCCAATTTTGTATTTCTAGCTGTATTTATTTCAATACCATGCCATTACTTTTCACAATTCTGTTCTGTAGATAAAATAAATGCTTTATTATTCGCTGACGATGTTGTACTTTTAGCAGAATCTGAAAATGAGCTCCAAATGTTAGCATATAAATTTAAATTAATAGCCAATAGATATAATTGTAAAATATCAATAAATAAGTCAAAAGTAATGGCATTTATTGGTAAATATGGAATTAGATAAAAAATTGTACTGGATAACAAAATAATAGAACAAGTATGACATTTCCAATATTTAGGATGTGATATAACTTATAGAGAAAATAAAGTAAATAAATTTCAGGTTATTTGTGGAACCATAAAAAGAACCTTAGGTCGGAAAACAAGGAAAGATACGATATGGGGCACGCCGTAGCGTAGTGGTTAAGGCACTGCGCTACAAGCCGGAAGGTCGAGGGTTCAAGTCCCGGTGGGGGTCAGGATTTTTAAACTGACCCAAACCCTCTGGCGGCACTATGGCCCTGGGGTCGACTCAGCCTCTAACTGAAATGAGTACCAGACGCTTGTTCTGGGGGGTAAAGGCGGCCGTCACGCTGGGCTGACATCAAGTGCCGATTGTCCAGAAAAAGTGGGAGCCTTAACCTCCCACTACCCCAAGAGCCTCCTGATGCCTGTAGTGGGAATACTTTAATTAAAGACCATATTTTAAACGAATATTTTGTATTCTTTTTTTTAATTATACATTTATTTAGCAGTTTTCACAACGTTTCATATCTTCCTGCGCCCAGTTAATCTGTCATTCTCCTCCACATATCTCTGTCATTCCAATCTTCATCCTTCAATTCTTTTTCTCCTCATGCTGCTCAAAACACCATCAATCCACGTTATTTTGACCGTCCTCTTCTTCTTTTCCAAGTGGCGCCTATTCTGGAATTCTTGTAAATCTGTCTTCTTTCTTTTTACATGAACAATACCATTTTATTTTTTTTGTATGAAGTTTGAACATTCATCTTTTGTTCAGTTACAGTGTTTCTTATTTTATCTCTTCTAGAAATTCCAGCTGAACGCCTCCAAAAATCCTTTTCAGCAGAATTTAATTTACTTCTGTTCTAGATTTTTAAAATTGTTACGTTTTTAAAAATACGTTATTGATATTTTATGTTTCGAATTACGGATAAATACACTATTATGAATATTGTCTTATTTCTGAAAATATTTTGTGTTGACTGTTTCATAAAGCTCAATTGCAGTAACTAACAATTTTTTTACTGATAGAGAAAAATGTCACGGACTATTGTTTCTGATTTGACTTATTTAGGTAACGTTTTATTGTGCCATCTTCAGACTATTTGAGAAACTAGGTTTGGTTTTGTTTCCTCTCGTGAATTACGAGATATCTAGATTACTATTTTCAGCACAAGGAACCTCTGACGTTCACGAAATTTGTGAAAAGTGATATTCGTCGATTTTACCTTTTTGGTAAAATTAATAGTGTACATACGAACATCATTCTACCTTTTAACTATGTGGAATATAATTTCAGTGTTTAGGCGACCTATTTATTAAATTACAAAATGAAGAAAGTGGTAGAATATCAGCAGATGATGGCGGTGGAGAGCTGTTTGTGGATCTCTCAATTCTTGATCTTGGGAGTCATCTGAGCTCGCGAAGATATAATATAAACGTCCAGTTCCTCTTTCAATAGATATGGAATGTTTGTCCTACATTATATAAATAAAGTATTTGCACGCAGAGGTCGAGAGTGTTTGTGAATTTGATTTCGTGTTGTGTTCAATAATTTTGAAACCGGCAGCGATAAGCTCGGTATTAGTATTGAGTAGAACTGGGCGTGCTTCACCTTAACTCTAGTACGTAACGTATGGAAATTGTACGGACGATTTATAAAATTTTTGCGTAAATGTGTTTGTGATAACGTAGAGTGAATATTGCGAGGTCTTTAAGTGGACGGTATAGGAAATATTACAGTGTATCGATGTGATAATAGAAACAGTGTTTATATAAATTCTTAGGCTTCATTCTTGGCGAGCACTTTTTGAATTCAGGCTCTTCTAAAATGCAGGAATGTGTAAATTAATACGTAGTGTGCAATTTAAAAGGCGATAACCATTAACCAATTTCATGCAAGGTGAAAAATCTATATAGCAGCCTATACAACCAGAGACAACATGTCTTCGGGTACCTTTGTGGATAGGATAGATCCATTTGCGAAGCGTTCCTTGAAGAAGAAAACCAAGAAATCGCAGGGGTCTTCGAGATATAGGAATTCAGCAGATCTAGAATTGCAGCCTCTCCCTCTTCTTAAAGGTATGTCTTTTTTTTATCGTTTATATTTTACACGTGATTTGTACTTTTAGGTTAAAAGATCTAAAACTGAAGTATCTGGAGTATTGTTATAAGCCATATATTAAGACATTCATATTTTCCTTTTAAATTTCGTAAATTATGTTTATTTTCAGTGATCTGACATCAAACTTTATATTGAGGTATTGGTATTATTCACCAACGAACAACCTTTTTAAAGTGATTACAGAATAAGGGGGCAAGATATATGTCACAATAATAAGGGGGCAAGATATATGTCACAATAATATTTGAGTTTTTTAAAGATTTACATGACTCTATTTTAGAATAAGACGTTCTGTGGTTTTCCATACATTATTCTTATGACACTTGCACTATATACTTAACCATTTTTAACAACATACCCAAGTATTCGGAAAAAGTCGGTTATATGTCTCAGACAAATTTTTCTAAGTTCCACAGAATCACAGTGCACATGCGCGAGTTGCAGGAATTGCCGTAATGGTTAATATAGCCTCTGGTAGATGGCTCTGCAGTCGGCATTACCAACTTTGGGAATAAATTTCCAAATGCAAAAAAAAAAAATGGACGTTAACTAACTTGCCATTTTCTAACTAAAAAAAACAAATTACCTGCATATTATTTATTCCCAAATGCTTAAAAAAGTGGACGTAAACCAACTTCCCATTTCATAACGTAACAAAGCAATTTACATGCATACTATTTAATGAACTATAAACTAATTTTACGTACACTAACACTAAATATGGTTTAGAATTATTTTCAAATGGTGGCAACGTTAGAACAACGTGGGAAAGTAGCAAGCAACTAATTTATCCACGATCATGTTTTACGTAAATATATAAATATAAAATATTGTAAAGAAAGCTTGAAGATCATTGGAAAATGTTTAAAACAGTACAAAACGTATTTACGAGTGTTTAGTTCATCAGTGGCATAAGAGTGTAAGTGTAGAATTGTGAGAGACATAAAACCTACCACATCCTTCTAAACATTTTGGAATGATTCTCAAAACATATTCCACAGTTATTAAATATTTATCTATGTACCCTACACAAACTGTAATATTTATCTCACAGAATCACAGTATGCATGCACAAATGCTTAATGTAACTTCCATCAGATGACAGGACATATCTGTGAAATCGGTGTGACCAACATTCAATTAATTCCAAATCATATTTTAAGAAATTCACTTTGTTTTTGTTAGGTTCCAATGGAACAAGTTAGTGTACACCAGATTAGTTTATTAAATAAAATGCCTATGAGTTATTTTGTCGGGTTAGGAAGGAGAAGTTGGTGTACATCCATTTCTATAAATATGTTGGGGAGTTTATTACAAAGATTGGTCATACCAATTTCACAGATATATCCTGCATCTGGTGGAAGTTATGTTAAGCATTTGTACATGTGTATTGAGATTCTGTAGAACTTCATTGAGTATATGAATAAGTTCTTCTTTGTACATAAATTGGTCAAACTTAAAAAGCTCACAGAAAACTCTTATGGAATGATAAGAAAAATAAATGCCTGGATGGGATTCGAGCCCGGATCTCTGAGTCACTGCTATAAGGTAAAAATATTCTCTTTAATTTGCTTGCTTGATATAGTCAGCTGCTAGATGGCGATGAAGACCGAGTTCTCGCGACATCTAGTAATAATGGAGAGTATAATACATATATAAGAAAAATAAGTGTTTGGATTGGATTTGCCTGGTAGTGTAATGGATATCACGCTGAGGTACATACTCAGAGATCCGGGTTCGAATCCCGTCCAGGCATTTATTTTTCTTATCATTCCATATTAAGCTTGCATTGCTCAGTGTTAAACATTTAATTATAAAAAACTCTTAATCTTGCATTTGATAATTTTGACATGTCATACATTAATTAGGTAGGTTACATTTTGTGAGGTTTGCCCCCTATTCTGGACCCAGCCATTTTTTTTTTATTTCTACATTGTATCGGTATGATTTATTGATTTTTTAATTAAAATATTATATGAAGCGACATTTCTGAATTTTCTTATGGAAAAATGCATATGAAGAGTCCGTATAACACAAATATGATCGAGGTTTTAAGATGCAGTGTTTTTATTGTTGCAGAGTTCCAAGTTTTAATAAAAAAATGTATATATACTCACACAAAGTCTAACCTTGTTTATTAAATAATAGCACTCAGGCTATATAATTTTGGATTTTGTGTGGAAATTTATTTTACAACTGGAAAACCAGGGTGCCAAATAAAATAAATTGGAAAATATTTCTAGGAGTACTTAGAAGTCATAGCCTAGATAAGAAAATAATATTGAGGTATTCTATGCAACATTTTCAACTACATAAATTCAAATTAAAAAACCAAATGTTTAAAAAATTTATTATAGCACTATGTGAATAATTACCTGAGAAGTATATTTGTGTGTTTTTTTTAAATTCAAAAAAAGAAAACCTGAAATTTGAGAACTAATTTGAGGTAGAAATAACCTTAAATAAACCATATTAAACTGGTCTTGTTGGTCTAATTATTTTGTTCCTTGTCTCTAGTCCAGATGATCGCAGGTTCAAACCTGGAAGAGGTAGATGGATTTTTAGGATGGGAAAATCCAAGGGACAAGCCCTCCAGGGACATTGACTATGGGTCCAGATTGAAGATTTTTTGGCTCGTAAAAGAACTTCAAACAGAAGTTAGCGCCTGTGAACAAAATTTAACCGACCTTCCCCATCCAAGTAATACCTTAGTTGCCTACTAGATATCTCATTGAGATGATGTACTAACCACATGTCACTTGCTGACATCTATAGGGAATATGATGAAAGTTAAAAATTAAATTGTACCTGTTTGTAGGTGCCGTCGACCTCAACTGTGTTAAAATATTGTATATAAAATTAACTGGAGTACTTTCGGAAGTTATCTTCCATCTTCTGCAGGTTGAGTTTCCACTACTTGTTGTTATTGTGTACGGTGATGTATACTCCAACTGTTTGTAGCAGCAACTGTAAGGAAATAATTAACTCATGGGCACTATTGAACCTGTAGGTTCATGGCTGCATGGACATAAGCTCTCCATACATCCCTATCATTCCCTATATAATTTACTGCCCTCAAATTGTGGTTAATTTTATTCTCCCACTTCATTCTTGGTCTACCAACTGGACGTTTTTCCTCTGGTTTTCTTACAAGAAGCTTCCATGCACATCTTTCATTCCCCATTCATGCCACATGCCCTCCTCATCACAGTCTATGAGACTTAACTGTTCTTATTGTATCTGGCTTCTTATAAAGACTATGTAGTTCACTGTTATGTAGTCTTCTCTATTTGTCATCTCTAGGGAAATAAATAAATAAATAAATTAGCTTGATCAAGAAACTCCCATTAGGGAGCACCCATGTCTCCATGCAAGATGTGTGGGTATATAATACCATCGCTACAGCCTGACAACTTCAAGTGGAACCCCAGAAAATATGTGAACTACTGATTTTCTCTCTCTTTTATTCCGTTAGGAGCAATCCCTTTTAGGGGGTGTGTAACCTTGACAGTCCTGCACCATAGCTGAGTGGTTAAGACAAGATGCCTTGCCACAAAGCTTTGGGACTTGCGCTAGTTCGAGTCCCCATGGAGGAAGAAATTTTCTCATGGAATTTCGGCCAGTATGGGACTTATGCTTCATGAGGCATTTGAATAGCTACAATAAGTAACGACTCCAGGTTGAGAAGACCAGCTATGATGGCTGGGGGTTCTGACATGCTGACCACATGTCACCCCTACACTGGCTTATGATCGTCTACTGTGATTGAACACATGTGGACGTGAGGCTGGCTGGTAGGCCAAGGGCCTTCTAAGGCTGTCGCGCTTGGAGTAACCTTGACAGTCAATAGAAAAAACCTTTACATAGTATTGCAACCAGAATGGTTTATTCATTTCCTCCTTGAATGGATTCGAGAAATGGTTCATAACAATAGCATTGAAGTGGACTTGTGGATTACCAATTTTTCGTTTTTATTAGGTTTGACAAACTATCAGTGGAACTCCTTGTAAATACATATGGAAAATCTACATTGCCGAAATCATTTGAGTTTACCCAATGGCTGACTGTGAGTAATACAGTGATACAAGCAGGTATGGCAATACTGCATTAATACTTCTTGACACACACAGCTGGTGGGTTTTACTTAAAGTTGCCACCAGGCTGTACTCCATGTTAACAATGGAATATGTATATTAGTTATATTTGAAGAGAAAAATTATACATTCAGACTGGGGTTTGAACCCAGGATCTTTTTGGTTCAAACCCCAGTCTGAGCGTATAATTTTTCTCTTCAAATATAATTTATTCTTCATTGAGATGTATGAAATGAATAATAAAAACATCAATGTATATTCCATCCATCCATAGTAATTCTGCCTGAAGGCAGGTCCTTCACTGCAATCATAGCATTTTCATGCTATGCTTGCAGCTTTACTAGGGAATTGTAGGTGTGGTAGCTTCCCCTTGCTTTCCACACGGGTGAAGGATGATGATGATGATGATGATGGCCATATGATTTCGGGGACCGTTTGAGCCTTAAAGTTTTCCTGACATTTGCCTTACAGGTGAGGAAAAACCCCGATAAAAACCTCACCCAGAAAAACTGCCCCAGCTGGGGATCGAACCCGGGCCCGTTGCGTGACAAGGCAGCACGCTACCTCGAGACCACAGTGGTGGACTTAAAGTATATTAGTTGTTGCTAAAACAGAATTGTCCCATGCTGTAGCTGAGTGGTTTTAAGGGTGCAGACTTATGGGACATGTCACTCCATACTGGATGGATGATCGTCTACATCTGTGATTAACACATGTGGATGTGAGGTCAGCAGCCGGATAGTAGACCAAGCGCCATTTAGGCCTGTTGTGTCATAGAGTTAATATAGAATAACCAACTTATGAAAAACATGTAACAGAAAAATGAAGGTCATCAAGAGCCTATCTAATCTAATCTAATTTAGGCTATCTAATATAACCTAACTTCATCATCATCATCCTCTTATCGTGCCCTCCTTTAGGAAGGTTGATTACAAATATTCCTCTAACCACATCTATCTTCCCATGAATTACTTCCTTTTAGTTCTTCCCAAACGTATCCTCTTTCTTATAAACTTATCTTTACCTGATTAATCCATCTTTCTCATGGTCTGCCTCGTAGTCGTCTTCCTTATATCTTAAGATTTAACAGTATTTGTGGTAGTCTTTCCATTTCCATTCTTTTTAGATGTTCAAAACATTTTTGTCCATTTTCTATGTCTTAACTTTTCTACATTTAATATTTCCCTGATTTTGTCGTTCCTTATTCTATCTCTCCTTGTTTTATGTACCATTCGATGTAAGAATTTAATTTCTGTAGCTTGGATTCTGCTCAATTCCTTCCTTGTGTATGTCCAAGTCTCAGCTCCCAAAGTCTGACCCTGTGTCCATGTCATGTGAGATGTTTAGACCAATGTAGGGTAGAGCTTGTTAGGGTGATGTACATTGGGCTGATGTGCATCAGGTTACCAGGTCCTGAAACAAGCGAGCTAAAGGGGCTCAAGGGAAGCCATGTTAGGCCTAGCAAGTCGGTGGTGGATGATGAAATGCTTTCAAAAACAAAATAACCTGACCTACCTAATATAAGGTAACATCCTTATCCTGAGTGCAACCCAATCAAATCTAACTCCCTAATGTAATATCCATCCATCCATCCATCCATAGTAATTCTGCCTGAGGGCAGGTCTTTCACTGCAATCATAGCATTCTCATGCTATGCTTTGCAGCTCTACTAGGGAATTATAGGTGTGGTAGCTTCCCGTTGCTTTCCACACCGGTGATGGATGATGAAGATGATAAGGGTGATGGCCAGATGATTTTTGGGGACCGTTGGGCCCTAAGCTTCCTGACATTTGTCTTACATGTGAGGAAAAACCCCAAAAAAACCCCCAGGAGCCTGTCCCGACCGGGAATTGAACCTGGGCCCGCTGCATGACAAGGCAGCATGCCACCTCGAGACCACAGTGGTGGACTATGTAATATAATCTACCTAATCTTACCTGACCTGAATAAACATGTTGGTAATTGGCCATAGCGGAAATGTGAATAAACACATGCCAGTTGACAATATAGAAAATTTCCTTGAAACTAATCCAGGAAAGGATGCAAAGTATGAGGTGACACAGGAATAAATATTAAATATGTTGGCAACCATGTTGCTAGCACAATATTATCTGATAAGTATCAATAACTGTTGATGTAGGCCTAGTTAGTAGCTAGAGTTCGTTGCAAGATTCATAGACTGGCATCTTGCATAGAATATCCCAATATTGTCTATTTTGTTGACTATATTTTTTATTTTGAATTTAGTGATTATAGTTGTTTAACAGTTAGATTTTTAAGATGTTGAATAGATTAACATATATTTGATATCACATTTCAGCAATTTATTATATCATTGATTAATGAATCTTTGTTGGTGAATGATTGTTTCATTTAGCTAACATAAAAATATTGACAATTTACTGGAAGATGTTAATCCTTAACCCTTAACCAATATGTGACATTACTAATAACAAGGACAGAACTATAGTTTATGTCTCACAATGAATTTATCCAAGTTCTTTAGAATCCTAGTGAGCATGAACTTGCTGGAAAGATGGAAACACTATCTGTGCAACTAGTTTCACAAATCTTTGCAACAAGTTTCCAAATATGTTTTTAAGAAACTTGTCCATATATTCAACAAAATAACTTATTCAATAAACTATCAACTAATTTTGGTGTACAGTAAGTTATTCCTTTTATCCTAACAAAATAAAAAATAAATAGTAGGCATTTTTGGTTTTGATATATTATGTTCATAGAAAACACATTTGAGGATTTATTGTGAAGGTTGGTCATACCGGTAGCACAGATAGCACTTTTGTCATTGGCAAGGCCATGCATGTGCACACTTCAATACCACATTTTGTGCACATAATGAATTATAAAAAAATGTTTTTAGAATCGTTTCAAGGCATTACAATTGTAGGAAATGTTAGCAGAAACGATACAAGTAAATAGTGGAACAGTGTCTTAGAATGTTGTCTGGTATAGCATAATGAGGTGATAAACTGTAGTTCAAGCAATAACCTGACACAGATTCTGATATATATAAGGGAAATTATGGGTGTACAAGAGGAGCCGGACATCATAGACATCATAGAAAAGAAAAGATTGCAGTGGTATGGTCATGTCAAACGAATGCCAGAGCAAAGATTGCCAAAAATTGTTATGGAATGGATCCCAATGGAAAGGAGGAAGAGAGGAAGACTGAAGAAAACTTGGATAGAAGGGGTACAAGCAGCTATGAATATCAGAGGAATGGAGGAAGATCAATGGATGAATAGAGAGGAATGGCATTTGGTTTCCGGAAGACGGCAGCAGCTGCCATGATACCGGATGATTATGATATATATACATATATATATATACACCTTTACTTTATTTAGGATGAATAATTTCTGTTAGCTTTTTGTTCTTAATTGGTTAAAGTAGATGGGGGTTTGTAACAACAAAAATAGGATAAAGGAGTGAAACAGAGTATGTTTGTTCCAGTGCCACCCATTTCACTTTTTGAGTTTCATATTCCACACTAGGCAGATAGATGGCATTAATGCAGTTTATTTTCAATATATGCACCACTTCAGCAGACTTCTTCATGTACTGTAGATATTATGTACCGAGAGAATTTTTTTTTTAAGAATTAAACCCAATGGGTACAACTGGACACGACACACACCCAGTCCCAAAGTAGAGAGGAGAGTATTGATAACAAAGTTAATAGGTACTTTTTAAGGTTTCTTGTTTTTTAACTGTGTATAATCATGCCTGGTACAGTGCCAGGTAGAGGGATGAGACTAATCAAAGATTTTTTTTAGTCTTATGTACAAGAGTGCTGGCTGATCAGGCCTGTTGTACCATCACAGAGGCAGATAAAATAAAGTGGAAAACCTGAGTGTGGGGAAGTGGTGAGTGAAATTTTGGTAGGGGAAATTGGAGAAATCCTGAGAAAAACCTGCCCTAGTTCTTATTTGACCTCCATGAACCTCACATGAAGTGACCAAGTTGTGAACTTGGGTTCCAGGTATTTCCTTTAGTATAGGTAGTAAGTTTATAAAACATATAGTGGATTCATAGACTTACATTGTACTGGAGTGCGGGTTTCTAACCACTTTCACCACGGAGTCCTTATATATTTTAATTTGATTTGATTTTTTATATCCTTTTTAAATATCTTGAATGGTAACATTATTAAATGTATTATGAATAATACTATTCTTTTCTGTTCCCTTCAGTTTATCAAAAGAAAGAAGGGGGATTGTAATGAAAGTGTTTCGGTTTATTTATAAAAAAAAGGCAGAATTCTAATGAAAGTGTTTTAAATCTGTAATTAAAAAGAAACAGCAAAAAAAAAAAAGAGTAATGAATTCCTGTTCTAGAATGCAATTAGCAACCTAAGGAATGTGTATTATGTATATAACACCATGATACTACAGCTTAGAAGGCCAATGTCAGTTGCTGACCTCACATCCACATGTGTTATTACAGAAGTGGACAGCCATTCAGCTAGTATAGGGGTGACATGTGGTCAGTATGTCATATCCCCCAACCACTAGGGCTAACTTGTTTTCTCAATATGGAGCTGATATTTATTGTAGTTACCCAAATTCCTCTAACAATGCTGGGTGGTCTCTGGTCCCATACTGCTGAAATTCCATGAGAAAATTTGGAATAAAGTTTACACTATGTGATGCAAAATTTTTTCTAAGTCCGAAGTAGACACCATGTGCCAGCAGCTGAAAGTGGATACAATTTAAATACATGCAATGCATTTAATACATTATATACAAAAACTTTTTACACAAGATATATCCCATATTAAAACCTTAAACTTAAAAGCAAACCAAAATGCAAATATTCACTCTAACTGTAGATTTGTCCCAATTAGGAACTTGATTACATTTTGTATAGAAAATAAAAAATAAATTGTATGTTGTCTGCAATAGGAACTTAAAAACTATTGGCCTATGTTGCCTGCATTGAATAACAATATGGCTAACATATCTTGAATAGGAGCTGTATATTACATGTATGAAGATTTAAACAGTTAATAATTGTTCACAAGTAGTGAAGTAATAGTAAATGTTATTAAAAATCTTTCTTCATCTTCTTCCTTCCAAGTATTAGGCCAAGGCCTGTTATGATCCTATAGAAAATTTTCCCTCCAGTGTTTCATAGGACGGCCCAGAGATCTTCGTCCTCTTGGTATATAATTATAAACAGCTTTGGGAATCCGATTTGAACTCATTCTTTCAAGATGGTGTTTCCAATTTAGATGGTACTGTTTAATATATTCCAAAATTGGCGTAGTCTTCAATTCTTTTAAGATATTGAAGCAAGGAGATGCACTATCTCCTCTACTATTTAATTTTGTACTACAGCATGCCATTAAATCTTTAGAGAATGAGGAAGGCTTACAACTGAATGGTATTAATAAGCTTAGTTTATGCTGATGATGTAGTACTGTTGGCTGATAGCGAGGAGATACTAAAGGACAATGGGCACACATTATTGAGTAACACTAAGAAATTAGGACTGGAAGTAAATATCAATAAAACTAAATATGTGGTCACACGTAGAAATTCATTATATAATGGAAATGGACAGCTAATGACAAATGAGGGAAATTTTGAGGAAGTGGCTGAATTCAAATACCTAGGAACAATAATCACAAATAGGAATGAGATGCACAAAGAAATTAAACATAGGCTCAACTCTGGAAATGCGTGCTATTATGCATTGCAGAAACTCTTGATGTCCCAACTCCTTTCAAAAAACGTTAAACTGAAAATATATAAAACTATTATTCTACCAGTTATATTATATGGATGCGAAACATGGACTCTTACTTTAAGGGAGGAAAGGAGTTTACAAGTATTTGAGAATAAAGTACTTAGGAAAATTTTTGGACCAAAGAGAGATGAACAGACAGGTGAATGGAGAAGACTGTGTAACAATGAACTACATGGTCTTTATAGGAAGCCAGATATAATAAGAACAGTTAAGTCTCGTAGACTGCGATGGGCAGGACATGTTGCACGTATGGGGAATGAAAGACTTGCATGGAAGCTTCTTGTAGGAAAGCCAGAGGGAAAACACCCAGTTGGTAGACCAAGAATGAGGTGGGAGAATAACATTAACTATGATTTGAGGGAAGTAGATTATACAGGGAATGATTGGAAAGCATTAGCTCAGGATAGGGATGTATGGAGAGCTTATGTCCGTGTGGCAATGAACCTACAGGTTCGATAGTGCCAGTGAGTAAGTAAGTAAGTATAGGTGTTCCTTTTCCGATTCCATCTGGTGTAACCCGCTGTTCTGTGCATGAATCTCATTTCACAAGCCGTTATTCTGCTTTCATGTTGTCTTTTTAGTGTCCATGCTTCACTACCATAGGTCAACACTGGTCTAGCCAAAGTATTATATAAATGTAATCTGGTGTTTTTTGTACAAGGGATGGTTTCATAGCTTGATTAATAATTCCAAAACTTTTATTATAACTAGTAACTTTTTTAGGGATATCCTTTAATGAAATCATAATTCTATAACTTGACAAAACTTGTGTTGTGTATTTCAAAACTTACATCGCTTAGTGGAACTTGAGCCAAAATTTGTTCCTCCTCGGGGATTTGAACCAGCTGAAGTCCCATAGCTTGTATTGAGGTATGATGCTTAAACTGCTTGGCTAGTAAAACTTGTTTAGTCTGGAATGTGAATAATGCGGAAATCTGTCCAATGTGAACAAATTTATTGGTCCCAGCGAAATAATAGTAATTTTACGTGTATTTTGCATAAAACAGAATCTGTCCAACACGGAAACGGAGGGATATTTCTACATAATTCATGAAAAAATTATAAAGTGTAGAAACGGAGATCAGTGATATTAATAAGCTATTGGTATTTGTTGTTGATGTTGTATTATTAGATGACAGCAAGGTGATACTATTAGCCAACACACACATTCTATCAAGTAACACTAAGAAGTTGGGGCTGGAAGTAAACACCAATAAAACTAAATTTATAGTCACACATAAAAATACATTATATAATGGAAATTAACAGTTAACGACAAATGAAGGGAATTTTGAAGAGGTGACTGAATTTAATTGATAGGAACTATAGTTATAAACCAGAATGATGTGCAGAAAGAAATTAACATATGGCTCAATTCTGCATGCCAATGCACATTACTGTAAACTCGGGTTACTTTGGCCTATCATGGGGGAGGGGAATTATTTTTTAATGTCAACGGATAAAAGTGAAAATGGACTTAATGCATTTTCCAGTTGTAGCAGTACCTCTCATGTGATGATACTATATAATTACATGCTTATTATGGTAGATCAAAGTTACACTGCAAGAGACAAAGTTATCCGAGTTCACGGCACAGGGACTCTTGTTAACACAACTTCTCTCAAAACATATATAAAACATTGTTCTTTCAGTCATCATCATCATCCATGCAAGTATTAGGCAGCGTGGCCTGTTAAGGTCTCAAAGAGGAATTTTCCATCCAGCGCTTTTTTGGACGTCCCAGCGATCTTTTGCCTTGGGGGCAGTAACGAAACATGGCTTTTGGAATTCTACGAGACGGAATTCGTTGAAGTTGGGCTTTCCAGTTCTGGTAGTTTTGTATATGGTGAAGAATGGGTTCTACATCCAATTCTTCCATAATTTCCTCATTTCTTTTATGGTCTCACTTTGTATAGCCTGCTGTATGGCGCATAAATCACATCTCATTTTCTTTCAGTCATATGAATGCAAAACTCTTATTTTGAGAAAATATGGATATTTGAGAATAAAGTTCTTAAGGAAATTATGAAGTTAAATTAATCTCTCTCTTTCTAGAACATATTTTCAGCAATTTACATTACATAGGATTTTCTAGAGCAAGGAAAGGTATGTACAGTGGTGTGTTGAGAGGTCTTAGTTACACAATAGCATGGAGTGGAGAAACTAACCCATTGATGGCTTCTTCAAAAGTCCCGACTTACCTAACTCAATGACACGACGGGTCTAGAGGACTCTTAGCCTACCAGCAGTCTGGAAGCCTCATTTCCAAAATGTGTTAATTACATAAGTGAACAATCATTCAACGAATATAGGGGTGACAACATGTGTTCAGCATGTCAGGTCCATCAGTCATTATAGCTGGTTTTCTGAACATGTAGCTACTATTTATTGTAGTTACCTAAATTGTCAAGATGCTGGGTAGGCACCAGTCCAATACTAAAATTCTATGAAAAAATTTCTTCCTCAAAGAGTACTTGAACCATCACAAGTCCTATGGCTCTGCACCAAAACATCACTGCTTAAACTGCTTGGTTATTGCTGTTTGTCATGAAATCTACTTGCTATAGTAACGTATCACAAAATATCAATCTTCATTTTAAGTTATTTTTTTTTAGGCAGCTCCATAGCACAAGTGGTTGGTTTCACCCTCCACCTCTGGATTCCAATTTTGCATTTGTCACTCGATGTGGTATTCCTGGTAGATGAATTTGGGTAAGGACAGGTCTTTTCTTGGGGTTTCTCTGTTTTTCCCTGGCAAAAGCTTAATTCCATCACTTTACAATATTCATATCACCCATTTCATTTCATGTGCCCCTGTGATGTATAAGAATTGCTTACAGGTTTGGTCTACTGGCAAGATAGTATATCACAGACCTTCTATAGTAGTGATATTATTTCATCCCTAGACCTGGCATTATGCTGGAAATGAGTAGAGGGTTTACTACTATGTTGGAAAATCTCGTTTACAACTCTAAATCAAAGAAAGAAAAACATTAGGGTAACTAATGTAGAAATGAATCAAGAAAATAAATAAATGAATTCATGTATTTGTACCAGAATTACAATATGGTTTATGTGAGTTTTGGTCAGCTGCAGTGGACTAGTGGTTATGCTCCTTGCTTCTGGTTCCGATGGTAGTGGGTTCAAACCTGGCCGCAGTCTATGGATTTTTTAGGATGGAAAAATCCAAGGAGCAAGTTCTCTGAGAGGGACTTGGAAGTTGTGAGTCCCAGTCTGAAGATTTTCAGGCTCGTAAAATATCCTTAAGCCTGAATAAAAAGGCCTCTAAGCAAAATTTACTGATCTCAAACATCCTAGTAATACCTTAGTTGCCTGCTAGATGTCTCATTGAATCGGTGTACTGACTGCAAGCCATTCATGACATCTATGGACAAATAAGGTAACTAAGTCAATTTGGTCTCTTAACTCCTAACAAAGGAGAAGCTGTGGCTCATCACTGGGCTACATCATTATAGAATATAAGAATATGTAAGTTTTGAAACTAGTTTTACTACAGAAATTATCTCATGTCTATTATATGAAACTGTAGGCATCTAGTTCTTGTTAGAGGAGTAATGCATGGAATCTTTAAAAAAAGATAAAAACAGACAGAATAACTGCTTGTGAAATGAGATGGGGCAACATAAAAAATGGGATAAAAAAGTAGGGATTGTAGTGCAAATGACAATGTATTGTAATTTATAAAAAAAAAATGTTGCAGAATGTGATTAGAGATGTGAGGAATATGTATAAATTACATGGATTTTATCAAAAGAAAGTAAGACAAATAGCAAAAAAGTAAATTATAGAAGTGAAGATAAATATAATCTAAAAGATGCAATATGGAAAATAATAAAGAGAATTACAGTGAGCATTATATAGAATGACATACATGTTATGGTTATAAGAAAAAGCAGGATTGCAAATCTTATGGGAATATGAGATCACCAGGAATTATAGTTTTATAATAAAAAGCTTTTAAAATTGAAATACTATAATCTTTGAAAGACTATTTCTTAGGAAAGAGATGAGGCAGAAATAAAGTTTTTGCAGTTTATGGTTTAGATGGCACATCATTTCATGAGTTAAGCCTTTAAAGTTCGTTGTGGTCTCTTCTAGTGTATTTTAATGATCTCCTAATTATATGCTTATCACATGTAAGTTATAATTTAAATTTTATACTATTCTTCTGCCTTCTGCAGGTGTAGGCAAATCACCTGTTCTGCGACTACATGAATTGGTCAGGCCATTTGTTGAATGATCTACTTTCCATTTACTTCAAAGATATTCACTAGATATTTTTTTCTCTTGATGTCACTCCACTTAATAAAGACCACAGTAATTTCATTTGAAAACTATTTATTCTATTGTGAAGAATACGAGTAATATGTTTTCCTCTGATCGCTGTACCAACGCTATGCAGAGTAGACCATTGGTGGGGCTGCCACCTCGAAGCTTTAGGTCCAGCTCCTGGATATACTAACCCCATCTAGAGGGTTGCCACTTCCGCCAGATCCGCCGTGATGAAGGACTTCTTCTGCGCCGAATCTGCCGTTGAGGTCTTCACCGTAACCCTGACTAGGGGCCCTTACAGAGTACTATCAGTCGGAGCCAACTGAACCCTGATTTTTTAACGAGGTTGTTACTCCTCCCCCTCCTCCTTTCTCATCCGGGCTTGGGACCGGCCATGACGGAGTTCGAGAAGAGATGTCGGACGTCCTCGGAAGAGATGGTCTTAGATCTATTAGTGAAGACGGAACAGGCAACTCTTGCCTAAACCAGGAAGTGAAGAAGAAGAAGAACTATTTATTCTTACTTTATTATGATGATGCAAGGTCCACCCCTCACTACCATTGAAAAGTCAGGATTTTTAAGTCTTAGGGTATATGATAGGTAGATCAAGTAGCTCACTCAAATGGGTGACTGTAGAAATGCTTTCAACATTTTTATTGGGAAACTCTTAAGGAAAGGACGTAGGAAGTCCTAGATATAGGTGTGAGAATAATATTCAGATTGATCTCAAATAACTGGATATCATAGATACAAATTTTATTGAGTTTGATGATTTGGACTATAGGAACGTACATGTTTCTTAAGCATTAGGGTGTTCCGTGCGGTAACCGAATGGTTAAGGCAAGAAGCCTTTGCGCAGAGCTATGGGACTTGCGCTGGTTCGAGTCCCCATGGGGGTAGAAATTTTGTCATGGAATTTCGGCCAGTATGGGGCCGGTGCCCACCCAGCATCGTGACGCATTTGGATAGCTACGATAAGTAGCGATTCCAGGTTGAGAAGACGAGCTATAACGGCTGCAGGACCCGACATGCTGACACATGTCACATCTACACTGGCTAGATGATCGTCTACATCCGTGATAAACACATGTGGATGTGAGGTCAGCAGCCGGATGGTTGGTCAAGGGCCGGCTGGTAGGCCAAGGGCCTTCTAAGCCTGTCGCGCTTAGAGTAAACAACATAATAATACTAAAAAGTAAAGTAATCCCACTACAGGCCTCGGGAGGCCCTTGGGGTAGTAGGAGGTTAAGGCTCCCACTTTTTTCTAGACAATCGGCACTTGATATCAGCCGGGTTGTCAGCCCTGCGTGACGGCCGCCTTTACCCCCAGAACAAGATGGTACTCATTTCCGTTAGAAGCTGAGTCGACCCCAGAAGATTTTGGTCACTTTAAAAATCCTGACCCCACCGGGACTTGAACCCTCGACCTTCGAACTTGTAGTGCAGTGCCTTAACCACTACGCTACGACGTACCCCCTATAATAATACTAATATTAATACTAATAATAATATAATAAGACAAGAACAATCAATTAATACATATACAATATGTCCCGCTGTAGTCTCGAGGTACGCAGCGGGCCCGGGTTCGATCCCCGCTCGGGACAGTTTTTCAGGGTGAGGTTTTCATCGGGGTTTTTCCTCACCTGTAAGACAAATGTCAGGAAAACTTTAAGGCCCAAACGGTCCCCAAAATCATATGGCCATCGCAATCATCATCATTCATATTCATCTTATCATCATCATCCTTAATCGGTGTGGAAAGCAACGGGAAGCTACCACACCTTCACAATTCCCTAGTAAAGCTGCAAAGCATAGCATGAAAATGCTATGATTGCAGTGAAAGACCTGCCTTCGGGCAGAATTACTATGGATGGATATACATTATGTGTGAAATCAAAGTTAAAGCAAGTATTTAATATAATCTCCAATAACACAACTGAATACATCACAACACAGCACTCTTAACAACTGACTTCAATTTTATTTTAAATTGTTTTAAATATTTAAGCAAGACCATCACATGACCTATTTTATTCACATGTTTCCTGTTAAAACCAGGTTTAAACTAACTTTGCCCACTGTTCTGGTTATTGATAAATTTGTATGTCCTTTTGCCAACCCTGCTTAGACTTTAAACTCTATGTAGCACTAACAGTTGTAAGGGAATTTCCTGCAAGCCCACACACTATGAATCAGGAAAACACATTCAGTATGACTGAACAAAACAGCATCTATACATAGACCTTGATGCAAATTTTCTATTGTTGAAGATTATAGTGACAGTGAAGCTTAAGCTTAAACATAAAAAAAAAAAATTAAAATCTCAACAAAAATCGAATCTTGTCTAGTCAAAGAAAAATCTAAACTTATTCTTACTAAACAGTTAATCACAATGCCAGTGGGGAATTTCGAAACCTTGGAATTTAGCCAGATATATGCTTTTCATTAATGTTTCTATAAAGAATTACCACACTTAAGTGTAAGACCTTAGAAAAGCTGCAACCAGTTTTTTCCTTACAAAAATACATTTGTATTGACCAAGACTAACATGAATTTTGCATTGTAAGTAGAAATATTAGCATTAGATCACCACACCCTACACCCAAAACCTATCCAGGAAATCTAACCTTATCTGATACCAGTTTCTTACCATATTTGAGTAAATGACGGGTACATCAAGGGCTTTTAAGGCCTATCGTGCAATGGAGTTAAGTACCTGTATAGATACTCTCTCATAAGAAATGCCATTTTTTAAAAATAAAATATTATTTAGAATTTTTTCTGACAAGAAATGAAACTACTTTTTCAAAGTATATACCATCAAATTCTATATAGTATTGAGCCATCTTTCGGCGAGATTTATTATCCCGCGACGGTACCAGTCTGTCATTTTTTTATGTGAAGGATTCGTGGAGACTCCATTTCTACATATTTAATGTTTCCGAAATTTCACGGGAATGTGTCATGGATCGAAACAGATCAACTGAAGGCGCAAGATCGGGGCTTAGGCTGTGCTAGTTGTGGTAGCAGTTAGATTTCTCTCAATTTCTGAAATCATGGTTGTTCGTACAGTGTGGGATCCGGTCAGGTTTGAATCCGCGACCATCAAAATTTCATGAACTCTACCCAGTTGTTGAGAATAAAGATCCGTATCGATTGCACGCTCGATTGGAACAAACTCCAATTTAATCACATCTTCAGAATTCCACGAGCCGCACATTACATTAAAACCGACATTAGGCCTATTTATGAGACAGCCTAATACATGACTTGGATACTGTGTATTATAATTGTAATCTGTATTTTGTCAATTTGTCCTGATTGAGTGGAAAAGAAGGCTTCGTGGTCTTCACTTTGTTAGAATAAATAAAAAGTAAAATAAAAATTATGAATGATGTTAATATTATTTGTTAAACGATAAATCAGAAACCATCAATCTGTGAGAGATTATTTTATTTATTAGTTTATTTTAAAAGAATATATTATCGCTTTGCTATGATGGTTGTCCAGCGGCTCACTTTGTTTCCCCGCAGCTGTTATATATAATTAAATACAAAGATGCCGACTACCGCCTCTATAATAATTCCGCATGTTAAGCATTGTCGCGCGGCACCCGCTTTTAAACAAACTTCATAGTGAGGCGATAATACAGTTGGGAGAAGACATTTTCTGAGAAATTTTGACTAGTGTGGGGTCGGAGCCTACCCTGCATCATGAGGAATCTGGACACTTACAATAAGCAGCGGCTTCAGGCTCTTTAAACTTATAACGACTGGGGACCCGATATGTTGACCACATTCCACCTCTATACTGGGAGAACAATGATCTACCTCCGTAATTAATACTTGTGGATATGAGACCAGCAGCTGGAGGGTAAGTCTTATATAGGTCTACACTTTAGTATTAACCCTGGAAGTTTGAAGTACTGTAGGCTAGATTATACTAGTCGTACTCACGAGTCTACTCTGACTGGATGTTATTAAATCAAAGGGATTTATACAACACAGTATAACACACATAAGCTCAAAAGCACGACTGACTTCCCCTCTTACCATTTGCGTATAACATGAAAGTGATCTTCGGCTCAGGTCCTTTTCCAAGGAGTTTATTACTAGCTTAACTCTTCACGGCTAGAGGGGAAGTGTGTTAGCGCTAATGTCGCCAAACTATTTCTCTATGGAAGGGAGAATCCCTAACTAAACACATGTCAAATATAATTACATAGTTGTCAAATTAGTCATTTAGTCGACGACTTCTGAAGGTTTCGGATCATTTAAAAATCACAGTGTATGTCATCTCTCTATTACCAACATAACACGGAGGACGGGAATTGGCAACATGTAATGAGGAAGGCAAAAGTGGGACAGCTCATTCCGCAGTAGTAACATGGTTGCCGGATTAGTCTTTTGGTCAACGATTGCTGTAGGTGTCGGATCATTTAAAATACACAGTATTTGCCAGGTCTCCCCTCCCGTCAAACAACACAGCACAGGGGACAAGAAGTGGCAATATAGTAAGAGAAGTAAATGAATCGACAGCATATTCCTAGCATATTTTACGCGTACAGATTTAACTAGGACGAGTAATTCCTGTAGGTCTGTCGCGCCATGGAATGAAAGAGGAATTTTCGGCAACCCCTAATCTCATTTGGTAGGACGTTCCAGAGTCTAGCAAAATATGCGGATTAGGAATTAGAATAGTATTAAGATTTTTCTTCTTCATAATATAGAATAATATGCATATGCACGTAAGGTTAAGGATCACCAAGAACTGGCTTTAGTGTAAAATGTTGCAGTATTGATAACATTACTTTTTGTGAATATATAGGCCTACATGGGTGACAGCTCCGTTGGCGCAATGATTAGAAACTCTGACGCCCACCTCTGGATTCTTATTCGCTTCAAGGTCACTCTATGTTGGGTTCGTGATGGACGTATCGTAGTTAGGGCATGGGTTTCTCGGGGATTCTCCTGTTTTACCTGTAAAAGTAGTTCCGCTACATCTCAAGACTTACGTTATATATTTCATTACATGTGTCCCTAAGATGTTAAAACAGGTTGGTCAGCCAGAATCCCTTTATATCACAGACCATAAAACATAGAGGTTTCTCTTCATCTCACGATCTTGCAATATGCCAGACTCGAGTACAGGGTTACTTTTTTATGCTTCCATTAATTCCGTAGACGAACGTTTTAAGGCATGATGCCTTGCTGCAGAACTACGCTACTTGCTCTGATTCGAGTCCCCATGGGAACACATTTTCTAATGGAATTTCAACCAGTATGGGATCGGTGCCCACATATCATCATGAGGGATTTGAGTAGTTATAATAAGAAGCGGCTCAAGACTGAGAAAACCATTTATTAAGGCTAGGGATCCGACATGCTGACCACATGTCACCGCAGAACTGGCTGGATGATCGTCCACCTCTGTGATTAACGCATGTGGATATGAGGCTAGCAGCCATGGAGTTATACAAAAAAGGCAATAAAGACCAATTGTTTAATTACTGATTTGTAACATCAGTAAAACTTAGGCTATTAGGTTAGAAATTCAAAACGGCGTGAAAGGCCTGAGAAATTTTGCTCTGAAACGTCATTTCAGATTTGAATTTTTTTAGGCTGAACTTCACTTCTAATTACCCTAGAGTTTTAAGTTTATTGTTGTAAACTATAGCTCTTCTGTATTTACAAACATTTTTTAATATTTTAAACATTTTCAAACAATTTTTATAACATTATTAGACGATTTTCAAGTATTTATTTAAATACGCAAATCACAATATTATGACATTATTAGACAATATTGTGATGCCAACTGCTATTTTTTCCACAGTGTATATTACTTAGGGTCGGTTTCACCAACAGAGGAAACTGTATTACGCCAGTTTAAGCTATATATTATACATGGGGAAAACTGGCGTAATACAGTTACCTCTGTTGGTGAAACTGACCCTTAGAGCCAGTTTCACCAACAGAGGTAACTGTATTACGCCAGTTTTCTCCATATATAATGCTTAGCTTAAACTGGCGTAATACAGTTACCTAAAACTGGCGTAATACAGTTACCTCTGTTGGTGAAACCGACCCTTAGTCTATGATTTTTCTATCGCTGGTTTGTGTTATCTCTGGTTGCTACGGCTTTAGGAAGTGATAAGTAAGTGTACACCCATTTTTAATAAAGTTTGGTAATTTTAATATTATTGATATATTTCTTTAACGTAGATTTGGGGATTTATTGCAAAGATTTGTCATTTAAATTTCATAGCGACATGCTGCCATCTAGCATAAGCTGTATGAACTTTAGTACGATATCGATAATAATCGATATGTGCCAAGGATGATAATCGATATATGGTTCGATGGTGGGTTATCGCTGGCTCTATAAACTCTGACGCATGCGCACTGTAGTTCTATAGGACTTTGGAAATATATCAGGTAAGTTTGAGTGCAGTTTTTCCTATTTTATACTACCGACATAGAACCCACTGCTTAATCTATATTCAGAAGGAATAAATTTTAACGATTTTTACGCCCTTAAACATACATTAACCCCCACGATCCTCGAAACCAGAGGTGAGCGCATGGTAATTACGGTAACACGACCAACTATAGCTATTACAGTGCATGAGATTTTATCTTAAGTTTGAAGTTTCTGCTCCCAGATGGCCCTAATGTCATAATGAAGTGAAACATCCTCACTCGCTTTCGATCTCCAGTGGCCCTACACCCAAATAATTTTCTTTTCACTATCGGTGATGTCTTGATCGCATATACGTCACGCCAATGTTTTGATACAGGTAACTTGTTACGAATTAAAACTGTTAAAGATTAATGTGCAAGTCTCTCTTTCACAGAATGCACTGCAGGAACTGCATCAACACAGGGCTGTGGATCCGCGAAATCATATGACAAACATGGATTGTGATTGGTCAACAGTAAGACGAGCCCCTTCACACGCATGATCGCCCACGCGCTGTCAATCACACTCTTACATATCTCAAGCATTTTATTAGGTTTTCTAATAAGTAATGTCGGTTTTTAATGCAATGCTGTGCTAGTTGGATTTTGAAGGTGTGATTCACTGGAAGTTTGTTTCAAACGGGTGTGCAGTCGATGCGGAGCTTCATTCTTAACAACTGGAACGATTTCATGAATTTTTGAGAGTCGCGGGTTCAAATCCCGACCAGACCCCATACTACACGAATAACCATGACTTTCAGGAATGGGAAGGAATCGAACTGCTACCACACCCAGCTTAGGCAACAGCCCTGATTTGCGCCTTCAGATTACCATCTGTTTCCATGGCCCATTACGCCCATCTTTTGCACGAAATTTCGAAGGGGTGTAAGGGGTCTCAACGAATCTTAGCGTAAAAAATCATAGATTAGTACCGTCGCGGGATAATAAACATCCCTGAAACATGACTTAAAACCATAGAATATGTTGGTCCCTACTTTGAAGAGTTGTTTAATTTTTTAAAAATAAATTCAAATAAAACTTTGTTAAAATAAATAATAGTTTTAAAAAACTAAAAAAAAACCGAACTAAAAAATTGAGAAATGATTTAATTTCCAACACGCTTGGGATAAATAATTTTACCATTAAAAGCGTGGGGTGCTGTTTACCAATTCATGTATTTGATAATAAACAGATATTGGTAAAAGTAAAGTCTCTAAGAAGAAAATGTAAAAATCATAAAAAGCAGCCGCGCTTTTGATGGTAAAATTATTTATCCCAAGCGTGTTGGAAATTCATTTTTCAATTTTTTAGTTCGGTTTTCTAATAAAGCGTGTTTTTTTAGTTTTTAAAAAATTATTATTTATTTTTTATTTTTTAGTTTTAATATTTTACAGAATAAGATAAAAATGTAAATATCTTTAAATTCGATTCTATTGTAGTATGAGCCTAAAGTAATACTCTTCTAAAAAAAAACCTCACAGCCGGATTTGAACCAGCGACCTATGGATTACTGAAATTATATACCATTAGAGTTCACCGCCCTACCATCTGAGCTGTTACAACGATTGACTAAAAAGTCGACGAGTCCGCAACCTATTATACCAGTTTTCATTTTTTTGATTTTGTGATGATTCTGGCCAGGATTTTAGAAACAAAATATGAAATTATTGTATTGTCACGGATCCTTTACAAGTAGGCCTACACAAAGTTTCAAGTCGATCCAATGTTTCTAAGTGGGTGAAAATCGTGTTGAAAAATTCCGTAACATAGATACAAAGGCACTTTTTTTGATTTTATGATGATTCTGGCCAGGAATTTAGAAAATAAATATGAATTTATTGTATTGTCACGGGTCCTTTACACGTATACAAAGTTTCAAGTCGATCCAATGTTTCTAAATGGGTGTTCAAAAATTCCGTTACGTAGCTACAAAGACACTTTTTTTGATTTTCTGATGATTCTGGCCATGATTTTAGAAACAAAAAATGAAATTATATTGTCACGGGTCTTTTACAAGTATACTAAGTTTCAAGTCGATCCAATGATTTTAAGTGGGTGAAAATCGCGTTAAAAGATTCAGTTACATAGATACAGGTCAAGCTAATATAAAGCGTGTAAAAAGAACAATATTATGAGGTAGTATTATTACAAACCGAGTAAACAGATTGTGTGACCTTCAACTGAATGTCGCTACCCCCACTGGCTGTCAAGCAGGGAGTTCCCACGAAGCATGATTTACAGTAGCTCTCTTCGTCTTCTCGGAAGTTCTGTTATCGATGTTGTAATAGATTGAGTAGAGTACATGTACACTATTATATTTAACAACCAAATGTATGTAAGTGTCAGTTATTTGTGTTAGGATTGAGCTCTCTACTGAAATTTAAGACAATGTACTCTTAGCGACAAAAATAATGGCCGACTCTTGATCCCGAATATTTCAATTTCTAACGCGCGATTCACACGAGTAAACTAATTGCACAATATAGCTACAATACGTTTCGTTTCTTCCTTTGAAGAGCATTCTTTCTAAACACAACAAAGCAGCGAAAGCTTAGCTCAGTCCTTAGTGGCTCGATTCGTATGCAAGAGGTGACAGGTTCGATTCCCGGTGAGGTTAATTTTTTTAATTGTAAAAATGCTTTCTATTTTATTCTGCATGTCCATTCTTATAGAAAAAAGTACTAACTATTTGGTAGTATTACTATTTTATTATTAATATTATTTATTTATTTAGAAACAGGTTTACAGTGTAATAAAGCATCTTTCTATGTCCAAAGCGTTTTAAATTTTTAACTTCTTTCTCCATTCTTCTCTATCTTCTCATTCCAATTCTGCCAGACCTAGCTCCCTCATACCTCTTCTTACATCATCCATCCATTTAAATCTAGGTCGACCTATCTTTCCTTTTCCAGGTGGAATCCATTCTAAAGCTTGTCTGGGTAATATTTTCTGTGGCATCCTACGTATATAACCATACCATTATAGTTGTCTGTATCTCACAAAATGTAATATTGAATTTTGGACTTTTATTTGTTGTGTCATGATTGTATTTCTGATTTTTTCTGATTTAGAATGTCTAGTTGAGCGTTTGAAACAATCCATTTCAGTTGACATAAGCTTTAAACTCAAATTTTTATTCAACTGCCAAGTTTCTACACCGCATGTTAGCGTGCTTCGAATTATGGATTTATAAATTTCTAATTTGGTATCTAGTCTTATATTCTTATCCCATAAAAGTCTGTTTAACATTGTTATTACCGATCTGCCTTTTTGAATTCTATATTTTATGTAATTTTCTTGGGTACATTTTGAGTTAATTAATTACATTCTTCACATCACTTAATATATCCCATTACTATTATTTGAGTATTTTTATTATATACAGCTTTCCTCATTAGAGGATTGCCTCAAGGACAAAGTGATACAGACAATTCATTTTTGATTTATGAAATACATTTTGTAAATACATTTAAAAAAATTCAAATTGTAATTAAGTATACATACTATAGAGTAGAAATTTTGTAAATATGGTTTCCTAACATTGAAATTGATCCTCTAATGGCAGCGATGGCAATTTTAGAAAGATACACCCTGTCCAAATCTAAAGAATTTCAAAATTTAGCTAAGAGTCCTGGTATAGTACCTCTTGCCCGATCATCAGCACATCGACGGTGCTTGTATTATTATTATTATTATTATTATTATTATTATTATTATTATTATTATTATAGATGACGGATAATAATCTTAATAATGATAATAATAATAATTTTTGTTATTGTCCATCATCTATGGGCTATTATTATGTTGGACTTGACATATATAAACTAAATATTTTAATTGAAGGGTGAAACTTTTTCCTCACTAATCTAATATATAAAAATGAATGTATGTATGTTTGTTTGTACTTTATGCGCGGCCATATCGTTGATTCAATTGTGATGGTGCTTTTTGCAAAATGTTAAGGAGATTCCCGGGATGAACATAGGCTATAAGAGAGTTATGACACTCAACTCCTACACCTTAAAAATCGCCCCTTGTAGTGGAAAATGTGAAAAAAGTAGCTCTCTGGACGCCTAAATGGCTTACGCTGCCTAAACCATAAAAAATACACAAAATTAATGTACACAGAATTGAATATCTCAAAAAAAACTGGCGCGACAGGCCTAGAAGGCCCTTAGCTTACCAGCTGGTTGCTGGCCCCTCACATCCACATGTGTTAATCACAGAGGTAGATGACCATCAACCAGTGTAGGGGTGACATGTGGTCAGCATGTCGAGTCCCCCAGCCGTTACAGCTGGTTTCCTCAACCTGGAGCCGCTACTTATTCTAGGTACCCAAAGGCCTCACGATGCTGGGTGGGCACCGGTCCCATACTGGACGAAATATCATGAGAAAATTTCTTCCCCCATGGAGACTCGAACCAGCTCAAGTCCCGTAGCTCTGCGCCAAGGCTTCCTGCCTTAACCACTCGGCTACGGCGCGGGACATATCTCAAAAAGCTCTACAAAAAGTTCGCGACCGCATATGTTTATCTCTTACGGTTAACTCACAATAACCATTTTTGTCTTTCATTGATGCCAAGAAGATCGAGACAAGTACGTAGATTCCTGTGCAAGCATAGCAGCACGTGGCGGGTATTCTTTTACGGATAACTCACAATAACGAATTTTGTCTTTCAGCTCATTTATGCCAAGAAGATCGGGATGAGTAGATTCCCGGACAACGCCGGGTAAACAGCACGGGGTATCAAAAAAAAATTACGATATACATTTTTCCCGTTACTCATTTAACTAAACATAAAACACGTTAATTTTCGTATTTCAGCTCATTTATGTCAAGAAGATCGGGATAAGTAGCTTTCCGGGTGAACAGCACGGAGTAACTAAAAAATATAAATTTATAATTATTTTTCCTTTTATTTATTCAACTAAACATAAAAGCACATTAATTTTCATTTAATTAGGCGTAGCAGCGCACGTCGGGTATTAGCTAGTACGTAATAAATAAATAAATAATCTCATAAATATATGAAGCTATGTTATATTTTATTACATACATTTATATCATTATTAGGCAGGAATATTACTTAAGATAGTGTAAAGTGGACGTAGATTACGTGGCAGGAATTAAATGTTATAGGATATTTTGCGAAAATACAAATGAATAAAAAATTGTCGGAGGATTCCAACTCTAGCTTTCACATACATTTCATCCTGTTGTAAGTAGTTCAACGATCTACGCTACTCGAACGTCGGATACTAGTTGCCTTGTTTACCTTTACACTATGAACGAGAGTTGAACTTTATTTAAAATGTCGCAATTTGAGTAATATTGTATTTGTCGAACACTCGTAAATATCTAGAAACATGTCTCCTTCACTGTTCTTTAACTATTTAAGACGATCAAAACCAAATACAGCGTATTTAAAACATTTAACAATGCGTTACCTCGTGAACCACTGCTATGGCTTTTCGAGCATGCGCAGTGGGCCATAACAGGAACTTTGCATTTTGAAGCGGCTCATTCTTTTTTGTCGCTAATTATACGTTATTAATTTATCATAAGTAATGCCACGAGTGATTTCCAAATTATCGATAAATTCACGACTCACGAAGTGAGGAGTGAATGTATCTAGAGAATTTGGAAACGAAGAGTGGCATTTGTTAGGACTATTTAACGAATAAAATTAAGCTGTTGACTCACAAATCATTATTTAAATATAGTTATTTTAAAATATTTATATATTTAATGTAAACGGCGATGTTTGAAAACAAATGAGAAACGATTGGTACGCTTCATTTGCATCTTTTGTTCATCACTGCAATCAGATCATATTATTATTTATTGCCAAAGGAACGCAATATTGTAAGAATGCACTCTAGTGGAGAAAAAATGAAACACATCAAACTGTATATTAATTCATTTCTGATGTCCTATGATGCAAATATGACAATTATATTTTTCTGGAATGTTATTACCTGGGAAAAAATACATTTAAGAAAGTGGAAACAGTGTTTTTTTTTGTGGTATAATCAATTGTTAAAATTTTTTTATATTATCTATCGCATGCGCTATCTGCTGACATTCATGCACTATATATACAATCTGGTAGCCGTATTTCTTGGAGGGTCAGTCACTGTAAAATAATGCTATGACCTATTCAGTGTGTTAAAAAGGAAGTGCTTTCTTTATTATGATAAACTTTAGTTGGTAAATTTTAGGCGAAACACGACTGTGATTGATTGTAAATAAAAAATCATTGAAATGTGATTTGTTATTGCCTCCCATTTGGGGCATGAGTTAAATAGTCTAGTTAATTTGGTAGCTTGTGAACCATGCTTGTGCCTGTTTACTTCTATTCCAAACACATCTGGAATGTACTGCGAAGTTATAATTTTAGTCACTTGCATAAATCCTTCAGTCTCTTTGTATTGTGTATGACACATGCTATGTTTAATTTCTTTTCCGTCTGTAAACAACTCAAGATTACTGTGATTGGTTTTATCATAATGTTACATAACCATGCTTCATGCTCTATTTCTAACAGTTAAGATTAGATGACAACACTGTACAAATAAAAAAATACTTAACATTTTTTTTCTCCATGACAATGCGGGCCTAGAAGGCCCTTGGCCTACCTACCAGCTACTGGCCTCACATCCACATGAATTAACCACAGATGGACGATCAGTCAGCCAATATAGGTGTAACATGTGATCAGCATGACGGATCCCCTAGAAGTTATAGCTGGTTTACTTAACATGAAGCCTCTACTTATTGTAGCTACCGAAATTCTTCACGATGCTGATTGGGCATCGATCTCATAGCCACTGACCGAAATTCCAAGAGAACATTTTTTCCCTCATGGAGACTCGAACCAGGGCAAGTCTCGTAGTTCTGCACCGAGGTATGAAGCTTGCCTTAAACCACTCGGGTACTGCCTTAGACCCCCATGGGGGAAGACATTCTCACGGAATTTCGGTCAGTGTGGGACCTATGCCTATCAAGCATCGCGAGGAATTTGGTAGCTTCAATAATTAGAGGCTCTGTGTTAAGAAAAAACAGCTAAACGGCTGGGAGATCCGACATGCTGTCCATATGTCATCCATATAGTGGTCGGAAGATCGTCCATCTCTGTAAATTACAATGGATGCGAAGGCGGAAGCCGGATGTAGACCAATGGCCTTCCAGGTCTGTCGCGCCATATAGTGTTTTTTATGGCCGGGATGTTATGTAAAAATATACATTATTTTGGTGCTTGATAACTCATGTATCATAAAAACGAAATTATAATTCTAAAAATCAGTTTTGGGTTCACATAATAACCCTCAAATTTGAGTCTTAAGAATGATTTTTGCTTTTAAAATTAATATTATGTTATTTTATACTTTACACAAAGAGGCTGCGTGTTTGTATTTGTCTTGTTTTTTTTAAAGATATTTACCGATTATAAATTCAATGATATATGGAATGACGGTTTATGAATCACGTTTAAGAATTTTGTGGCAATTTTCGTGATAAAAAGGAAAGGAAAAATCCGCTATTTTCTTTCTTTTATAGCCCATAACTGCCATTTATTAAAATAAAAACAACGAGAGTAAAAAAAAAAATGCTAGTATTTGTAAAACAAAGGAGTTTTTTAATCAAGTTTACCGTAGGACAGGAGTTTTTTAATCAAGTTTACCGTAGGACCCTAAGGGTCGGTTTCACCAACAGAGGTAACTGTATTACGCCAATTTAAGCTATGTATTATATATGGGGAAAACTGGCGTGATACAGTTACCTCTGTTGGTGAAACTGATCTTAAATACTGAGATTAAAACGAACGAAATTTATCCATGTTGTCGTAGGTGTGCTGCATTTAAATTTCGTTTAGTCCTGTGTTCACTGAAAGCAGATAGATTCATTACTGCCATGTAGGTGACGCGAAATTACTTGAATATTGTGAAATGGTGGGAAGAAAAGAAATACTACATGCTTCGATGTTACAATTAAATTTTGACATTTAGCAGTGAAGGCCAATCCATCCATAGTAATTCTGCCCGAAGGCAGGTCTTTCACTGCAATCGTAGCATTTTCATGTTATGCTTTGTAGCTTTACTAGGGAATTATAGGTGTGGTAGCTTCCCGGTGCTTTCCACACTTGTGAAGGATGATGATGATGATATGATTTCGGGGATCGTTTGGACCTTAAAGTTTTCCTGACATTTGTCTTACAGGTGAGAAAAAAACCCCGATAAAAACCTCACCCAGAAAAACTGCCCCGACCGGGGATCGAACCCGGACCCACTGCGTGACAAGGCAGCATGCTACCTCGAGACCACAACGGTGAACTGAAGGCCAAATATTACATGAAAAGAAAAATTAACGCCTTGAACCGGGATTTGAACCCATGGTCTCTAACTTTATATAAATTTACCTAACTTTATATAAAGTTAGAGGTCTCGGGTTCAAATCCCGGTTCAGGCGTTAATTTTTCTTTTCATGTAATATATACCGTATGTACCCATAGCACACACCCACATACATACATTGAATTTAGCAAATTAAATCAAGTGGGGTATATGTAGTTGATTAAGGCAGTACGCTACAAAAGGAAGGTCTGGGGTTCGAATTACGATGGGGTCAGGTTTTTAAGCTGGTGTAAATCTTCTGGCGGTACTATGGCCTTCGTTTTTCTCATCCTCTAACGGAAATGACTACCAGACCCTTGGTTCTACTCATCCTCTAACGGAAATGACTACTAGACGCATATTCTGGGGATAAAGTAAACTGACACGCAGGGTTGACATTCCGGGCCGATTATCTAGAAAGGTGGGAGTTTTAATCTCCTACTACCCCAAGGGCCTCCTAAGACTTGTAGTGGGATTACTTTACCTTTTAAAGAAAATTAAGTGGCAAAATTCGCAGTATAAAATAGTTTAAGAGTAACAGAAAAGGAGGAAAAGGGGGATTATGGAGAGAGAGTGGGACAAAAAAGAGCTAGAGATTACAATTTTTTTTAGAGAATTATTCCCATTTTCAATTTCAGGTGGTATCTTACCCATTAGTTTCATTCAGAAATCTGTAATTTGTCTTATAAATAGTTCAATAATTCACACGTAAAAATCCTAAATCTGTTATGATGAAATGAGTGCTTTTAACGAAATTCAATCCCAGCCCTTGCCGTCGACAACCGAGGAAAAATTCAGATAGGTTGTCACTAGGTTTGTATCCGGAACTTTTGACTGAGCCAGTGCAATCGCTTGGTATTAATATTTTATACTGTATAATTTATTATGTTTTTTTAGGACTTGCTGTAGTTTTTCCTCAACCAAAGAAAGTTAAAAATAACATATAAAATATCTGCTATTTTATCTTCTTTCTCCATTGTTCCATACATAATACATATATGACTTCTAGACCATTCAGTTCCATACATGTTCTTGCTCCATTTATCCAGTTTCAATTGTGTCTCTCTTCCTTTTTTTTATCACATCTGTTGTCCATCGTATAACTTCCTTTGGCAGTCTTCCATCTTCCATTATACATACATGACCATACCATTGTAACTTTATTTTTCTCCGAATATCGCATCTACATTCTTTTTCTGTATCCATTAAACGTTTAATTTGTACATTTTTTCTTTTCTTGACTTTCTAGCTGATCTTCTAATGAACTCTACTTCAGCTGTACACAATTTTCCTTCCTGTAGTCTATTTAAAGTAGTCACGATGTCTTGGTGCAGAGTTACGGGACTTGAGCTGATTCGAGCCCCAAATGGGGAACACATTTTCTCGCAGAATTTCGATCAGTATAGAACCGGATTCCACTCAGCATTGTGAGGAATTTAGGTAACTACATACTTCAGATTGATGAAACAAGCTATGACGGCTGGAGTACCTGACATGCTGACCCTATAGTGGCTGAATGATCCTCCATCTCTGTGATTAGCAAATGTTGATATGATTCAGCAACCAGTTAGTTGATCGAGGGCCTTCTAGGCCTAATGTGCAAAGTAATTAATTTAGGATCTCAATAGTTAGTCTTCCTTGGTGGCATATCTGCCTATCTATTTCTAATTTTGATAACCCAGCTTCCTGTAATATCATGAAAAGAAAAGTTAACACCATGAGAGGAATTTAAGTATTACTTGCTGTTTTGCAAGTTTATTTCTTAATTGCACCTGAAGCATGACTTGCAAAACACTGATGGAATTCCCTTAATATACTGGTTTCCAAACAGGTGCATACATAGGGTATTTGGTGCCCATGGCAGCAATGTCAGACAATTATTATAATTGGCATTGGCCGTTGCTCCTTTTTCTGGTCAATTTTAATGATTTTGTAATGCATAATTAGGAAGTCTATTTGATACAGGGTAGATAGATTTATTTATTTTTTAAGTCCAATTTATTTGATTTTTTAAATTTAAATCTGATTTTCTTTCAGATCTGATTTTTGTATATGGTATATTACATATTCTTATATATATATATATATATATATATATATATATATATATAATACAGAAAAATACTAAATTTTTATACTCTGCATTTATGGTATTACAATGGTACATACAACACACACAAATATTACACAAGCTTTGACTTCTATTCTTTGTTTAACTGTTTCATTAGAAGTACCAATCTAAAAGCTTTTTCTGCTCCTAACTTATTTCTAAGATGTAAATGGATTGTGCCAAAAGTAGAAAAAATCTTTCCACTCTCCTGAAGCAGTCTGTCACAATTTGAAAAATTACATATTTTTTCCATTTGTCTTATTTCATCGCCAGCTATTGCAAAAAAAAAAATGATTTCCACACATTACTGTTCTCAAAATCAAGGTTAAATGGTGGTCCCTGAAAAGGTAGGAGGTTAGCTTGAAAGTTAAAAACCGTATTAGACATTTGAGGGTCAAAATTGTCTCTTATTAGTCCTGCGTTTTTTTTTTCTTATGCACACTTTGTTATACTCTTTATGATATCAACATAGAGGGACTCAATAAAAAAGCAGAAAAATGGGCATCAGTTACAGTTTGGCTCTATATAGTATTATATTTTCGCATAACTTCAGAATCATCAACTATTTTCAATTTATCATTAGTGTTTTCCATATCAGGACACATTTTGCAATTGTACAATTGTAACTTTGATGATTATCACCAAGAGCTACAGCCATAGGTTTCAAGGATGGAATAAATCTTCTGCATTCCTTTTCATATACACATTTAATACTTTTCTCTTAATATTTCTGACAGTATCATCTCTCTGATCTTCACAAACATTTACAAGTTTTGACCAGTTGAAAAAATAAAACAAGACTCTAAACTGTCACCTATTATGTGCCATATTCTTGAGGTACAATACCACTAATACCACTCTCAACTTCATACCATGTTTTAGGTAGATGATTCCAAAGGTATTTGATTAGCCGCACAGTGTGTTCTGTTTAGGAAGAAACCGATTATTTTGCAAACAGATTTAAAAAGTGGGCAGAAACCCATATGTAAACACATTTATGTTGTTTTCTTGGGCAAGTTCACTTCTCGTTTTAGCCATATTACCTGCATGATCTGCAACGAAGTTACGAACTTTTCACTTTAATTTTTGTTCTGTAGCAGTTATAGCATCCATGGTTAATGTTTTTAAATAATCACTGGTGTGTGGGTGTCCAGAAGTATCAGCAGTGTCAATTAGAAAAAAAAAACTTTATCTCGTTTAGTCACGAAACCCAAATAATTGGTTCATTTTTGATATTAGACTAGCCATCGATTACCATACACAGTCTTATCTTTTTATTCCACAGCACTGAGTTCATGTTCTTTTTTGTAAACAATTTCCTACCATTTGTCAGCAATACCATGACGAGAAAGAAGTTTATAACCAAGCCTTAGAAGTGTGCACAGTTTCTTGAATTCCTTATGCTTGACTATTCTGAAAGGGGAATTAGTTGCAAATACAAATCTGGCAATTGAGACATACATGGTGATAGTGGTCTATCCCACAACTGAGATAGAGTTAAGTGTTACAACTCCAAGAAAGGAATATTAGCCTGTTGACATATTATTTATTTATTCTCATTAGTCATTACACTTCGATTATTGTGACGTTATATACAATGACTTAAACTGTGACTTATCGCAGAGACTTCAGCGTGTTCATAATGCTTGCGTTCGTTTCATTTTCGAACACTTCAATAATCTCTCCTGGCTCCGTCTTAGGGACAGACGTAAATATACCCTCTTTCACATCTTTTCGAGATTCTGTACTCTTATACTTCCAGTTATACTTCCAGTTATACTTCCAGATTTGAGAACACAGAGGAACCAGAGGAGAAAGTGGACAAGTTTCGCGTACATGCCACAAGCTGCGCTAGTGTAGAACTAACGACATCTACATTTTTCGATTTTTTTGTGGTACTAATATGAAATTCAGCACCGTCTGGTGGTAAAATTATGAATTATATATTTATACAACACCATCTGGTGAATAATCATGGAATTGAACCTTTATAGGAATAAATAACATTTTATCTTAAATTGTGAAATTATTTGTACCCAGCCTCAGACCTAAATATTTTTTTTTATTTTAACAGAAGGGAAGAATGGAAATAAATAAAACATGTTAATTTATTTTCGTTTATTAAAATTTAAAAACGTGCATTATGAGCTCTTTTAAATATGTACAATTGACCTATCCCTTTATTCTCACATACATATTTTATACAATAAGTATTATGTTGTATACAATATTTATTAAAGAACCTTAGCCATGTCGTGCATCTGAAATCCATTATAAAGTCACTCACATTTTTTAAATGTTTAATAGAAATGGCTGTACACTAACATCACTCTTCCTAACCCAGCAAATCTTAGAATTTTATCACTTCTAGTAGGTGTAACTTTGGAAATAGATTCACATTAAAAACGTAAAGAAGTTTGAATTTACTTACAAATTAGAGTAAAATAAAATCTAAGTAATGATTTTTAACTTTCGATAATATATAAGTTTTACAGTACCGTCTACATAGAACGAAAGGATAGCAGTTAAAAATTTCAATTTACAAAATGGCTAATTTCCCATAATCCCGAGTGAACAAGCCGTGTGCCTTGCATTTGTTTTATTTAGTTACATATTCTGTTACTACGAAACAGCGCTACTATTGTAGTTTGCTTATTGTAGTTCATCGTAAACGACCGTAAATTTTTAGATGTCATTGTACGCAGTTTTCCCTCTATTCGTTTTTTATCTATATTTGAGAAGTTATCTCCTTACCACAATATTGACACTGGTTCACAAGATAATTCTGCTAACAATCCCTCTCCACAGCACCTCTTCTTATTCTACTTCTTTCACAGTAGCCTCTGCCCGTTCCTGGAATTTCCTCCCTCAAGATATCAGGGGTTTCCGCACACATGGAACTTATACAATTACTTGTTATTAAATAATTAAATTTTCTCCAGATTTTTTATCTAGTACATTTTATATTTTATTCGTAAATAGTAAATCAACATATATTGTATATAATAAAATTGTAGATATGCCATGTAACCATTTATATTTATTGTGATTTAGATAGGTATAGCCTAAGACTAATTTTTGTATTTTTTAGTTGAATTATTAGAAATTAGAGAAGAGAGATTTATTCCTCTATACATGGGAGATGAACCCATTAGCATGATTTAGCTTACATTGTCCTTCGTAAATACATTAAAGTGTACGATGCACAAGAATTGATATTCTTAGAAATAGTTTAATTGTATTGAATGTAAATTAAAATTAATTAGACTTTAGTGATAGCAAATATTTTGCATTATCTATTCTATCACAATCGCCCTCTTGTCTTTCAGCCACTTCACTCTTCGTATATATCTCGTAGTTAAGGGTCCAATTGGGCACTTAATTGATAAAAGTATTCATATATTGGGGAATAATTATTTTGATTGAAAAGTAATTGGTACGTGGAGTGATACTAAAAAAATGGGAGGTGAACGTACACTATGAATTTTGTTTTTATTTGATGGGAGGATGGTTCATTATATTAAAAATTTATATTGTAATTATTTTTAGATATCCCGTACTGATTACGTACCCGCCGTTGCCCGGGAATCTACTTATCCCGATCTTCTTGGCATAAATGAGCTGGAAGATGAAAATAATGTATATTTATGTTTAAGTAAAAGTAAAAATTTATATCGTAATTATTTCTAGATACCCCATGCTGATTACCCAGCGTTGCCCGGGAATCTACTTATCCCGATCTTCTTGGCATAAATGAGCTGAAAGACGAAAATTAATACATTTTATGTTCAGTTGAATAAGTTTAATGAAAAAAATATATCGTAATTATTTTTAGATATTCCGTGCTGATTACCCGTTTTGATGTTTAGTTGAATAAGTATGAGCAAATAATTAAACATTTATATCGTTGCCTAATTATTTTTAGATACCCCGTGCTGATTACTCTGCTTTGCCCGGGAATCTACTTATCCCGATTTTCTTGGCATCAACGTAAGACAAAATATGGTTATTATGAGTTATCCGTGAAAAATAGACATGCTGTAGAGTTTTTTTTAGATATTCCATTCTGTAGACAGCGATGGGCAGGGAAAGAGAGATTCGGGAACTTTAAAGAATACCAGAGGGAAAGTGCACAGTAGAATTAAGTGTGGAAATAACACTGAACATGATTTGAGGAAGGTTAATCATACAGGAAATGATTGGAAAATATTATCTCAGGATAGGGATATATGGTGAGATTATGTCCGCTCAACCATGAACTTAACGGTCATTATTGCCAATGAGTTATCATGCAGGTTAAAGAACACGTTTCTGTGATCAGTGTAATATTGTTATCAGTTTCCTTCAACTTTATCTTGCCGTTTCCGTTATTCTTATCTCAACTCGACCTATTAATTAAAAATCTTTATAGTATATATAATTCTTCTGTACATGTGTTTGTCACTATTCCTCCTAAACGAGGAGGATCGATTTTGATGAAATTTTTTGTGTGTGTCTGATTGGGTCCCTCGATAGTTTAGATTCACAATTGGACCCTCTAAAACCGTTAGGTGTTGGAGTTCACATGAAGTGAAAATTTAAAAATCGCTCAAGCGGTCACATTTTTCGATGTTTCGCAACGAATCTCTGTGGTAGGTATTATCAAAAAATGAGTGAAATCCGACAATTAGAAGTGGATTTTTACATGAAATCCGAAATTAAAGCTGCCTAAACGACTGGACCGATTTTGATGAAATTTATTGTGTGTGAGTGGGTCCCTGGATGGTTTAGAATTAAAATTGGGCCCTCTAAAACCATTAGGTGTAGGATTTCACCTGAAGTGAAAATTTAAAAATCGCTCTAGCTGTCACAATTTTCGATGTTTCACAACGAAACTCAGTATATCCTATTAAAATAAACTGAGGTAGGTATTATCAAAAAATGAGCGAACTCCGACAATTAGAAGTGGATGTTTATCTGAGGTCCGAAATTAAAAATAACCTAAACGACTGAACCGATTTTGATGGATTTTGTGTGTGTGTGTGTGTTTGAGTGGATTCCTGGATAGTTTAGATTCACAATTGGATAATGTTATGCATCAACCGGCTAAGTGCCATTAAAAATATTTTGTTGCCATCCGTTGCACTTGCTCATGAAGTAAGTGTACACACACCTTTAGTGCCAAATCTTTAAATATAGCCTTATTATTAAAGAAAAATGTAAACGCCATCAGTCCTATCAGAGATTCTATGTTTTGCAACAAACGGCTATGGAACCAGGTTTTCATAAATGCTAATATAAATTAATATCATGCAGCTAAGCGCCAAATGTTGCCGCTCTTAGATTGTTGATTCATAACTTTTAAACATGGAAAATAACTTGCAATATTCAGTATTGTTTGTTTGGCGCTATAATAGTTTAGTGAAGATTGACTTAAACTTTAAATGTATTTTTCTCGAAACTTACATAATGGCGCATAACCGGTTGATGCATAACGCCGGCCAGTTGTCAGAATTAAATTACAATTGAGAAACAAACATTCCTTCCTCTAGACCAACTTCATAGTCTTGTGGTCAGAGCTTCTGGCTATACTTCATGAATTCTCAAGTTCGATTCCCGGCTGTACCACGGGATATAGGTGTCGCCATATAATTGAAAGCTTGACGTCAGAGCCGAGTAGATCTGCTTTCTATCTCGTGGCTGCCTCTGTCAGTTTCTCATGTGTGCTGAAAGTATCGGGCGCTTCCTTAACTATTTGGCACTTACGGGTTTCATGCGTTTAGCTATTTGCCAGTCTGTGTATTTTCACATAATCTCCTCAGACCACCTTAGTGTAGTGTGTAGTATAAATATAAATTTTAACTTTTTATATGTACACAAAATTATCACACATTTGTACACAAAATTGTCAATTTAGAGAGTTACCATAAGCTGAAGTATTACCGAATGTTTACCGAACAACCGAATGTTGGAGAGGATAAGTGCTGCTATTTGCCTGCTGTTAACATCAGCTAGTCAGTATTGTGCGGAGATGTATCGAGTACGCTGAATGTCTGGTAGCGCCTTCTTTGCATCTTTCTGTATTCTCCTATTTTAACTCCAGGTCTTCCTCTTCAAATTTCATTCTTTCCTGTATTCTCATTTCTATTATTGGTTTGGTTTTTATTTCCTTTGTCTTACGGCATACACACCCAAACCGCATGAGTTGCGTTTCTTCTGTGACATGTATTAGTGTCTTCTCCTGTCTGAATTCTTCTCTAATTCTATCATTTCCACGTGCCGAACATACTAACATAAAACCTGAATTTCGTTAAAAAATTGGATAGAGTCCGTCCGTTTGTACATGAAGAGATTTCAATTGATGTGCTTATCGTTGAAGATAAGATAATAAAGTGTTCTTAACGACACGCGTATGATGAGCAGATATAGATTATCTTCAATATATGGAGTGGCATTGTATCAAGCTCATATTACACAATGACGCTTTAAATATATATATATACTGTAGTTTAACCTCTCCCTTTGTATGTACTTTTTTACAGGGACACGTTCTGTCGAAAGGATTTTAACATTGTATCACACATACATGATTTTGACCATACAAGGATGAGTGCCTCCCTGGATTAGTGATCAGCTCAATACCAGGACCATCTCTGAGACAAGACGAACATTTAAGACAAGACACAAACTTTTACTCATACATTCTTAGTAAACAAGGCGAATATGATAGGATGGTTGTGATGGCCAAATGGTGTTCCAGAACTATTTTGGGCATTAAAGTTTCCTGACATTTGTCTTACAGGCAGGAAAAGTCCTAAAAAAATCCCTCGCCCATAAAATACCCCGACCGGGGATCGAACCCAGACCTGAGGCAACGACGTTATCACTAGACCGTAGTGGTGGTCGAGAGCATTGTAAATATAACTAGCTGTATTCTGCCACACGTTGCTATCGCTAAGTCAGGTTAAATGCAAAGATTGTTATTTATTGCTGTAAAATATGTAGTATAGTGTGTTGCTTTTACGTCCAATAGATAGAGCTGTTTTTCAAGAAAGCATATTTTTACATGTCACAGGTAAGACACACACACGCACGCGCGCACGCATTAGAATGCAATGTTGTGTTAAAATTTCAAAGTAACCGGTAAAGAACTTTCGGATATTTGAGATTTTGAACAAACGAACATATACGTTTTTATCTTAAGCTGGTCTTCCGAGTTGATGTTGCTTTTACATCCGATAGATGGAACTGTTTTTCAGTTTCTAAATATATTTTTACCTCTCACAGGTATGGCATCTATAATATATATATATATATATATATATATATATATATATATATTACCACGCGCGTATTCGAATGCAACCTTGTGTCAAAATTTCAAAGCAATCGGCAAAGAACTTAACGGAAATTTCAGATTTTGAACAAACGAACATTTACAGTTCTACTCTTATGTTGTTCTTCCGGGCTGAAGTTGCTTTTACGTCCATAAGATGGAGCTGTTTTTCCTTTTTTAAATATACTTTTACCTCTCACAGGTATAAACACGCGCGTATTCGAATGCAACGCCGTGTCAAAATTTCAAAGCAATCGGTAAAGAACTTTCGGAGATTTGAGATTTTGAACAATCGAACATTTACGGTTTTACTATTAAGTTGGTCTTCCGGGCTGAAGTTACTTTTACGTCCAACAGATGGAGTTGTTTTTCATTTTAAAAATATTTTTACCTCTCACAGGTATGGCATATATATACATAGCAGCTGTGTTATCATAGATGATGTCATAAAAATGTATAATTGGTGTTTGAGCCCAAAAAAACGAAGCCGGTCCCGGTGCAGGTTGGTGTAGCGTGGATGATTATTATTGAGTGTGATTAATGAGTGTGAGCATCATCATCATCAATCACGGATTAAGCCCATATGGCTTTTTCCGGTCTCATAGATTCTCATTCAAAAGTTGGATCCATCTCTTCTTCGGTCTACCAACATTCCTGCGTCCTTTTGGTTTATATTTAAGTATAATTTTGGGAATGCGATCATCTTCCATTCTTTGAACATGTTCTTTCCATTTTTTCTAGATTCTTTTATTCTATCTAAGAGTTTAAATATATTTAGCTATTTCTAATATCTTCACTTTCTTCTCTTATCTATGAGTGTGAGCTTGGTGTCTAATTTTGTAAATAATTGTTAATTTGGATGGGATGATAGCGGTCATCCATCCCCTCTCTGGCCAGGCTCGGTGTTGATTTTCACCGAGGGTTCAGATCCTCGGCTGGCGGGTAGAGTCGCTTGGATTAGGGGGTGGCCTGTGGTCGGTGATCAAATGTTGGTGGGAATGAAAAAAAAAATTGGTAGGCCTATATTATCCAGAGTCACGGACCGCGAGGAAAATAAATGACTTAAAGTTACCAATATCTAGTGTCAGTTATTTAATTGTGGCGGACCGCAGTGAGAACGAAATCAACCATAAATGTTTATATTGTGTCGTTTTTAAAGGTGTAGGAGTTGAATATCATAACTCCCTTATAGCCTGTGTTCATCTCGGGAATCTCCTGAACATTTTGCAAAAAAAAAAACTTCAAAATCGGAACAACGGTATGGCCGCGCATGGAAAACAAACAAACATTGATATTTATGTATTAGATTGTGGTTTCTCACTCTTTAGTCAATTTCCATTTTGGATTGTTTAAAAAGCATTTTGCAAATACGGTAAAAGCTCCTTATTCACGGTTCCCTTATTCGAGTTTTCATTATCCGCGGGTTAAAAAATTGCGACACAGTTCCTGTATTCACAGCTAAATATTTCTTTATTCGCGGATTCAGTCGATATATTAGAAGAATTTGTATCCTTTATTAACGCATCGGCAACTTTTTTTTTTACTGCAGACACATGTCAAGGCTATTACAAAGGGCGATTCAAACCATATGGACAAATTAATATAAAAGTAAAACATATCTTATTGTTATTAAGCTAAGTTCGTTCTCTACCGGTATATGTCCATTGATAAATGACCCTCTCGCCACAATCGGTGTTTATTGTTTCAACTTGTCATTCGTTGCAATAATTTTGATTGAATAACACGTCTCTCTTCTGCTTTCCTAATTTATAATGTCGAGTAAAATAAAATTAGTTCCGAAGCGAAAAAAAAAGTAGTGTTACCTCTTAAAGTAATAAATAATATTTTTAAAAAACTAAAAGAACACGCTTTATTAGAAAACTAAAAAATGAAAAATAATTTTAATTTCCAATACGCTTGGGATAAAATTAAAGTGGTCAACAAAAAAATCATCTCCAATACATATTGAATAAAACTAGAGTTATCAACAAAAAGAAAATAATTTTACCATCAAAAGCGTGGGGTGCTCTATATCAATTAAAATTTTTGATATTAAACAGATATTGGTAAAAATAAGCTCTCTAAGAAGAAAATGTAAACATCATAAAAATCACCCCACGCTTTTGATGGTAAAATTATTTTCTTTTTGTTGATAACTCTAGTTTTATTCTATATGTATTGAAGATGATTTTTTTGTTGACCACTTTAATTTTATCCCAAGCGTATTGGATATTAAAATTATTTTTCATTTTTTAGTTTTCTAATAAAGCGTGTTCTTTTAGTTTTTTTAAACTATTATTTATTTTTTATTTTTTAGTTTTAATATTTTACAGAATAAGATAAAAATGTAAATATCTTTAAATTCGATACTATTGTAGCATGAGCTAAAAATAATACTCTTCTATAAAAAAAAACCTCCCAGCAGGATTTGAACCAGCGACGTATGGATTACTGAAATTATATACCACTAAGAGTTCACTGCTCTACCAACTGAGCTCTTACAACGATTGACTAAAAAGTCGACAAGTTTGCAACCTATTATACCAGTTTTCATTTTTTTGATTTTCGGATGCTTCTGGCCAGGATTTTAGAAACAAAATATGAAATTATTGTATTGTCACGGGTCCTCTACACGTATACAAAGTTTCAAGTTGATCCAATGTTTGTAAGTGGGTGAAAATCGCGTTGAAAGATTCCGTTACATTGATACAAAAACACTTTTTTTTAATTTTCTGATGATTATGGCCAGGATTTTAGAAAATAAATATGAAATTATTGTATTGCCACGGGTCCTCTACAAGTATACAAAGTTTCAAGCCGATCCAATGATTTTAAGTGACTGAAAATCGCGTTGAAAGATTCCGTTACATAGATAGATAGATAGATAGATACAGGTCAAGCTAATATAAAGCGTGTAAAAATATAAATGTTTGACTATTTACGCGTTGGCGAGTCGTTTACATCTATATCACGCTGTTTCAATGCTAATGAATCAAATGTACGATTCATCGAGGAATTCTATAGCTGAATTCACAGCTGAATATCAATCTGAATTGAAAGACCTTTTAAAAGCGGCAAAACGGGAAAACAATTACTAAGTTCTTTAAGCCCTTGCCTAAGCCTGACAGTAACAATTAATATTAAATTGTTCAAAATCTCTCATTAATTGATTGAATTTTTATTTTAGAAACTTGAAACGTATCCCCTATATACCCATACAAATTACCTTTCCATATTCGCGGTTTCCATATCCACGGCATATTTGCGGAACATATCCCCCGCGAATAAGGAACTTTTACTGTACTGTATTACATTAAATTAGATTTTAATAATAACAGATATAAGTTTTGAACTTTACTACGTTAGGCCTACATATAGTACGCCACACAATTTAACAATTAAGTTATATCGACGTAATAAAACTATGTGAGTGGTGTTAATTATTGTAATATTTTGCAAGTAATTGATTTAACTTTTTATAAGCCTATGTCAGGGTAATAAAAACTTATCCATTCTTCTATATCTATTCTTAGTCTATTTATCTGTCTCTATCTAACTCATTGGAAACATCGTGTCCAACATCGTTTCATGGCCGCGCGGACATATATTTTCCATGTATTCAATCCTGGACTCATCGTGCTGACCACATGTGTCATCCTTATCCTTATGTCCACCTCTGTAAATGAGACAAATGGATGTGAGGCTAGCAGCCGGGTGGTACCCTAAGTACTTTTTAGGCCTGTCGCGCATTGGAAAATTGGCTTAAATCCCATCCTCAGCTAATGTTTTCCAATCACTCTGTATAATTCACCTCCCTGAAATCATGGTTAATTTCATTGTCCTATCTCAATTTACTGGACGCTTTCTCACTGGTTTTAATACTCCTCTTACGTTCCCCATTCGTGTAACATGTCCTGCCCATCCCAATCTAATAGACTTAACTGTTCTTATTACATCTGGTTTCCAATAAATTTCGTATAGCTTGTTATGTAATATTTTCCAGTCACCTGAATGTTCGACTCTCTTTGGTAACAACATTTTTGTAGGAACTTTATTCTCAAATACTATGTATCTAATATTTTTTCTTATCCACTAATCTGTGTCCCTATTTTATGTATCTATCCATAGTAATTCTGCCCGAGGGCAGGTCTTTCACTACAATCATAGCATTTTCATGCTATGCTTTGCAGCTTTACTAGGGAATTATAGGTGTGGTAGCTTCTCGTTGCTTTCCACACCGGTGAAGGATGATGATGATGGCCGGATGATTTTCGGGGACCATTGGGCCCTAAGCTTCCTGACATTTGTCTTACAGGTGAAGAAAAACCCCGAAAAAACCTCACCCAGGAAATACACACACGCACACAGATTCTGTCTCGTAAGTAATGCCCTTTTTTAAACAAAATTTTATTTGGAAGTTTCTCTGACAAAAAAAACTACCCTTCAAAATAGATATCATGGTCTTGACCATTTTTTTAGCAAGGTTATTATCCGCAACGGTATCAGTTTCTGGTTTTTGTTGGCTTCAATGTTTTCGAAATTTCACGCATGGGCTATGGATCTGAACTGATGATAATCAGAATGCGCAAGATCAGGGCTGTATGCCTAATTCCTGAATTTTTATCAGGGTTTTGTCATGCAGTAAGGGGTCCGGTCGGATATGAACCCGCGACCCCAAAAATTTCAAGAAGTCGTTCCAGTGTTTGATATTTTGCATCGGCTGCACACAAATTCCCTTTGAATCACACCTTCAAAATTCCATCCGATTCAAAACATTACATTAAAAACAGACATTATATATAAAAAAAGTAAAAAGTAAAGTGATCCCATCAACATGCCTCAGGAGGCCCTTGGGGTAGTAGGAGGTTAAGGCTCCCACTTTTTCTAGACAATCGGCACTTTATGTCAGCAAAGGTTGTCAGCCCTGCGTGACGGCCGCCTTTACCCCCAGAACAAGCGTCCGGTACTCATTTCAGTTAGAGGCTGAGTCGATCCCAGGGCCATAGTGCCGCCAGAAGGTTTGTGTCAGTTTAAAAATCCAGACCCCAACGGGACTTGAACCCTCGACCTTCCGGCTTGTAGCTCAGTGCCTTAACCACTACGCTATATACCGATATATATTTCTATTTAACCATGTCTTTATTTAACTACATGTCTATCTAACTATCCAGTTATATCTGTATAATTTTTGTGTTGAAAAGTGTTATGCCCAAAATTGCACTTTTGTGGAAAATCAGTATTCTTTATTTTCCAGACCTGCTCAGCATGATAACTCATTTTAGTCAATTTTGGACGTAATATTCTCTACACAGCAAATATAGATATATCTATCTACTCATATCTATATTTGTATCAATGTCCATCTATCTATCTATCGCTGTAAATTTCTATTATCTATCTTCCAACAATTATTTATCTGTTCTCTATACACGTTTCAGTTTACCTATATTTCCGTGTATCTATCATGCCTACAGGATGATTTATTTGATCATAATTTAAAAGGTCATATTTCGGAAACCAAACTTGTAAAGGATCATAAAATCAATTCTTAGACCTAAGAATTTGCTAGAAAATCAATAAATCTTGGGGTGGAGCTTATCACGATGAGCATTAGAAGTGGATCAGTATTTTGCTTATCTTTAATACAAATAAGTGAATGGGACTTAACATCACACGCCTAATGACATCATACCGTAATTGATGTGTTTTTTCTCTTTTTTTTTTCCTGGGAACCAGATATGTAAGTATTCATTCAGCTGTAGATATCTGATTTTGCAGATGCCATGTCATCATTCTATAAATTTACTAACGAATACTCGGCGTGCGGTGCTACTCATAAGTAAAGGAAATATGTGTTTTTATTTTTAGTTGAATAAGTTAAAAGAAAATTACAAGCTAATTAAATTGTATGGTATACATTGCGACGAACCAAACATAGCGATTGCTAGAGTCAGTTTTTAATTTCGGATTTCAGGTAAATCCCCACTTATAATGTTCTAATTTCGCTGTTTTTTGGTCAGTATCTACCTCGGTTTATTTTAATTGCATTCTGAGTTTTGTTGTGAAACATCGAAAATTGCTATCGCTAGTGGGATTTTAAAATTTTCGTTTCAAACTCCTGCACCAAATGGTTTTAGGGAATAATAGATAGCGACTAAACGCTAACCGTACCTGAAAACCTGTATGTACAAATTTTCATAAATATCTATTGCGTAGTTCAGAAGTCTATAAATCACAAACGTACACACATTCGCTTTTATATTATAAGATGATGGCATGCAGCTGGTTTTAAATTTAAAATATTTAGAATTTTGGCTAGGAAAAAAGTGTAAAAATGATACAATAACTACCAAAATTGTGTATTAAATACATTTCTTGATATCAAGGATATATGTGGTTTTGTAAAAGCGTACCTCGGTTAAGACAATACACAAAAGGCCAAAGTCGCTGGTTCGATTTCCAATGGGGCCGACATTTTTTAATTGGCGGTACTATGGCGATGGGATTGACTTAGCCTTTGATGAAATTCGGTATCATACGCATGTTTTCTATTGTCGATAAGATAGGTGCGTACGTCTATTACTCGAAGGGCCTCCTAAGTTTGTAATAGGACCACTTTGCTTTCAATGAACCGAACGAGTTGATAAGAGACAGTTATAATCAACAACAAGGATTAAGCCCAATGGCCTGTTCCGATCTCATAATAAGTCGAATTGGCCCTTCCATCTCTTCAATGGTCTTCCCAACAATCTTCTCCCTTTTGGTATGCGCTGTTCATTCATTCGTAATACGTGCTGAAGGTAAGTATTTTGATAGTATTTTATTCTTTCACAGAGATAAATATATTAAGTTCTGTTCTTATATCTTCGTTTTTCTTTTTATTGGTCCTTTGGTATCCTGCTATTGCTCTGAACATCTTCATTTCTGCAGCCTCTATTTGTTTACTATCTGCCTTTGTTAACGTCCAGGTTTCACATCCATAGATAAGAGACAGTAACATTGTAAACTCATTTTGAACGATCCGTAGTTCAAATTACGGTTCAGGTAAACCTTATTTGGTTTTTTTGAGTTTCCTTCTTCAGGGCAAATTCTGAGTTGAAATTGCATTATCACGAGAAATTTGATCATTAATCACTCTTCCTTTAATTCGACTCAGTTGCACAAGATCACGAGTGTTCTTCTTAAAAGACACTACAGTTTTGACCTTCTCAACAAATTCTTCCATAACTTTTTGTCCTGGATATATTTAAATAATTTTTAGCAATATTCCGATGGTATGAAGCTGTTGAGGTTATCATAAAATTTTATTGACAAATGTTTACACATCTTCACCGATCCTCTCTAGTAGACATCGAAAATAACTTTGACAAAAAAAAAATATATATCTTATCGCTCTAATGGCTGCAATTTTTGTTTTATCAGAACCAAACTTGGCATAAGCATCAGTTAAAAAGTAAGGTCGAGTTCGTTTACCAGCAAAATCGGAACATTTGTTATAGGAGTTCACCTGAAACGAAAATTTAAAAGTCGCTCTAGCGGTCACAATTTTCGATGTTTTCCAACGAAACTCAATATATATACTGTACTTGTTAAAATAACATGAGGAAGATTTTCTTGAAAACATTAACGAAATCTGACTACTAGTAGAGGGGGTTTGCCGGAAACCCGAAATAAAGAAATTGCACCAGCAACTTCCATACATTTTATGCTTGTACCGGGAGGTATGTGTAAATAGTTCAATAGTAGAGCTGTAGCGCGTAAAGATGGAGATCTTGATTTAAATCCCGGTTCATCATCATCGTAATCATTATAGATGGCACTAGAGCCCATTTTAATCCCTGAGTACTGACAAGTTCTTCCTCCATTCATCCCTGTCCATTTTTCCTTCTCCATTTTCTTACATCAAGCTTCTTAAGATCTTCTATTCAATATAACCATCTCAGTTTCGATCTATCTGTTCTTGTATTCCTTTCAGATTTCGCCGTAGCCAAGCGGTTAAGGTAGGAAGCCTTGGCGCAGAGCTACGGGACTTGCGCTGGTTCGAGTCTCCATGGGGGAAGAAATTTTCTCATGGTATTTCGGCCAGTATGGGACCGGTGCCCACCCAGCATCGTGAGGCAATTGGGTAGCTACAATAAGTAGCGGCTCCAGGTTGGGGGACTCGACATGCTAACCACATGTCACCCCTACACTGGCTGTTGATCGTCTACCTCTGTGATTGACACATGTGGATGTGAAGGGCCAGGAGCCGGCTGGTAAAAGGGCAACCGCTGAAAAGTGGAAAGACCCTCAATCGGAGCATTTTTAACAGGATTATCCTTTGCCATCCTGAAATGGCTAACCCTACGAATCTTTATAAACTTTATAAAATTAGCAATGTCCGGATCTATGAATAAGGAATAGAATTCGTGATTGTATTATCTTATTCGCCACCTTCCATTTTAATTCCTGGTCCAAATATCCTCCTAAGGATTTTCCTCTCAAAAACCCTGAGTTCATAATTATTTTTCTCTTAAATTAAGTACCGGTATATGAAATGTACTATTAGTGTAGTAAAAACCTACATATATTAGCCGCCCACGGTTCCATAATTCAGTCTAAACAAATATTATTCATACAGTACATATCCAGTAATGTTGTAAACATATAGAAATAGGGAAAGGAATGTTTAAAAACACAGAAAATAACACCGGAGGAAAAAAAAAAAAAAAGGAAATGTTGAATTGAAATTAAAATTTTGAATTTAATTAGTTTCTTTCGCTTATTACTTGCACTACTCATCTTTCAAAAACCAACCTGTTCACTAGAAGCTTAGTACACAAACTACTGCCTCTGGAAAATATATCCTTAGATTTATTGTAAAAGAAATAATAAAAGGGGAATAATAGTGTTGTATGTACGTAGTTAATAGTTAATTCACTGCAGAACTGTTTTCTGAAACTAATCGAGAACAATAAAGATTATGGCCTTGCTAGAGTATTAAAAATACAATTTTAACATTTTATGTGTTAGTGTAATTATGTTAGGGAATCCCAATATTTTGTTAGGTTTATAATAAAAGACCGGTAGGTAGCTTCAAGACAACCATGGAGTTTTGATACACATTTATAGGTAGGTAGTTCGGGATGGCCAATACAGACAAGTTAAAATTATTAAGGAAGTCCATCCATAGTAATTCTGCCCGAAGGCAGGTCCTTCACTGCAATCATAGCATTTTCATGCTATGCTTGCAGTTTTACTAGGGAATTTTAGGTGTGGTAGCTTCCCGTTGCTTTCCACACTGGTGAAGGATTATGATAATGATATGGATGATGATGGCCATATGATTTCGGGGACCGTTTGGACCTTAAAGTTTTCCTGACATTTGTCTTACAGGTGAGAAAAACCCCCGATAAAAACCTCACTCAGAAAAACTTCCCCGACCGGGGATCGAATCCGGGCCCGCTGCATGACAAGGCAGCACGCTACCTCGAGACCACAGCGGTGGATAACACTGAAACTGAAAATTTGGCCAACTTCCAAGATACACAGATGACTAAAATACAGAGTTTGCCATGCGTAAAATACAATAAGGATTTGCCGGTTCCACAGAAATGGGGTCAACTTTAGCAGGTGGTCAACTTATAAAGATGATAAATTCACAGGGTTTTCTGTAGTTAGTATTTTATTTAATGACGCTGTTTAACAACAGAATCATTCCGTCACACTGCAAATCTGGATGTGAAAAGACCGACAAATTTTGCTCAGAGGCTTCTTATCCTAGGCTTGACATTCTTTTTATTTAGGTCTAACGTAACACAACATCGGACTAATGGCATTACTTTCCATCCAAATAAAATCATGCCCAGGATTTTAGGACCCTTAAAAATCCAAACAAAAATCCTCTCTGGTTAGAACTCGCGTACCTTTGTACCAGGGGCTAGCACGATAACCATTATACCAATGTGACCAACAAACTTGCCATGTCATATAGCGTACTCTATAGGCGCGAAAATTTGTAAGTAAATTAGGTTAATTTACGAAGCCAAAGTTTTTCATTGGTTACAAATTATTTTTGTATTGACGTCACTGTAGTGGCAGAACAGCCATGTTATCGATTTCCCATTATACACGCCTAACAAGCATTGTATATCCTTTGATAGAGCTCGTCAAGTGAAAATACATTTCACATTTTTTTCGTAAATTTGCTATTTAGTACATATTCAGATAGCCTTCGGCATAAGTGCGGTTTGTGTTGGCAACATTGCCTAAATATATGATACATGTGCCATCATACAGCCAGTTTTCACTACCAGATTGGTTAAGCTTCTGTAAGTTCATTCAAATTAAGCCTTAACTGTTCTTAATGTTAATTTTCCATTGTTATTTGTTATATTTAGTAATTTTTATGTCACTGGTACCTCTGCTTGTTCTAAACATGTACAGAATTTTTATTCGATCTGTGTTAAGAGCAGACGATTGATAAAGGGAGAGGGGAAGTGACTCGTAATAAAAAAAATTGTATATATGATTCCAATTAACCACTATTTCATTGGCGCTATCGAATCAGTAGGTTCAAGGCCGCGCGGACATAAGCTCTCCATATATCCCAATTCATAGCCAACGTTTTCCAGTCATCCCGTTTAATTTACCTCCCTTCATGGTTAATGTTATTTTCCTACCTCATTCTTGACCTATCAACAGTGCACTTTCCTTCTGGTTTTCCTACAAGTCATGCCTCACTTTCATTCCCCATTCGTGCCACATGTTCTGTCCATCGAAGCATACGAGTCTAAGCCGTTTTTATTTCATCTGGTTTCCCATAAAGAGCATGTAGCCCATTGCATTGTAGTCTTCTCCATTTTCACCCCTCTATTAGTCTCTCTTTGGTCAAAAAAATCCTAAGAATACTCAAAAACTCCTAGTATTTTCTTTTGCCTTAAAGTAAGAGTTCATGTTTCATATCCATATAATATAACTGGGAGAATAATATTTTATATATTTTCAATGTAACTTTTTTTTAGGATAAGTTTGAGTGACAAGTGTCCCTGTAATGCATAATACTAAAGTTTGCCTTTCCAGAATTTAGCCTATGTTTAATTTCTTATGAACCTCATTCATGCTTGTAATTATTGTTTCAGTGTATCTGCGATTCTAATTATCTGGTATTATTCAATTTTTTATGTTAATATATTTCGCTTTAAAATTGAGTTTTTAGATATCTTAAAGCCTATATCATTCAGTCTGAATTAATTTACAAATATTTCTTGAAAAATCGCCTACGATACACTTTTTAAAAACAACGACTTGAGTTAGGGGTATGAAATTTTCAGGACACTTAAATATAACAAAGCTTTAACAGATTAGTAAAATAGTCCTTCAAAAGCCAAATTTTCATTAATAGTTTACGGTACGTATATAAAAAAATATAAATTTTCGAAGTTAAAATTCAGTCATACAAAGTATTATCTGTAAGTTACAATAATATAACTGCTGAGTTCGTTTTTTGTAATGACTAAGATTATGATTTTTAGGTGCGTTTTTTATGAAGATTTAGAGTTCTCCGAGAAAAACTAATTAGTGAAATAATACCTGGAATTGATAGTGGTGACAATTTTCTATCATATTTTTTTTCTCATTTTTGAGACCTTTATCCTTGTTTGCCCCATTCTGCGTATAATCCCCATCTTCATCCCCGTTCTGTTTTGTGTTTTTTAATACTTTTATACAACGAATTATGCCATTTAATTCACCCTACTATGCCCAATATATAGTCTATTAAATTATTATTATTATTATTATTATTAAATTAAATCGTATTATTTATCAATATTAGTTAATTTCTGGTAAGCTTTCTGTGAAGATGACAATTTATTTCTAATCAGCTTGCTGTGAATATGGGGACAGTGAATCTGTCTCCTTTCAATATATATATATATATATATATATGTTCGCACCTAGGACTTTCGTAGAATTGAGATGTAATATCTTTAAACATATGTTTACACAATATTTCAAAATTTACTTTATTTCATTATAGATTCTTCACAAATAATTTGCTGCTAATAAAGTCTCTTGCTTCACAATTAATTTTATTGCCGAGTTATTTCCACTCACCGATGGTTTCACTTAGATTGTCTTCCTGTCTCCACACTTGGATCACGCGTACTTGTCCACTCTTTGGGCATGACTGCAACTGGCAAGTCCTACCCTCGAATATTTTTACATACGCGAAGGGAGGAACATTCCGGAACCTCATGTCGAGACGTTCACAGTAGGAAAAGGAGATCTTTCATGAATTAGGCATAAACATATGTAGGAAGTTCTCCCGATTTGTGAGTCGACACTCACGAATCCTTTACCATATAAGGCACTCCCCGAAATTAAAAAATCAGACCAACAGTGCATCACTGTGTATATATATATATAATCAGGTTTCACAAAATCTTCCTGCGCTCAATTAATCTAATATAATTCTCCTCCACAACTCTCTCATTTCAATCTGCATCGTCCAGACCTTTTTTCCCTTGTGCTGCTCAAAACATCATCAATCCGTGTTATTGTTGACCGTCCTCTTCCCCTTCTTCTATCAGTGGCACCCATTCTAGTATTCTTCTTGTAAATCTGTCTTCTGTCATTCTTTTTACATGACCGTACCAATACTTTTTTTTATTATATGAGAACCACAATTGAAATTTAGACGTTTTTGTATCTCTTCTAAGTACTAACTAACTGGCTGTGTCGAACCCATAGGTTCATGGCAGTGGGCATAAGCTCTCCATACATCCCTATCCTGAGCTAATGTTTTCCAATCATCCCCTGTATAATCTACTTCCCTCAAATCATGTATAATGTTATTCTCCCACCTCATTATTGGTCTACCAACTGGTCGTTTTCCCTCTGGTTTTCCTACCAGAAGTTTCCATGTACCTCTTTCATCCCCCATACGTGCCATATGTCCTGCCCATCGCAGCCTACGAGACTTAACTGTACTTATTATATCTGGCTTCCTATACATATCATGTAGCTCACTATTATGTAGTTTTCTCCATTCACCTGTCTTCATCTCTTTTTTGGTCCAAAAATTTTCCTAAGAACTATATTCTCAAATACTCGTAATCTTCTTTCCTCCCTTAATGTAAGAGTTCATGTTTCGCATCCATATAATATAACTGGGAGAATAACTTTTGTATCTCTTCTAGAAATGTATATTATGACCTTGACAAGGACACGTAACATCATGTCGAAACGTCGGAACTAGTGGCCAGAAGGCAACCTAGAATTGTTGACGCAGACAAACCCAAGAAACCATATATATATATATATATCTCCATCCATAGTAATTCTGCCCGAAGGCAGGTCCTTCACTGCAATCATAGCATTTTCATGCTACGCTTGCAGCTTTACTAGGGAATTGTAGGTGTGGTTGCTTCCCGTTGTTTTTTCCACACCGGCGACGGATGATGATAAGGATGATGATGATGGTCATATGATTTCGGGGACCGTTTGGGCCTTAAAGTTTTCCTGACATTTGTCTTACAGGTGAGGAAAAACCCCGATAAAAACCTCACCCAGAAAAACTGCCCCGACCGGGGATCGAACCCGGGCCCACTGCGTGACAAGGCAGCACGCTACCTCGAGACCACAGCGGTAGACATATATAAGTTATATATACATACATACACACACACACATACATACTGTCGAATTTTCATTAGACGAACTCCGTTAAGTAATGTTATTATGGAATTTCGGCCAGTATATAACCGATGCTTACCCAGAACCGCGAGAAATTTGTGTAATTATAATAAGTAGCTGCTCCAGGTTAAGGTAACCTGGCTGAGTGACCTGACATGCCCGTCACATGTCATCCAAATACTGATTATATGATCGTCCATCTCTGTGATTAACACATGTGGATGTAAGGCCAGCAGCCGGGTAGTAGGTCAAAGGCCTTCTAGGCCTATCGCGTCATGAAGTCTTTTTAGAGTTATATAATTAGATAATATAATATTCTGCTTGGGCTATAGAATGCTCGTATATCCATACAAGTATTCGAGCAACTTGCATTTGTATTTTTAATTCAATCTGAATCGTTCAATTTAATGAACTATTCAAAATGATAAATATTCGGTTATGTTACGTTTGAACCTTCCCAAACTCCGATCTCAACAACTAAAGGGATATTCCTTATTATATGAAAATCAAAGCTACCTAACTCAAAATACATCATCTTGATGTACTTATGTGGTAATTATATAAAAGAAAATTTGCAATTGCTTGTCTCAATGGAATATTGTGGGATAAAAATATAAGTAATACAAATAAAATTAATATATAAAATACAATTGTTAAGAACATCATTATTCATTACTTATGTAGCAGGACTTTGGCCATTATCAACAAAAACAAATAAGTATATTTTGGCAACGGAAATGGATTTTATACGAAGGGCAGCAAGAAATTTAAGAAGATAAAAAAATAGGAACTCAGTTATAAGGGGGAAAATGAGGATTGAAGACACTATTTTAGATTATATTAAAACTCAGCAATTAAGATGGTACGGGCATGTCCAGCGAATGGAAGAGAATCGGCTCCCAAAATGTGTTTTGGAATGGAAACCTGGGGAAGGACAAGGCAGAGGAAGTCCTAAAACCTCCTGAAGTCAGGGAATATATTTATATATGAAGATGAAATATCTACAATCAGGAGATTGGATGGACCGACAAAATTGGCTTTTAGAATCGGACGATGTCAAAGACCTTAATCAACCGATGATATATATATATATATATATATATATATAATAATAATAATGCTTTATTTTAGCTGGCAGAGTTAAGGCCATAAGGCATTCTCTTATATATATATATATATATATATATATATATATATATATATACACACACTTAATACTTAATACAGGCTTTCCACTTTACAGCCTTGATTCATGCGTTCCAGAGATTCCTATCTTCCCATTGTCCTTCTTCCATACCCCTCTTCATCATGGCATCATATATTCCCTCATACCATGTTCTTGTACTTCTCCCCCTCTTCCTTCTGCCTGGTACCATCCAATCTAACACACGTTTAGGCCACTGGTCTTCCGACATCCGTTGTACATGTCCATACCACTGTAAAGCTCTCTTTGTTATCCTATCGATAACAGTTTCTTGTGCATCCATTTCTTGTCCGTTATATGTATTTCGAATATGTTGTAGCCTGAATATTCTCATACTTCTCCGTAATATAACTAAAAAAACTCCATGACGGGACAGGCCTAGATGGCCCCAGACCTACCACACGGCTGCTGGCCATACATCCACATATGTTAATAACAGAGTAGATGATCATATAATCAGTATTGGGATGACATGTGGTTGCAGGTCAGGTCCTTAGCTAGGTTAAGTGCAATAAATGTATTGTTTTGCTAGCACATTTTGTAAACATTCGCGAAGTTAATTATTTTAATTTAGTGTTTAACATTGTTAGGCGACATCATGTTTTAATGAATGTAAAAAAATTGCAATTTTCCAGAACAAATCATTATAAAAGCTAACCCCTGCCATAATTTAACCTAGTATTATAAGCTAGACATAAATTGACAAAATTGTGGCTATTGTGATTAGTGTCATATTTTCAAGTTTAAGGCTCAATATTTAAGATGCATGTAACCGAAATGTGACCTACGGTTAGTGTGAATTGTATTGGATTTTTTAAATTTTACTAATGCGTTATCAATATTTTATAATGTAAAGATTCTCCCGATATTTAATAATTGAGAGACATCCATCTTGAAAAAAAAATACAGTAACACTAGACAGACGAACATTCATAAAAACAACCCCGGAATCGTTCACGCAAAAGAACTAAAAAGACTGGATGAGCTTTATTCAGATTACCCCCTTTTCTTTTTCTTTATACAAAAATCTCGAGGAATCCGAGCTCTAGAGCTTAAGATAGTTTCACATATAAGCCTACCCCTCATTGAATCGATTTTGTGAGATGGCGGAGATCTTTACGTCAGTTGTAATACGCATGCGTGATACGTCGTATCACTTAAAAAGTATTTGCCAGTCTGACTGGATTGTGTTTATACATATAAATGTATTGTGTTGGTATTAAATTAAGTTTCATCGCGTGTCGCTTTTTTTAAACACTACATACACGTGAGTTTTGAACTTGTTTATTGCTGAAATGTCATTGGTCTAAAATTAAAATACATGTGTCACATATTTGTATGTTGAACTATTCTTAACAGTAAATTTTTCACACTGTGACAGTTTAGTATATTACGATTTTACAATAGTCGGAAATTGAAGTTGACAGTACCATGTACTGTAATATTCATAGAGAAGGACACAACTTTCGCCAGCATAATAAATAAACCATGGTATACAAATACATTTTAAAAATAAGCATGGGTAATAAATATAAATTGTACGGGCTTTAATAATGAGTTCGTATCAATATTATTTATTATTATAAATTTAATTATAAGGATAATTAAAAATAAATGTCAAATTTCAAAAATATATTTTTAATAGTTTGTTGTGGTACAATGTGTCAATTGGCAGTACTGACTGAAAACGACTTTGGTTTGTTTCATTGTTATAAGTAATAATACAAATGGCTGACTACACATTCATAACTCTTAAGTGATATAATGGTTAATTTTTCTTGGCATATATTTTGGATATATTTTACTCGTATTTAGTCTTCAAATAGTTTCAATAATCCCACATTCCATTCGAGGAAGTTCATTATGAGCAGGGCTGATTTTTATGAACTAAAAAAATTAGGAAATATGCATGAATTTTTGACTTAAATGTGTTAAATAGGCCTATGACCCAAAAAGACAAAAATATGATCTTTTAATTTAATGAGTCTATTAAAATTTTTGTACTAATTGTTCATTCATACACATTTTCCAACTTTTCACCTTACAGTGAAAGCGACGTTGTAACGATCTGGTCTTTCATATAATTTACAAAATTAAAAAGCGACTTTCGGAACGTGACCATAGAACTTGCGACTTATTTACATTATGATGGTTATTTAAACTTTTCTGGATTTATAAAAATTCCCGAAATTTGACTAACATAATACTGCAGAAATTAGAACAAATATGAAAAACTAAAACCGTGAGAAATATGACACAATAAAAATCATAAAATTTACATAATGAAAATCATAAAATTTTCATAAGAAGACTTCTATGTACATTATTTAGCCTACATACTCGAAATCCAAAGTTTTTGACCTATCGTAGGAATCTGTTTCCTAGTCATGAGTATATTTTTAGAAGTGTCATTTATTGAATAGGTTATATGCAGCACATTTTCATATTTATTTATAGAAAATAACGAAATTCGGCATAATATGAAATACAGTTATGTAGGCCTACATCCCGAGGATTGTAAATGTTTTTATTTAATACTGTATCTAATTTGACGTGTTAATGTTATTAAAATAAGTATGGGGAATGAACTATTACAGTTCTCAAACTCTTGACCACACGCAACTTTCGCCATCATAACTAACATGTAACATTTTAACTTATTAAGAATATCGGCATATTCTGTATTATGTATTTACGATATCAAAGCAGTAATTTCAGACCCGTCTCCTTTAAACAGGCGCTGCTTACCCTAAATAAAAAATAGTTCACAACACATTACTATAAATAGAAAACTTTCAATTAAAAAAAAAAACTCACATACCTCATATTGACAACCTTGTTTCCTAAGGAAGAAAATTGAATGTTGTGCGCCACCAAAATAATTAACATGACGTTACGAGAATTGTTGAATTAATTTGAGCTTGGGCTTGCTTGATATAATATTTCAGGTAAAGCATTAATCTACCGTTTTCCGACATTGGAAATAATTCAACAAACGATTGTAGTAAATTACCCAAATACATCACTGCAAATATATTTTATATGACATTCTAAATGACAGCCGTGAAGTGAGCATTATAATAGCACGCTTGATGTCTTATTTACAGTGTCATTAGTTTCATTAAAGGTATTAAACTCAGCATTGAATAAAATATATAGCCCAATACAAGGATTGAATATATATATATATATATATATATCTTAATATATAAAAATTACGTGTCACGTTGTTTGTCCGTAATGGAATCCTAAACTACTGAACCGATTTTAATAAAATTTTGCACACTGTGTGCTGTTTGATCCAACTTGAGACCTACGGTTGTTTATAACTAAATTTATAGTCGCATTATTTTTATTGCAAATTATTTGTTTATTATTTAACAAAGAGTTATAATTATCTGTGAGTTCCATACGATTCTAACAGATGACGGTGTAAGGTAATTGGTTTATTATTTAACCAGGTGGCTGTGCTTTTTGTTGCAACCGCGAATTTGAATTGAATTACAAATATTGATTATTTCATAATTTAAGTGTGTTCAGTATTTATTTTATTTTCAATATATTGATAATAACATTAATTTCGTGTGCAAGTATTAGTTTTAAGTACTCTGGCTGAAAGACAGCAGCTTAATTTAATTTTAACTGGACCGAGAAGGGACATTGAACAATATGGCGAATCAGTTCTAGAGACCATGAATGATAAGATATCAAGTGAATTTCCGCAAATTGGTATAGGCCTATGTGACATAAATCTTACATTTAAGAAGAATGTCAATTTAAAAACATATGAAAGTCCTAAGGAACGGAATAACAGGACGGTAAGTAAATCTGTTAGTTATAATAATATGCCTAATATTACAGAAACAATCTCCATGCCTCAATTAAATGAAAAACAAAATGACTATAATATATCACAAGATGATATTACTATACAGAGACTTCTTGATGATGATGATGAGAATCCAAACTGCCAACAAGTTCGTAGAAAAAAACGAAAGTATAATGAAATCAGCAAGCCTCCTCAAAATATTCCATCAATAAATGTATATAATCCTTATGATACACTTATGGATGATACTGCGAATGCAGACAACATAAATTCATCTCAATCAACAAAACCATACGGAAAAATTAACGTAAAAATAGTTAAAGGCGAGACGAAGTTCGCCGGGCCTTCTAGTAGGCATATATATATATTCCATCTTTGTATCGTAATGTACTATACGGATCGTTTCGAAATTCCGGCATAAGCCATGCTTCGGCGGTAACATCTCACACTCATCCGTGAAACCTCACTTTCAATTGAATCGCTGAGTTGAAAAGGAAAGAAACTCCAAGTACCCTACTTTTGAGAAAATCTTAAAAATCAGCATAACTTCTTACAGCTTGCTCTGACAAATTTATGACCAATTTACAATATCGATCCTCTGCTTACAGGGAATGCAAATATACTGAGGTCATTTTTATAGTATATACGCGTTTTATCGCCCTTTGAAGGCAGTGGAGTTTCTTCCTTTTCCAAATCAACCAAAAATTAATACAGCATTATTACATAAATAAACTTCATTAGTAATTATAAGACATGAAAACTAAATTAAAACCTCAAATATGCCTAGAAACACATTTTTAAGCATTACTCGAACTTGCTTTCCTTTGCCATCTTTTGGAGAATGATCATTAACCATAAGCGATGTTAAGCGAACGATACTTTATCATTTGTTTGCATATAAACTTGAGAAAGATTTTCTGCACATATTTGTAGTCTCACAGATCCATTAAAAAAAGAGTAAAAACTATGATTTCCTCTTGTCACAAATTATTGCTTTTCTTTACTGCTTCTTCACCTCGTTATGGGAGCACTTTTATCAGTCCCGTAACATTTACGGTAATAATTCCCAATCATTTTGACTTTTTCCATCACACAAAGACGGGATCAAGCACATTATTTGACCTTCTCTTGACACCTTCTCAAAACACTTTTTTGGTCAACCTAAATAAATAAAAGAATATACACACAATAAGGGGACACGCCGTAGCCTAGTTTTGGCAATATGCTAGACTCGAGTCCGATTGGATCAGGGTTTTTAAACTGACCTAAACATTCTGATGGCACCATGACCCTGAGGTTGACTCAGCCTATAATGGAAGTAAATACTAGATGCTTGTTCTGGGAGTAAAGGCAGCCATCACGGAGGGCTGACAACCTGACTAACATCTCTGGACAAATTTCTAGAAAGATGTGAGCCTTAATCTCTTACTACCCCAAGGATCTCCTAAGTCCTGTAGCGGGATAACTTAAATTACAAACACATGAAAACGGTGTAATATACTAATGGGAAAATATACGTACTTTGTTTTTCAAGGAACTTTAAGTTTAATACTACGAAAATAAATAATTTTAAATAATAATCATTAATATAAACAAAACTTAGGTATTTACCTACAGCTAGGTCCAATATGTTTATTTATAGGATATTCAGTCATATAAAATACACCTTTTCTTTTTATTTTTTCGACGCATTTCTACTTCCGATTCATTTTCACTTATATTAACACTAAAGAATCACAATAAAATCTGGTAATATTTAACAATAACGCAACAGTTAGAATCCGTTACGATTATTATATCGTGCAAAACTGCATACGCAATTTTCACTCGTACTTGGCGCTACCGCGTAGCCACCTAATGAGGTAAAAAGGAAGAAACTCCGGAGATTCTTCCTTCTTCAACTCAGTGCTAACTTTACTGATGCATCATTACAAGCAGAATAGTCAGAGTTTATCCCCTTTTGAACTCAGCGATTCGATTATTGTGCCATAATGACCATTTTAATATGGAATAGTATCATGGTTGCAGATTATATGGGTACAGTCAGGTAAGCGCTGACAGGGTGGTTAGCGACGTGTGAGGATATTAGTATCATTGTTTTATGATGTCACGTGTTCACCGCCTACATGTTTATCACTCATGCTGAATGAAGGGATAGTGACTAACAAAAATTACTAATAACTTTAAATATAAAGGTAAACAAATAAAGGGGTAGCGAAAATTAATCATCTTAATATTGAGCCCCCTAAAATAACCATAATTAATAATCATACTATTTTTATTTTTTCCCCCATATAATTAAATGTAGTTAAATTAAAATCCCCACATATTGCATAATATTTTTATTTTAAAGGCGCCTTTTAACATCTAGATCATAAATTCCTTAACTAACACTGTCGAACCTGCAGGTTATTGGCCGTGCGGACATAAGCTCTCCACACATCCCTATCCTGGGCAAATGTTTTTCAATCGTCCCCTGTATGATCTACTTCCCTCAAATCATGGACAATGTTATTCTCCCACCTCATTCTTGGTCTACCAATTGGGCGTTTTCCCTCTGGTTTTCCTACAAGAGGCTTCTATGCACTTTTTTAAATCCCCCATACGTGTCACATGTCCTGACCGTTACAATCTACGAGACTTAACTGTTCTTATTATATCTGACTTCCTGTACATATGTAGCTCATTATTGTGTAGTTTTCTCCATTCACCTGCCTGTTCATTTCTTTTTGGCCCAAAAACATCTAGATCATGTAGTGGGTATTTCATTCCTTAGTATTTTTTATTTATATTTAATAATATCGTCGCGGTTTACGGTAATGATGGAAACATTTGGAATTTCTTTAATTTAACTTCGCAAATGTTTATACCCAGAACTTCCAAATTTAATTAATTTATTTCGTTGTGTTCACACAAGTAATTTGCTGCTATAAGAGCATGTTCTTTAATTTTTATTTTATAATTAATTTAATTTGTAATCGCTAGATTGTGCACCAGATGCCTGGATTAAATTCCAAACCCCTCCACAGTACAAAATGTGCGATATAATTAGAGATTTGCCCGTCTGTTGGGGACGTTAAACCTGGCTGTTCCCTTGGTACTTTCCAACAGGAGTAGGCTATGTGCCGACGCGACTCCGAGTTTCACCTTCTACCTTCTATTCATCATCTCTCTCATACACTAAAAAACATTTAGGCCCTAAACGTACACTCATCCTACCACTCGCACCTGTACATAATAAAGTAAACATCAACGTCTTTAAGTTGTCTCCGTAGTAGTGCATAAAAATAGGTGATCCCACTACAGACAGGCCTTAGGAGGCATTAGATGTCATCTCGGTTATCAGCCCTGCATGACGGCAACCTTTATTCCCAGAACAAAAGTCAGGTACACATTTCCGGTTTAAAACTGAGTCGATTCCAGGGCCATGATGCCGTCAGAAATTTTAGGCCAGTTTAAAATTACTGATCTCACCGGGACTCGAACCCGACCTTTCGGCTTGCAGCATGTGTCTTGATCAACTATGCTAAGGCTTTACCTCGTAAATTGAAAATATATATTTAATGCTATCTATCCGTGTTGCGCGGAATCTGAACGCCGAAAGGTACAGTGGATTGCATTGGAATACACACATAATTTCCGAAACCAGCAAGATTTAGGCATAAATAGATTTACGGCTTTCTGAAGAATAGCTTAGTTTCACAGCTCTTGCGTGATAAACATTTGATGGTTTAGGCTATGTGTGAACAGGAAAGAAGATAGTTAAAGGTTAAGGATTAATTATTTTAGTTTTTGAATTCTTTCAGTATCAGTGTCCATGATCATTGTTCTTTATCATGTATTCTTCTCTATTCTCTACCACAAGCAGGCTAGCTAAACACATCATTAGCACCAACCACTACATGGAAAAAAAAAAGTAAACATTATAACCATAATTCACAAAAACATCCGACAAAATTAAATATGCTATAGTAGTTGGAATTTTAAAATAAATGGCTATACGATTTTAAAAGAGAACGGCCCAATACACACAATCGTCTCTATAGAATCACTCAAAAAATCCAATAGCTCAAAACCTTCTAACCCCATTTCCGAAAGGCCTTAAAAAAACACAAGTTGACGGCACCGACCATGTACTAATTTTATTTTATATTGTGACTAATATCTCAATCGAATTATGCATTTAATTATTTTGATGGTATATGGATAATCCGAAATAATAGTGATTTATATGAGTTATACAGTGACTCCATTTTTAAGAGGAAACCTCGCATCATTCTGCAGCCGCCGCCGCTGTGAGCAGTACGATCGCAGTGTGGGAGACAAGTTGTACACACCATCCCAGCTGTTAGTTGCTTCATTTGCCGGTAGTAACGGAACACGCTCCCCGCCGGTGCAATACAATAGCAGACAAAGTGAGAGCCGCTGCAATGCTGTAAAAAGATTCCCTATGTCAGGAAAGCACAAATCATAGGGGGCATTTAAATCTCCAGACTAAGATGGATGTTAATATGCTGAGAGGAATGAAGAAAAATTATTGATAAAAATATATAAATTAGAAAACTATGTGGCAAAAAATCTGTCGTCAGACCTAAAAGATGGTTGGAGGATAGAAGAGTATATTACCCGCCATGTGCTGCCATGCTTGCACAGGAATCTATGTACTAGTCTCGATCTTCTTAGCATCAATTAAAGACAAAAATGGTTATTGTGAGTTGTCCGTAATAGATAAACATATGCTGTCGCGGACTTTTTTGTAGAGCTTTTTGAGATATTCAATTCTGTGTACATTAATTTGTGTATTTGTTATGGTTTAGGCTTCGTAAACCATTTAAGCGTCCAAAGAACTACTTTTTTCACGTTTTCCACTATAAAGGGCAATTTTTAAGGGTGTAGGAGTTGAGTATCACAACTCTTTTACAGCCTATGTTCATCCCTGGAATCTCCTGAACATTTTACAAAAAGCCCTATCACAATCGGATCAACGGTATGGCCGCGCATACAGTACGAACAAACAAACATTCATTTTTATATATCACAATATTGTTTTATGATATATCTTATATATAAAAAATAATGTTTGTTTGTTTGTATGTTTTTTGTATGTATGTACGTTTGTTTGTTTGTTTGTTTGTTCGTACTTTATGCGCGGCCATACCGTTGATCCGATTTTGATGGGGGTTTTTGCAATATGTTCAGGAGATTCCCGGGATGAACATAGGCTATAAGAGAGTTCTGATACTCTACTCCTACACCCTTAAAAATCGCCCTTTGTAGTGGAAAACGTGAAAAAAAGCTCTTTGGACGCTTAAATGGCTTAACGCTGCCTAAACCATAAGAAATACACAAAATTAATGTACACAGAATTGAATATCTCAAAAAGCTCTACAAAAAAGTCCGCGACAGCATATGTTTATCTCTTACGGATAACTCACAATAACCATTTTTTTTCTTTCAATGATACCAAGAGTCCCTTATTCTTACGGATAACTCACAATAACCATTTTTGTCTTTCATTGATACCAGGAGTCTCGCGCCGTAGCCGAGTGGTTAAGGCAAGAAGTCTTGGCGCAGAACTACGGGACTTACGCTGGTTCGAGTCTCTAGGGGGAAAGAAATTTTTCTCGTGGAATTTCGGCCAGTATGGGACCGGTGCACAGTGGGTCAGAAATGAAGTCTAGCTGGGGGGGGGGAAGAACTATTTTGACTCACTCTCATCAATTTATCTTTTTTTTTTCACTCTAATATAATTGTTATATGACGGTTCTTAACTTACCTGCAAAGGAAGGTACAATTCTAATGTTTATGAAGACAATGTATACATCGGAAGTTGCCGATGTTTAAGAACGCATCTGGTCTATATTCCAGTTGCGTTATTAGCGTTATGTGTTCAAGTTCAGTGAGCTTTTCTTCTTATTCTATATGGATACTTCACATCAAGGTTTGTAATTTTATTGATATATTTAATGTGTTTCTATATAACCAGATATTATGTTAAATACATGTGGAATCATACCTTCCAAGCACTAAAAAAAATTACACAATCTTATTTTAAATTGAGCTACAAAGCAGTGGCGGTTCCAGGGAGGGGACCATGGCCTCCCGAGAATTTTTTAAAGATAAATTATGATTCTAATTAATGAACTATTATCGTACACTTAAAAAAAAATATAGGCCTATATGCTATATATAATTCTTCTCTATGTGCATTTGTCACTGAACTTCTCCTAAACGACTGGACCGATTATGATTAAATTTTTGTGTGTGTCTGTTTGAGTCCCTAAAACCATTAGTTGTAGGAGTTCACTTGAAGTGAAAATTGAAAAATCACTCTAGCGGTCACATTTTTCGGCGTTTCACAACTCAATATTGTCCAAAAATGAGCGAAATTCCGACAATTAGAAGTGGAGGTTTACTTGAAATCCGAAATTAAAAACTCCTGTATATCGACTGGACCGATTTGGATGATTTTTTTTTTCTGTGTGCTTGAGTTGGTTTCTGGATGGTTTATATTCACAATTGGACTTGGTAGGTGGCGCGGCGATCGGGTTATAGGATTTTTTTTATGCCAGATGCGTAGTCATCTGCATTATCGTTATGTTCCGACATAACTATGTGACGTCATTCACACTTCTTGAGCCACTACAGATGGCTGTAAGAGGTTTTCTTGCGAACTTATTTAATAATATCTAATTATGTCCCAATTGCTGAATTTTATGGTAAAAAGTAACATTTTTATCGTCCGCCTATGACATGAGAATTGAACGTTCGGGCAGGACAACGTTTGCCGGGTACGCTAGTAGTGTCGTGACCTGGCCCTCGGGTAGATCAGACAATTTGAAGGTAGGATTCGTTGTGAGTCCAAGAACTCCAGTGAATGCAGAACTTGATTTAATATATTTATTAAAGACGATGATTAAAAAGTTACAATATTGTGTCTCTAACTGTCATAGAGACGAGGTCGGAACCATGAAGAATAAGCCCTGATGCCAAGGGCATCAGCCGTTATAAACCCTCTGATAAGCGGGCGTGGCATGGACGCTGAGTTGGAATGTTTCACCCTCATTTCCAAATAAGGACATATCTCTTCCTCATTTCCAAATAAGGACATATCTCTTCCTCATTTCCAAATAAGGACATATCTCTTCCTCATTTCCTAATAAGGACATATCTCTTCTAAAGTTACGTATGAAGACTGGAATTTTCCAGCCATGTTATCTTACTGTATTCAACTAGGGGATGGAGAGTAATCTTATCTTGACTCGACGTCCCTGTATTAGACTAGGGGATGGTGAGTAATATTATCCAAACTCAACGCCCCTGCCTGTTTCAACTTGAATATCCACATGTAATTATTATTATATATTAGAGTGTCCAGTACGCAGTTTCCCTTCATAATATAATATAAATACATTCTGATTGTTAATTCAATACTTTAATATATATATATATATATATATATATATATATATATATATATATATGGATTCTATGCTATTGGCTAACAGTGCAATAATTAATTAGTATATGCGGTAATAATGCTACAGCCAGCACAGTAGTATTATAAATAATACGGTTTTAACTAATAGTATACTTATGTCAGGATATTAAATAACCTGGGAAGCAATGATACTACGTTTTAATTAGGATTTTAATAACGTTTTATTAAACTTCATTATCGTTTTTCATGACTTTCTCTACAGATATGAATATTATTGACTTAGTGAATAGGTAATTTACCACTAAACGTTACTACTGTCCTTTTGGCTAAGGACGCAGCACATTCATAATGCTAAAGAGTTTTCTACAAAATTATCTCGAACAAAAAATTAAAAAAAATCATGAACATTTTAGTAGATCTGTCGCCTATAGTTTACCCAATGTGATCTTCGTCTTCCCAGATCTCCCTCTCCATTTGATTGATATTATAGAGACAGTTTGTGTAATCTTCCCCTTTCAATCCTCATGTTGTTTCCAGTTTTGTTGATATTTGGTTATAGTATTTAATATATTTTCGACTTTCAGTCCACCGCTGTGGTCTCGAGGTAGCGTGCTGCCTTGTCACGCAGCGGGCCCGGGTTCGATCCCCGGTCGGGACAAGTTTGCTGGGTGATGGTTTTTCTTCACATGTAAGACAAATATCAGGAAACTCTAAGGCGTAAACGGTCCCCGAACATCATCTGGCCATCATTATCATCATTAACATATTCATTAACCCATTTGCTTCAGGTTTAAATGATCCATGCATTTCCCAGAAACCGTATTTAAGTTACCGTAAATTATATTGTATATTTCAGACATTCAAAACAAACAAATGATAATGGTACTTGAGAACACAATAAGGGTGAGGACAAAAACACATTCCTCTACTATTCATAAATGTTAACAAAATATTACCCTGCCAAGGGATGTACAAAATAAAAAAATATATAAAAACAGAGTTAAGCGAGTGTACCTCGTCTTCTGAGTTGAAGGCCATTTAACTGCCGGCGAGTCTAACTCGTCTTTTGAGGTGAATGGGTTAAGTTTAGGATTAAGGCCTCGTCTGGCGCATCATTACCATCATCACCTATCATAAATCATCGTGGTAGCGTAACTCCGCCTTCCAGGCGCCCCAACCTCATAAGTGGGTTACAATAACGCCATGTCGAAATGACAACGTGGTGGCATTAAACAGAATGGACTTTCAATTTTTTTCTGATATAAATATTTCTTTGATGATCTAACCTTGTGAATCTAAGAAGTCTCAAAAATCTCGTATAGGCTATATGGGCACCGTATTGAAGCTATGTTGCTCAATGCTACCGACTCGCTCAGTACTTTGCCTATGGGATTGAGAAAAAAAAACTCCAGTCAGGGTGGCCGACTTAAATATCAAAACCTTTTGAATGAGTCCCGAACGCTTACCGTCTGAGTCAATTCGCACATTGGTGCTCAATTTAGTTATTGGTGTTACTTATACAATTTATCGTTAAAAATGTGACACATGTAACATATTGAAACGAATTGAGGTCTAGACTCAAGACGAACTGGTTGACCCCGGCCAGGTCGAGCCGCGCTATTTTTATCCGCCCAAAGTTGTGTGAGCGAGAATCCGTTCGTTGGACCGTGCCATATTATCTAAGTTTGGACCATGCCGCTAATTACACATTATAATTATGCAATTTATATTGCAACACAAATCAGACACACATGTTCTATTAAACAGTACAATTAAACTGAAATTAAGTAGTCACACACAGAAAATATACAACGGAACTGAACACCTAAAATCAAATTAAGGGAATTTATAAGAAGTGGCTAAATTTAAATACATAGGAACAATAATTACAAATATGTGTGAGATGTAGACAGAAATTAAACATAGACTCAATTCTGGAAACGCATGCTATTATCCATTTACATCTCTAAAAAAAATGCTAAGCAAAATATATATATAACCGTTATCTTCCAGTTATATATATATTATATGGATGCGAAGCACAGTATGCTACTTTTAAGGGAGGAAACATATTACGAGTATTTGAGAGTAAAGTTCTTTATAATAATTTGCACCAAAGAGAGATGAGCAGACAGGTGATTGGAGAAGAATATACTTAAAACAGAGCTACGTGATCTCTTTGGGAAACGAAGTTTTTTTAGTAGTTAGACTATGATGGACAGGATATGTAGCATGGACAGGGAATAAAAGCATGAAAACATAATTGTAGGAAAACCAGAAGGAAAACGCCCAGTAATAGGCCAGTAATGAGATGAAAGAGTAGCATAACTATAATTTGAGGGAGACGAATACATTATTATACAGGCAATGATTGGAAAACATTAGTTCTGGATAGTTATGCTTTGAGAGCATATATGTCCGGAATTTCGGTTTCGTTAGTTCAAGTGAGTTAATATTACAACATTAAAAAAATGTAAATAAAACCAAAAGCCTATTCTTTAAAGGAATAGAAAATTAGTTAAGTTGTGAATTACATTTTGATGATCAAATAATTGAGTTGTATTTGGGAAAATAGCATTGGTAGAGGGATAAAGAGAGAATATATATATGTCCACTGCTGTGGTCTCGGGGTAGCGTGCTGCCTTTTCACGCAGCGGGCCCGGGTTCTATCCCCGGTCGGGACAGTTTTTCTGGGAGAGGTTTTCATCGGGGTTTTTCCTCACCTGTAAGACAAATGTCAGGAAAACTTTAAGGCCCAACGGTCCCCGAAATCATATGGCCATCACAATCATCATCATTCATATTCATCTTAGGTTAAGTTTAGGATTAGGGACTCTCATGGCGCACCACTATTATCATCATCATCAGCCATCATATCGGGGCAACGTAACCCCGCCTTCCAGGCGCCCCAACCTCAGAAGTGGGTTACAAGTACGTCATGCCAGGAGAGAAACCAGGAATGTCGAAAGAGAAACCTGGGGCATTTGAATATATATAATACAAGAGAGTTTTGTCCTCCGCTGTGGTCTCGGAGTAGCATCGCTGCTGCCTCTAACGCAACGAGTTCAATCCCCAGTCGGGGCAAGTTTCCTGGATGATGGATTTTTTTTTTTTTTTGTTTTCCTCACTTGTAAGACAAATGTCAGGAATTATTCATCCCCAATTGGTCCCTTAATGTTATCTGACCATCATAATTATCATCAGATTCGTCATGTTATGTACGGTATGAATGTGTGAGTTAATGTGTTTCGTCTTTAAATGTTCGTGTTGTCTCGGAGGAGGCTTTGTATTGAGATAATTATTCATTCGGAGAGGCCCTGATTGTCCTTGTATGATCAAAAAAAGTATGCGTGTGATCCAACATTTGAAATCCCAATCTCGACAGGTCGCGTCACTGTAAGGTCCAGTGGATCGAGGGTTGTAAATTTAACTATAAAATGAGAGGTTAAACTACGATGGAGAAGAAGAAATTTAAATTTGTAAGAAACAAGAACATTTACGCAGACAAATGAATTCACACGTATTTTGAAATTATATAACGCGATTTCTTCCTTTCTTTACCGTAATTTATCCTCTCCCTTTCTGTGTATTTTTACATGCTACACGCCAACTTGGCCGTACAATGACACGATTTGTCGGGAGAGGATTTGAAACTATAGATCACACACATACTTTTCTTAACCACACACGACAAGGTGGACCTCCCTGGATGAGTGATCTCAGCTCATTGCCAAACCCCCTCCGAGACAACACGTACATTTAAGAAAAGTTACACCATTCACTCTGTCATTGATATTAAACAAGGAGAATATCACAATGGATGATTGTGATGGTCAGATAGTATCCGGAAAAAAAAATAAAAAAGAAACTTAAAGTTTCCTGACAATGTATCTTACAGGTGAGGAAAAACTCAGAAAAATCTCACCCAGGAAACTGTCCCGACTGGTGATCGAACCCCCTGAGCCGCTGCATCTGAGGCCATTGGATTACGTCGATAGAAAAAAAGTGATATCAAAACTATCAATAATTGGATTTGGAAGTAAAATTTGTACATGAGGAACAAACAATAAATAAAAATTTGAGACTGCAGAAAAAAGAGTTATGAGAGCTTTGACAGGATGTACAAGGAAACATAGTCATAAGGAGTAAATTTAATAGTTAAAATCGCAATCAAAGATATGGCTGGATTAAAGTTATAGGTGTTAGTCAAATTAATTTGTTTTCTAGAAATTAGCGTAATGTAAAAGACCTCGCTTGGAGTCAAGAAAATAATAAAGTATTCTGCGCTAGCTCGTCCTGATCCCCCCCCCATTTTTTTTTTTCAATTCGTTACGCCATGATCAGCTGGGTGCAGCTTCTGACGCGAACGTACGGCGAAATACTAACCTTACAAATGCGATAAACAAGGGGGGATTATATATATATATATATATATATATATATATATATATGTATCCCGTCCAGGCATTTATTTTTCTTATCATACCATATATATATATATATATATATATATATATATATATATATATATATATATATAAACAAATTATGGACGTTACATTAATCCGATATTCTAATGAAAACTTTCAAAATTATTTGCATTTTCTGTTCAGTTTTTCCCCCACTATTTTGTTTGAAATAGCACTCAACACACCACTCGCAGAAATCGCTATTAGGACTGCAGTACAGGGTTGCCAACTTACATAAGTTAGCATGCCATCACAAGGTCAAACATATTGACAGTATAGCTTAATATTTAAATACGCCAGTTTACAATATATTTTATTGCATATATTTCATTTAAACACCTATGGTGTTTTTTACTGGTACCGGCGACCCTTCGGCGCCATGACCATTTATTACATATAACTTTCTTTTTCTGTTAATGCATTTTATTGAATGCTGACAGATCGGTGTACTTAATTAGAAAGCTACAGTTGGTATGATGGTAATACAGTTAAACTTACTCAAAGCGGTACCGCATGGGACAAATTTTTTCCCGCATTGGACAAAATTCCGCATTATAAAAAACTAAAACTTATTAATATTCGTAGATTATAGGGTACCGTAAATGCCATTTTTTACGTATCTTGGATTAATTGTAGTTCCGCTGCCGTTGAAAAGTGAAGTATAGTATGTACGAGCGACGCGTGAAAAAACAGTCCCGTTTCGTCAGCGTTAAAACTGTCTCTTAGGCGCGTATCCTGAAATTAAAGTATGCAGTTTTGGATTCCGCTCACTAACTACACTTTTGTCCACATCCTTCGATTCCCCGCAAATTTCAATCTACACTACATTGTGTCGTCTTTTTAAACTCTCCAGCCAACCTGAAGATGCCTTGAAATAGTTATTCCCTAAGGATTTAGTAACAGCTAGAGCTTGATTTTGGAGCGTCGGTCCGGAAATTTGGAGATTTTTTGATCGTGCATTTGTAAAACACTCCCACAATATTTCATTGATTTCTTTCATTCTTTCCCCCTTTTTTTGTTAGCTTTCTCTTCTTTTCACCATTTCCTTGCATCCAATTCATTCATTTTTTTTTTGTGTTTTAAAGTCTCATAAACTTGAGTTTTTCCACATTTAAATTTGGTCATTATTTCGGACACTGAGCTTTTATCTTCAATCACTTTCATTTTTTCGTTTAATGACAATGAAACATATGTTTTAGCCATCCTTATTCCGTAAATTCAGAACGCTACCTGTGAAAGATCGATCCCAGAACTTAAATTAATTTAAGATTTTACAGTGCATTGGGTATTTGTAAGACAGGTACAGTATCTGTATTTCGCATAATGGGTGTGCGGTGAGGCCGATAGAACATTTCAGGTACAGGAAGAATTTACCCAGCGGCAGGAATCATTCCTTATTGTTTTTTGGCCCAACAGGTATTCTATGAAGTGGAAACTCATTTATTTCTCTCTGTCTTTCCGCTGTATACATTTTTCATGAATTGTATAGAAATATCCTTTCGTTTCCGTGTTGAACAGATTCCGTTTTATACAAAATATATAGGCCTACACGTAAAATTACTATTATTTCGCCGGAACCAATAAATTTGTTCACATTGGACAGATTTTCGCATTATCCACGTTCCGGATTAAACACGTTTTACTGTATTTAACATTTACTTTTTAAAATATTATAATTCTTCGCGAACATGGATTAATACTGTATCATTCTTTAATAGAACCCTTCCATCGTATAGTTGAAACATTAAGTGAAACTATTTTCTGTCGCTATACACCTACTATTTACAGTAGTGGGGAGGGAAGAAGATAAAAAATCGCCGTTTTTCTCTTGACTAGAAAACTAGTTTAAATCGTGAATAAAAGTATACTGTAAAGTTAACGTTTTAGGGGAGTTTCTTGAATCTAAATTTTTACACTGTCTATAGTGTTCTGCCCGAGGGCAGATCTCTTTCATTGCAATCATAGCATTTTCTTGCTATTCTTTGCAACTTTACTAGGGAATTAGAGGTGTGGTAGCTTCACGTTGATTTCTACACCGGTGATTGATGATGATGGCTAGATGATTTTCGGGGACCGTTGGGCTCTAAGCTTCCTGACATTTGTCTTACAAGTAAGGAACCCCCCCCCAAAAAAAAACCTCGCCCAGGAAATCTGTCCCGTCCGGGAATCGAACCCGGGCCCGCTGCTTGACATACCTCGAGATAGACACCTGAATTGAATATTTAGATCTACGGTAGTGGTTACAATTTTAATGGCGGCGAAAATGACTTGCATCACTGTAATTTTATCCCGTCCATACAGTAGAGTAGGCCTATAGAAAGAGATGGAGGTACCGGTAATGGATCCAGATAAATGACAGAAGACTTCTCTTGATTACAAACCAAGAGGGAAAAATCAAGAGGTATCCCAGGAAAATAATGATATCGGGATTGGTATAGTGGTTTTCTAATTCAGGAATAATAATAATAATAATAATAATAATAATAATAATAATAATAATAATAATAATAATAATACCAATAATTCACAATATATAACATTTTAACTAATTCACTGGCAGTATTGAAACCATAGGTTAATGGCGACGCAGACATAAACTCTCTATACATCACTATCCTTAGCTAATGTTTTACAGTTACTCCTTGTGTAATTTATCTCCCTCAAGTCATGGTTAATATTTAATATCCCACGTCATTCTTGGCCTACCTAATGGACGCTTTCCCTCTGGTTTTCCCACAAGGAACTTCGATGTTCCTATTTTATTCCCAATTCGTGCCATATCTCCTGGTCATCGCAGTCTCCAAGACTAATTATTCCTATTGTATCTGACTTATATTACAATATTTTAGGAACTACAATCCTAGATGGAAGAAAGAGCAAGTGTTCCCTCTGGTTTTCCTACAAGGAGTTTCCATGCATCTCTTTCATTCCCATTCGTGTCACATGTCCTAGCCTTCGCAGACTACGAGACTAATTTTTATTATTGCATCTGGTATTACAGTATTTTATAAACTGTAATCCAGTTGATAGAAAGAGCAAACAATTATTGTGTGGAAATTAATTTTACCAGAAAAGCCGTCTATAGGTCATAGTTAACATAACGAGAAAAAAAAATGCCCGGCGTAATGCCAGGTCGGAGGATGAGATGAGATTAAGCTCCTATTACTGATAGTCTGTAATGTACGGCTGATCAAGTCTGACGCACCTTCACAGGGGTAGATGAAATGAATGAATAAGTTATTGACAGGGGAAGATGGGAGAATCCCCAAGAAGAACCTGTTTAGCTAAGATTTCTCTCATATGGAGGGGCCGAGAGGACCCAGAGGTCCACTTGCGCCATGCAACCACCTGCTCCGAGAAATATGTTAATTTTATTGAACACCCCTCTTTAACATATCAGATCATTAGCATCGTAATCCAAATATTATTTTCATCCTTACCTGTGGCGACTCCTGCCTAAACTGACGTATGGTTGACTATGATACTCTAAAATTAGGTTTAATACCAACTTAATATAGCGTATAAGCAAATTGAGACACTCAAACAAATACTTTGCATTGACTTAAAAGTATGGTTTAGGGAAGAGAGAAAAAACTAATAATAATAATAACTAACTCACTAGCACTATCGAACCCGTAGGTTCATGGCCGCGTGGACATAACTCTCCATACATCCCTCTTCTGAGCCAATCATTCCCTGTATAATCTACTTCCCTCAAATCGTTAATGTTATTCTCCCACCTCATTCTTGGTCTACCAACTGGGCGTTTTCCCTCTGGTTTTCATACAAGAAGCTTCCATGTACGTCTTTCATTCCCCATTCGTGCCACGTGTCCTGCCCATCGCAGTCTACGAGACTTAACTATTCTTATTATATCTGGCTTCCTATAAAAACCATGTAGTTCACTGTTATGTAGTTTTCTCCTTTCACCTGTCAGTTCATTTTTTTTTGGTCCAAAATTTTTCCTAAGAACTTTATTCTTAATACTCGTAATCTCCTTTCCTCCCGTAAAGTAAGAGTCAATGTTTCGCATCCATATAATATAACTGATAGAATAATAGTTTTATATATTTTCATTTTTACATTTTTTGAAAGGAGTTGGGAAGTGGCAAAACGGATAACATCTCATAAAGGAAAAAATACTTATGGAATTTCATCAGTTTTGGTCCAAACATTTTACAATGTGAAATACCTTTTTCCTGTAAAATAAAAGTCTCTGTAATACAATAATAACAATTAATAATAATAATAATAATAATAATAATAATAATAATAATAATAATAATAATAATAATCTATCTATCTTCGGATTTTTACAGCTGCTGCCGTCTTCATAAACCTCCAAAGCCTACGTTCTTAGGCATCTTCAGTGCTTAGGCCTCTTGCTTGCATTAATGTCTTCATGTTTTGCTTCCAACAATAATAATAATAACAATAATAATTAATATAAATAATAATTAATAATACAATTATTAAAACTGAAAACTTTTATTCTACCATTATACGTGTCCTCAATATAAGAATAGTTCAAAACACTGAGCTTTCGGATTGATTCGTCAGGTTCCACCAGAATTCATTTCTTTGGGAAATTCAAAACACTGGACTTTGGGATTGACTCATTCTATTCTGCCAGGAGATTCGTTCCACGCGCTGATAATTACATCAGCGACAGGAGACATGAAGCAACGTATCCCCTCTCATGACTTCAGAGTAACAAACTAATTTCCAGACGTTTTATAGAGAAAAACCGTTCCTCCACTTCTAAATGTTATTTATGCTAGATCTCCACGGCGGATATATTCTCTACTGATTCAAAGTATATGGGTATTTAAATATCTCATTGAAAAAAATATATATATAAGGACTTATTTTCATTACAACTCTTCATTATCATTATAAGTTCATTTTTTTCGGGAGTTCTATGAACAAACGAACGCACAAGACACGCCGTACCTGTCCCTTATGGGTCGGAATATTCGCATTAGGATTATCTTTTCCAAAGCTAGTAGCTTGTAAAATAAGTACTGCACTTCCTTTGTGCCAATTATATTTATAGACTATAATAGTCATAAGAAGATCCACTTCAAGGTCAGTTCGACAGACGGCAGTTACCTGAAAAGATACATTCCGCTATTGATTACAATATGTTTAAATATATCCCAACGTGTTTTGCGTCGCTCATCAATAAAGCAACCCACATTATGCATTATTTTTTATAATTATCTCTTACATTAAAAAAATGCTTCATTTTGAATTATCATAAGTAATGCCACGAGTGATTTCCAAATTATCGATAAATTCACGACTCACGAAGTGAGGAGTGAATTTATCTAGAGAATTTGGAAATCAAGAGTGGCATTTGTTAGGACTATTTAACGAATAAAGTTAAGCTGTTTACTCACAAATCATTATTTAACTATAGTTATTTTAAAATATTTATATATTTAATGTAAACGGCGATGTTTGAAAACAAATGAGAAACTATAGGTACGCTTCTACTGCTTCTTTTGTTTATCACTGCAACCAGATCATACTATTTATTGCCAAAGGAACGCAATATTGTAAGGAGGAGCTTTCTTTAATATGGTAATTATAACACTGATAAATATTTGGTGAAACACGACTCTGATTGGTTGTAAAATAGAAATCATTGAAATGTGATTGGTCATTGACTCCCATTTGGGGCATGAGTTAAATAGTCAGTAATATCAATTGTATCAAGAACTAAATTTACTATTGTCTCTACATTGAACTGTTCAATTATTTTGGTTTTCGCAAGACGAGGTTTTCATTTTGATCCAAATGGAACAACAAGGATATTCACCACTTTATGATTATTTGTGTTTGTTGTTTCATCAATCACTAGATATACGCCGTTTTCTTCACATTTTATTTTAGTTTTCTTCAGCACACTGGACTTCTTAAAGTAGTCTCACTGGAGCCGATGTTTTCGGAATATATGAAGTGGAATACCGGCAGAAAGGAATGTTTTGACCGTTTGTTTCATATCTCTGAAATTTTCCATATGTTACCATACTTAAGGTGGGCCTATAGTTCGGATTAATTTTACAGAACTAGTACTAGCAGATTATCTTTGCTTTCCAAACTCATGTTTTCGTGATCTATGCTTCAAACTTTGAATGATGGATTTTTTTCTCAAAATGTATACAGTCTTAGCACAATATACATATCAGCTTCCCTTTTTCTGCCACAAAGTGATCCTTTGGGTATTCTCGATCCCATTTGTATTGTACTTATATTTGTTTTTTATCAAATATATAATTTAGCATGTTTAATTGTTATATTTATCAACTGTCGTTATGAACTAATTAGATTCAGAGAATATATAATAAAATATGTTAAATCAATACCAGATTTTTATTTATTTAACAAACTTACCGAAATAGGATCTGTCAAAAGTGACAGAATATGCTTGACAACAGAGAAAGAATACCAATTCTTGCAGAAATATTCTAAATTTGATTAAACAGCTGCTTGTTGGTCATTTTACTGGGATGTTATTGGTGGTTTACACAATTCTTTCTTTTTTCTTGTGTTATAAAAACTACAACAAATCTTATGCTTTTTTTAATATATGAAATAAAAAAACTGAAAACATACAAATTGTAGTTGCAGTATATGAATAATTTACCTGAGGAAAATATATATGTAGATTTTTTCCCAAAACATGCGAAAATGCCTTTAAATTTAATGAGACGTTAAGGCAATTTTAACCTAAAATCACTGCATTTAAAATAGAGAACATGCATCAGGCATTGTTCAAACAGAATTGCCAACCTACTCTTATGGGGCGTCAGATTATCCAATAAATTGTAGAATACTCTGATGGGTACTAACTTTCCCATTTTCTCATCCAACGAAGTAGAATGAGTATAGAATATTATTTGGTACAAGGACAGTATCATAATCATCCGGTATCATGGCAGCTGCCGCCGTCTTCGGGACACCAAACGCCATTCCTCTCTGTCCATCCATTGGTCTTCCTCCAATCATCTGATATTCATTGCTGCTTGTACCCCTTCTATCCAAGTTTTCTTCGGTCTTCCTCCTTTCTATTGGGATCCATTCCATAACAATTTTAGGCAATCTTTGCTCTGGCATTCTTTTGACATGGCCATACCACTGTAATATTTTCTTTTCTATAATGTCTATGATGTCTGGCTCCTCTTGTACACCCATAATTTCCCTAATTTCTTTATTTCGTATTCTGTCCATTCTAGATTTTCCAGCTGATCTTCATAAAACATCCATTTCTGCACTTAAAATTCTTTTCATTTCCCTGGTAGGAATTTGCCAGACTTCAGCACCAGATGTTAATATGCTCTGATTATGTTTGATATTATTGCAATTTTCTATTTTTTGTAATATTTTTGCTCCACCAAACTGAGTTTAAAGCATTTATTGCTTTTGTTTGTGCGATTCTATTTTTAATTTCCACTGTGTTTTCGCCTGAATGATCTAATTTTGTTCCTAAATAAGTGCATTCAAAACTAGGTTATAGTTCTTCTCCATTGTTGAAATTTATATTTTCCATTTCTTCTCCTATACACAGATATTTAGGTTTTCTCAATGTTTATATAAAGTCCCCATTTTTCATATTCTTTTAGTTTTTTAGCCACATATTCTACGTCATCGTGGTCTTGTGTTATTAATACCTGGCCATCTGCAAAATTTAGTGAATATACATGTGTATTTTGGATTGGTATGCCCATTTTTTGAATTTTTTTTTTTCCCTCCAGTCTCTTAGGACTTAGTAATGAGTGAAATAATATATTTATGTAAAGGCAATCTGGTAGGAGAAATTAGTAATATGATGTTGGCTAATGACGCTAGCAGTAACTTTTTCTCTGTTAAACATTCGTAGGTGTAAACCTAGCATAGGATAGCCCGAAATTTTATTTTACAAATATTATGTTATACTAATTATGCTTTATTATTTAAATACTCCTTAATGGTTTATTCTGTAAAATTCTGTTTTAGTGTGCTTTTAAAAATCAATTTTATAGACCTTTAGACTACCGGAATCATATCCAATCACAAATCACATGTCTAAAATGCTATTATGCTTTTTTTACGCTTTTGGGTTGTTCTACCCGTCAGTTTATAAGATGACCATATTTTTAAAACAAGAAAACGGGACATTTTAGTATTTGCCTCAATGAAAATAATGCTAAAAAAGTGAAATAGAACGCTAAAATGTGGTTCGTCATAAATTCTTAAGTTTAGAAACTAATATTAAATATATAAGCAAATAAATAAATCTGTGTAACCTATATGATATGGTATTGAATTCACTTGAGCCAGGCAATCCTGTAGGATTATTATTTGCAGCATGCATTGATGTTTTGCTGTAGATCGAATATTGTTTAGTGAGTCAATTCTGTCACACATTATTTTGCAAAAGTTTACACAAGTGTGATTAAGTTCACCTTATTAATCAACATAGCTTTACATGTACTGAAGAGCGTTCTTGTCACTTGTCCACAACCATTCATGCATAAAAACATTCGTTTCAATAAGGTGTTTGTTCCAAGTAGACAAAACACCTACTGGAAGTCCATATATCTTTTATAGAATATTATAGTAAGTGAAACATACAGTATCAAATAATTTCTAACCCACAAAATTTGGTAAGTCACTAGTTAAAACACACCTCCTTTTTTCGGACGGTAAGAAGAAGACTGCCGATGCAATGCGAGGTTGGGAAGTGGTTTTTAACAGAAGCGAGAAAATTGTTTTTGAAAACACCGAGCCTTAGCGAGGTTTGTTAATTTCCGTAGATTCTGTAAAACACTTTCCAAATGTGTCGTTTGTACATTATTGTTTTTGCGCGATGTCGGTTGTTTTTCTTGTCAAGAATAAATAGTAGTAAAATAATAACCTATATTTTTGGTGGAGACTTTAGTGCGTTCATTATTATAACAACTGACTAACGTCTAGTACAGTGTCTGGCATATTGGGTATGATTTGTTAAAACTACAGTGGCCCGTGAGACCAATTAGTGATGAAAACTGGTGGTAAGTCTCGTATTGGACTATCTTTTTCGAATAAAGTTCAGTTCATGTTTAAAATGTAGATGTCTTTGCCTTCGTAGACATGCATATCTCATAACTTACTACTTTTGGTTTATTTTTTGTATATGCATTGTATGTAGTATAAATGGGCAGTTGTTTTATCTTCCCACACGCGTTTTGTAATATGCAATATTTGCAGTATAGTGTTTTTTATTACAGTATAGTTATTTAGGTTGGCAACCCCGAACTGTAGGTAAGTGGGCATTTTTTATCTGATGGTCCGTCATATATGTAAGTAACAACAAAAGCCACTATCCCGAGCTAAAAATATAATTTTCAAACTTTCAGCACTCTCAGAGAAGTTCCACAGACTGTGCTGATGATATCTGGCACTTACATGACTCTTCGTAGCGCTTTTGAGTAGGTTTCGTATCACATGATTGAGACGTATTTGGCCTCACGTATTTTTGTGCGTGCGAAGATTAAGATTCAGCATATCAAACATATGACAAACAGTCTGTCTAGAATAAGTTGAAGCAAAATTTTAATCATTAAACAATACTATAGAAAGGTAGAATATTTTAAATATTTATGATCTTACATTAGTTCAACAAGCGAATCCAATTAATATGCTAAACTTAAAGTAGCAAGTGACAACAGATATGCCATAGATTTTAATAAATCTCTCACTTAAATATATAAATAAAAACGCTAAGGTTAGATTATAAAAATAAAAATTATGCCAATAGTGTTATATGTCCACCGCTCTGGTCTCGAGGTAGCGTGCTGCCTTGTCACGCAGCGGGCCCGGGTTCGATCCCCGGTCGGGGCAGTTTTTCTGGGTGAGGTTTTTATCGGGGTTTTTCCTCACCTGTAAGACAAATGCCAGGAAAACTTTAAGGCCCAAACGGTCCCCGAAATCATATGGCCATCATCCTTATCATTATTATCCTTACCATTATCATTATCATCATCCTTCACCGGTGTGGAAAACAACGGGAAGCTACCACACCTACACAATTCCCTAGTAAAGCTGCAAGCATAGCATGAAAATGCTATGATTGCAGTGAAGGACCTGCCTTCGGGCAGAATTACTATGGATGGATGGTTGGATGGAATAGTGTTATATGGAAGTGAGGCCTGGATGTTGACCAAAAGAATGGAATCGTACCTAATGACATGGGTATTTTTCTAAATGCTAAGAGAGATTTATGGAATTTTGAAAATTCTAAATGAAGGATATGATATACTAGGGCATTTGATAAGTAATGGCTATAACATTACAAAAAAAAAATATATATAGGTTACTTTTGACATTACGTACCGTACTTAATTTATAGTCTGTCAAGTCAACTATACGTTGCCAATCCTTGGAAGACGGCGAACTCCATGTGCAGCACTATTTCTGAATATCTTTCTCATCTGATCGATCTACAGTTTTTCGTATATCAACTCTTGATTGAAATCGAATGCTTCATAGAGGTTCTATAAACTTCGTGAATAAGTTAAAGTCACAAGGGGATTGAATTTGGTGGATTTTTGAGTTCTTCCCAATTCCACCTTCTAAACAAATTCTACTGAACGTCTTTTTACTTACTACATGTGAGAAACAGTGAATGCATTCACAAAATACTCGTATTGTCATTTCAAGACGTTCAAAATTACAGATTTATACAACAAAGACTCTCAACAGCATGCTACAAAATTACAATGGTCACCTAGGATCGCTGATTTACAACTGTTTCCATTACTTATCGAATGTCCTAATAATTCTGAATTGGAATATCAGTATAATTGCCCTGATATTATAGCTGAAATCAAGGCACGAAGATTGGGAAGATTGGGATATGTTGTCAGAATGGAGGCTGATGGGACTCCAAAATTAACTGTCAATTTAAAACCCAAAGGTAGACGTAATGTATAAAGACAAACGTTAAGATCGTTAGACAATGTATAGAGTCTGATTTGCGAACTCTGGAGGTTAGGAGATTGAGGATCAAGGCTCAGGATAGAAAGGAGTGGTTGGTTGTTACATGGGCGGCGAAGTCAGATAAGAAGTAAAAAATATCTTGATCGAAAAAGTGACGATCTTTCACTGTAAGAATAAACCGTCCAAAACGCAGACATCTCTCCATACTACTACTACTTCACTTCATGGGCTAGGGAAATTGCCTGTTCCGCCTCACAGTTGTTCTGTTCATCATTTCACTGGCCTTTCTACATTCCTTGAACCTCTTGGCTTGTAGTTAATTGCTACTTTTGATAATCTTGTTACATTCATTCTTTTTACATGTCTATACCATTTATCTCTGTATTCTTCGATTTTTATAATTCAATGGATATTTAACTTTGTTCTTATATCTTCATTCTTTATCCGATCCAATCTTGTGCAGCCTTTTGTTCTTCTAAGGAAGTTCATTTCCACACTTTGTATTCTACTTTGTAATTTTTTTGTCATTAACCAAGTTTCACTCCCATAAAGTAATGCAGAACTGCCAATGTTTTATAAAACTTCAATCTAGTATCTCTTCTTGTTTTGTGTTTTATGTTTAGTTCCGCATATCATATGAAATTTCGACAGTTCCATGTGTATGCCTCTTTCAGCTTTTGTGTTTGTAGTAAATTACAACCCAAATAATTAATTTTGTTATTTTTCTAGAGGTTTGTTTTCTATTATGATTTTTGATCTTATATATTCATTTCCCCAAAATGCCATAATTTTTGTTTTTTTCTTTTGATATTTTAAAATTATGTTCTTGGCATAACTGATATAATTAATTAAATTAATTTCATTTTCTTGAATAATAACCACATCATCAGCATACATTAAAACGTTTAGCATTTTAAAAAGGGTCCATTCTTATACCTTTATCAACATTTATTTTCCAATTTTGGATGTCAAAGAAGAAATACAAAATACAAATCCTATAAATATTAATGATATTCAATCAATTAAAAAAGTTATTTGATATATAAATTAAAAAGAATAGGTGATACACTACACCCTTGTCTTACACATTTCAAACTCATCTCTCTCACAGTGTCAATACTTTATTTTCCAACAGTTCCCTGTATAATTCACCTCCCTCAAAAATGGTTAATGTTATTCTCCCAAATAATTTCTTTTGGCGTTTTTACTCTAGTTTTCTTACAAGCAGTTTATGTGCCCCACTTTCATTCCATTTTCGTACCACATTATCCTCCCCATCTCCACGAGATTTAACTGTTACTGTTAGGCTTATTACATTCTGCTTTTCCATAAAGATCTTGGAGCTCAATGCTATTGTTTTCTCCATTTACCTGTCTCTTTTTGCTCTAAATATTTTCCTATCTGTCCATCCCCATTAGGGTTATAAATTTTTGGACTTTTGTGAAATATAATATTTCCTGTGCAATGGATGGATGAACTTTTACTTAAAACCATTGAAAAAGGCCTTCATTTCACTGAGCTTCAAGAAAAAGACACCCCCAAATATATTTATATATCAGTACTTAATATTGATTTGGGGGTGACGTTTTCTTGAAGCTCAATAAAATGAAGGCCTTTTACAATAGTTTTAAGTAAAATTTCACCCGTTCATTGCACAGGAAATATTTTATTTCAACAAACAGTCCAAAATGGTTGTAACTTCTTGAACTTCTGTGAAATAAAATATTTATTGTGCAATGAATGGGTGAACTTGTTGAAAAAGGCCTACATTTCACCCCCAAATATATTTATATATCAATATTTAATGTATATTTGGGGGTCACCTTTTCTTCAAGCTCAGTGAAATGAAGTCCTTTTTCAATGATTTTAAGCAAAAGTTCACCCATTCATTGCACAGGAAATATTTTATTTCACAAAAGTCCATAAAGTTATGACCATAATACCCATACATCTCCACATGAAACAAGGTGCTCCCTTGTGGGACTTAAATTAACTAAGCTAATTTTTAGCTACGCTTATTTCCTTACAGATGCCAGCGAGTTACGGGTAGTTAACTCTTCATTTCAAGAGACATCTAGTAGGCAATGATTGGGGTTCTAATGTAGACTTGAGGTTCTTTTACGAACCCAAACATTTTGAGACACGGGACCTACTCTCAGAGTTCCTTCCGGAGGATTTGTCCCTTGATTCTCTCCTAAAATATCCATCGACCTCGGCTGGGTTTGAACCCATGGCCCTTGGAACTAGAGCAAGGAAATTTACCCCTAGACCACCGAGGTCAGTGAATATTTTCCTAAGCACCCATATTTTGAACTTGAATACATACATTATTTATGTATTTATACAATTGTATTTTTTGCGCATCCGAGTAATTGTGAGTTGTTTTTCGGTTCAATCAGGGACTTTCTCTACCTGGAAGTTTCTTGGTATAGTCGGTCGGCACGTAATGGAACTTTCACTCTGTAGTCCTCATGGTCCTTGACGGCATGTAAACAGGGATCTTCTGAGAAGGAGAACTTTGTAGTCTGTTATTGATTCCGAGAGAGTCCAGAGAGAGGTTGCCCTTCCCTTTGGGCTGTTGAGAGGGCGTCGGCAAGGCGAGGCGACCCGCCGTCTGCTCGTTCTGCCATCAGTCGACCTTTCCGCTTCAATCAGAGCTACCTAGCGGTGGCGACCTCAAACTCAAATCCTTATGATATCAAATTGTTCGATATTTTGATTCAAACTCGTGTACTTTAACAATTTTCAATGTTTATCGTGTTAAGATGAAATAATTAATCGCTACCTTTAATCCTTTTAAATCTCGTATCCATTACTATAATCACTTCATTTTTTTCGATTACTGCATTTTTGTGAATTCCGAAGAATATAGTTGAGGTTCTCATGAAAAAAAATATTTTTTTAAGAAATCTTCATAGATTCTACTCAGTAGACGAAAGTACGCCATAGCATAGTTGGTTAAGGCAGTACGCTGCAACCCGGGAGATTGTGGGTTAGAATCTTTGTGGGATTATGCTTTTTAAGCTGGCCTAAACGTTCTGGCGGTATCATAGCCGTAGGGTCGACTCGGCCTTAACCACATATTACTCCGAAGGCCTGTAATGGAATTCCTTTTACTTTACCAAAGATGACAATGACTAATTCATTTTTTTTGTCTAATGCCACCAGGTTGTCTTTTATGACATTTCTGGCTTTCTCCCCTAGCATTGGCAGAATTGTAATCCATTTCTTAGGTTGGGGCGCCTGGAAGGCGGAGTTACGTTACCCCGATGGTATGATGGGTGAAAAATGATAACGAAGCGCCAGAAGAGTTATTAACCTAAACTTAACCTAAATTCCAGACCATGGACAACCACAGGAATTATTCCCTTTCGAGAAAAAATTCCTATGGTTTGACCGGGAATCGAACTCGGGACCTCGTGAACAGTAGTCAGGAACGCTGACCGCTAGCCCATGAGGCTGGTCTAATTAATATAATAGTAATGATAATTATTATTATTAAAATAATAATAACTAAATAATAATAATAATTAATTAATGTCCACCGCTGTGGTCTCGAGGTAGCGTGTTGCCTTATCACGCAGAGGGCCCGGGTTCCATTCCCGTTCGGGGCAGTTTTTCTGGGTGAGGTTTTTATCGGGGTTTTTCCTCACCTGTAAGACAAATGTTAGGAAAACTTTAAGGCCCAAACGGTCCCCGAAATCATATGGCCATCATCATCATCTTTATCATTAACATCATCCTTCATCGGCGTGGAAAGCAACGGGAAGCTACCACACCAACAATTCCCTAGTAAAGCTGCAAGCATAGCTTGAAAGTGCTATGATTGCAGTGAAGGACCTGCCTTTGGGCAGAATTACTAAGGATGGATAATCAACATTTTCCCTGGGAGCCAGAATAGAGAAGACGGTATCTCACTAATATAAAGTTTGAGATCTTGAGTTCAAATCCCGGTTCAGGCGTTACTTTTTTCTGTTCATGTAATATATGAAGTTTATTAACCAGCAAAATCGAACCATTAAGAGTAGAGGTTAATCTGATGCGAACATTTAAACATCGTTCTAAGGGCAGACATTTTCGATATTTCGCAACGAAACTAAATATATGCCTTCGAAATAAAACTAAAAAGGCATTCTCCAAAAATCAGTGAAATCTGATAATTAGGAGTGGGGTTTTACCTAAAATTCAATTCTAGCAACCCCCATTTTTTTCAACGAAATTATGTACATTAGATTCAATGAACAAAATAAAGATATGTTCTGTAAACTAGCTAAATCAGACCTTTTATTCAACTTGGTGAGGTATTCTCTTAGTTCTTAGTTCCTGCTGCATGATGTTGTTTTTTCATAATTATGTGCCTTGGAACTGTGCTAGTCTGACCATTTGAAATTAATGTTCGTTAGGGGGGCATTATAAGGTTCCTTTATTATATTTCAGAAATGGCATCTATAATCAAAATCAAAATAAGGTTGATTGTTAAAGAGAGAAGTAGGAATTGTACTGTTTTCGGAAAGCACAATTGATTCGAAGATAAAGATCATGTTGGTATATATGATTATCTTGCTCCAAGATACAGGATTGTATTATTTTGTAAATTTAAAAAATGCAGTTGTTTATACAGTTAATATTAACAAAAACGAAGTGAGGAGCTGAAAAAATACTGTAAATCTAATAATTATTATGGAATCCCTGTTTTATTCTCACAATGCCCATGGACATGGGGAATTCACTTAACATCATAATAATTATTCTAAAAAAATTAATATGTTAGAACAGTATGGTTCTAGACCATTGTTTTCCAATATTTGTTGTGCTACGTCCCACCTAAGCCATTTCAAATTTTTTATGCCTGCTATTAACATATACATAAAGATAAAGTGATCCCATTACATACCTTAGGAGGCCCATGGGGTAGTAGGAGGTTCGAATGCATTTCTGTTTTGAGCCATATGTTGTTGTATTTTTAACAATTACATTATACATTTTTTATTGTGTTGTCTTTATCCCATAAAATACTGTTTAATAGATATATTGCTATCCTACCTTTATTAATTCTTGAATTAATGCCATGATCATGATTCCCATTTGAGATATTTTGACCAACAAATAGGTGTATTTTTAGAAATGCTTTATTATTCCTTTTCCATTTTCCAATATTAAATATTTTGGATTGTTCTTATAGTCATATAATTTGTTTTCTTTAGATTATTTGCAGACCTCATTTTTCTTATTCTTCTATGAGTTTCCTTGTCTATATTTCACATATTCATAAAAACTAAACTGCATGGCGCGACAGGCCTAAAAGGCCCTTGGCCTACCATCCGGCTGCTGGCCACACATCCACATGTGTTAATCACATAGGTAGACGAACATCTAGCCAGCGTAGGAGTGATGTCAGCATGTCTGATCCCCCAGTCATTATAGCTGATTTTCTCAATCTGGAGCCGCAACTTGTTGTAACTATCCAAATACCTTACGATGCTGGGTTGGCACCGGTTCTGTACTGTCCGAAATTGCATGATAAAATTTCTTCTCCCATGGAGACCCGAAGCAGCGCAAGTGCCGTAGCTCTGCGCCAAGGCATCTTGCCTTAACTACTCGACTACGGCGCGGGACCTATATATTCTTATACTTCTGCAGTTAATAGTTGGTCATCTGCGAACAACAGTGAATAAACGGTTTCTTTTCTTAACAATATTCCCGTTTGTGAACATTTCCTTTTTCAGATTATACACTTTTAAATATTTTACCAATGACATCAGGCTGCTTATATGACATTTCTGGTATCCTTTGCTGGCATAGCAGAATTGTAACCCACTTAAGTTGGGGCACCTGGAAGGCGGAGTTACATTACCCCGATGATATGATAGGCGATGAATGATAATGTAGCACCAGGAGAGTCCTTAAACCTAAACTTAATCTAAATCCATACCATGGGCGACCATAAGAATAATTCCCTTTAAGAAAAAAAAATCCCATGGTCTGCCTATTGAACCCGGGATCCCATTAACTGCAGTCAGAAGCTCTGACCACCGGTCCATGAGGCTGGTCACAGTTACAAATATAAGGTTTAATAATTGCTTTTTACACTGAGTAAAAATGTAATAAGAGTATTTTTTAATAGCATGTCATACAGGTTATTCACGTTTTCATCTGTGATTAGTGTACTTATTTAACTTACTGGTTACGAATAGGGCTCGGAAGTTGACGATTTTTTTTTACGTCTGAAGACGAGGCTCAACATAACGTATACATTTTGGGTCATTATAGGTCAGAAAATGGTGGTTTTATTTGTCCTTTCTTTTCTTTTTCGACATTTTTGGCTTATTTGTCCTTTTTTAGCCCCTTTTTTTAGGTCTTGACGGCTCTCTTTTTCTCTTTTGACTAAATTTGTACCATTTGTAGAGCCTAATTATGCCTCTAGCCAAATATGCTTCTAGTAGTTATTCTAATTTGAATTTAGATTTATTTCTCCAGGATATTCATAGCGGGTTCGCTGAATTGATTATAGGTGGGGAAAAAATCGTCCATTCTAAATTGTCCAAGAATTTTTTTGAACGAACATTGAATTCCTTTTTCAAACTATGTTGAATTATATATATATATAGTATGAAAGGAGAAGCATTTTCGGTCACCAATTTTTTTTTTCGCAGTGTATGTTACATATCACTATTTTATTATATTTAAAAACAAAAAATGGCATGAGCATATTGAACATATTTTAAGAATGGACCCTTCTAGGCTAACAAAACAACCACTGTTGTACCAACCTCAAGGCTATAGAGATGTGCGACGTCCTAGAAGACAATGGGAAGATGAATTCTGGGAGCGGAACAGGCCGACGGCCTACCATGATGATGATTTAAAAACGCACTTGAAATTCAAATTATTATTTAATTTGCCTTTTACGCCCTTTTTTTTTCTCTCAGTTGTTTTGAAGATATTTTATAGAATTTTATAGGTCCTCAACGTCGGAGCCCTGGTCAAGAAGTCATCGACTTAAAAAGATTGATAATCACTGATTTAATTATTACAGATAGTAACTCCTTGGCATGACATGCGTAGAAGGCCCTTGGCCTCTCAGCCGGGTGCTGGCCTAACATCCACGTGTTAATTCCAGAAATGGATGATCATCCAACCGATATAGGGGTGACATATCGGGTTCCTCGGCCGTTATTCCTGGTTTTCTGTCAATCTGGTGCTCACGTTGATGGGTGGGGGGGGCACTGGTCCCGTACTGGCCGAAATTCCAGAAGAAAATGTCTTCTCCCATAGTACCATAGCTCTGTATCAAGGCATATTGCCTTATACTTGGCTACGGCACGGGACGAATTGAACTTAATTATCTGTTTATTTATTGAAGTGAAGAAAAATGTTTGCATTCATATGACGTCACATACATACTTGTCCTTGCAATTAATAGGTATTCATTTCCGCTGTCTAACTATTGTATTTCAATACAGCAAGGCCTTTTCTCAGTTATTTATGCTATTTTCTAGTGCCTTGTATACACGAAACGAAGGAAAAAATCCTCAATATATTTTGTGATAAACATCTACGCTCAAGAAATCATTCGATCCCAATAAAAAGGAAAATCTACATGACCATCATGCAAATGATTGTTTAGGTTAGCGACCCATTGGTAGGTATTGAGAGGGGGAAAGGATCCGTTCAGTCTCGAAGATCCCAGTCGCATTGTGATAAAGGGACCACAAAAAAATACTGCAACATAGAATTCCAATAAATCTATTGTTTTCGTACTTCATTTTCAATTTTACTTCCTAACGCTTCTAGTACTGTACACATTTGCATTTCATACTATATCGAATTTCGTAAGTTTACATGTAATTAAAACGATTATGGAAAATGAACAATTACAGTTCTCAAACACTTTAAAAACCCGCGCCTTTCACCAACATAAAAACTAAATATGGGATACGGTGAAGAAATTTAAATGAACCATAATATATCCCTCGACCAACATGGACATAAATACATACAAATATTATCTCATTTTAACATAAGCAATATTAAAAATACTCTATAACAACAATATCCGGTACTCATTTTAATTGGAAGCTGAGTAGACCCAAGGGCCTTGTTGCCGCAGAAGGTTTTGAATCCCACCGGGATTCGAACCCTCTACCTTCCGCTTTGTAGCATATTACCTTAAGGGGGGTGATGGGTGAAATTTCTATTTTCTACATTTTTTGAGCTAGAGACTTGAGTTTTTGCACAAACATTCACAGCGTGATACATAATGATGTGTTTAAGTTTCATTCTTGTGAGGAATTTATTTTATGAGTTATTAAATATTATATTTTTAAAAAAATTGCATGCATTATAATTAAATTGGTTCCACATTTTTTTAGTAAAATGTCTGATTTTTTTCTACAAGACCCCTAATATATTTAGAAAAAACGTCATGCATTAGAATTCTTATAATGTGAATACAAAGGAAGAAAAAATAATGTTGTACCTCATGCGTGACATTACAAAAAAATTAATAATTGCATACATTTTATTTATTAAAATACTACTTCAATCATGAAACCCATGCACTACTTTGTTATCCATTGTTTTTGGGACATGCAGATAAAAATTTGAATCTTCTAGGACAAAATTTCTGAATTCCATTCAATTTTGAATGTACAAAAAGCAGTGGAAATAAAAGTGTGGAAAAACAAGTTTAAAGGTTTGCATGCAGGTAGTATTTAACTGGCCCAGCCTTTTAACTCTGACATAATTTAGGGCACTTAGAAGCGCCATAGGTCTCTGAAACTTTGCTAACATATACATTAGAGTACATGCTATTTCTTAGTGCAAAAAACAAAAAAAATGCCAATTTTGATCTCAAATGGTCAATTTTACACTCATCACCCCCCCCTTAACCAACATCGTATGCTACGATGAGCCACCCATATTTACAATATTTTGTCTTATAACAGACAATTAACATACGTGATTAAATAATACGCTTATAACTTACACCGTGTATGTTGATTTCCTCTAAATTCGGATACATGCCATTTTATTTATAAAAGAAATATATGTTCCGTAAACCAGGAAAATCAGACTGCAAATTCGACTTGCTTAGGAACTCCTTATTATAGGCACAGTCTATGTATGTTGTTTTCTATACACTTTAAAGAAGTTAAAATGTAAATATTTTTACAGGATAACTTGTGAATTGTGAACTATTTGCACAAATATTGAAATTGAATACGAGTTTGTGTGCATTCAACAAGGAGGCGTTCATTAAATGCTATTATATTGCCGATCGCTATGAATTGGAATCCATTATCGCACTCTGCCAGTTGGTCATCGCATTCATACTGTGTGTGTACAAGACCTGAGGGGTTGTTTCTCCATACCCAGCGACATTACACAGCATGTTTGCAAATTGCGAACCAATTTTCTTATACTCAATTACAACAATGAGGGATAGGGACCAGGAATAACTGTGAAGTTACTTGCGTTAAAAAAGTAACTTAACTGTGAAGTTATTTACGTTGAATAAGTTTGATATTGTGTTTTCTTTCTTCATGGTGCGACTGGTCTAGAAGGCCCTTGGGCAGATACTGGTTTCAAATCCGCATGTGTTAATGCTTTTAAAATTCATGTGTTAATTGCAGAGATGGACAATCATCCAGCCCCGTATAAGGGTGACATGTGATCAGAATATGGAATCCCCCATAATTTAGTTTCCTCAATCTGGAGCTGCTACGTATTGTGTACGGTAGTTATCAAAATTCATCACGATGCTGGGTGGACACCGGTCCCATACTGGCTACGATTCCACGAGAAAATACCTTCTACTATGGGGACTCGAAACGACGGAAGTTCTGTACAGCTATTACAGATACTGTTGGCCTATGTAGCATTTATAAAATTGGGAAAGTTTAAAATGGCTTGGTCATGTTCAACGAGTAATTGAACAGAGTATAGTTACGATGATATGGAAGAAAGAAGTCCGTCACGCAGGAACTGCGTAAACTAAGCGAATTCCTCAGCAAATTTGTGGTCATTTTCCTGGTTTACGGAAAAAGTAGATATATATATATCATCTTCTTCGAAGTATGGGCCTGTTGACCCGTTCCGCTCCCCGATTCACAATACGCTACAGGTCGTCCTTCCAACGTCGTTTTGGTCTTACTACTACATATCTTAGCCCTTGAAGTTTTCTGTTTTGATAAACGATTATTTGGCACTCTTTGTACGTGTTCAAACCAGTTACATTTATATCTGTGTGTGTGTGTGTGTGCATATATATATATATATATATATATATATATATATATTCCACCGCTGTGGTCTCGAGGTAGCGTGCTGCTTTGTAATGCAGCGGGCCCGGGTTCGATTCCCGGTCGGGACATGCTCCGGGGTGAGGTTTTTTTTCGGGGGGTTTTCTCACCTGTAAGACATATCAGGAAGCTTATGGCCCAACAGTCCCCGAAAATCATCCGATCATCATCATCATCATAATCATCCTCATCCTTCACCGGTGCGGAAAGCTGCAAAGCATAGCATACAAATGCTTATGATTGCAATGAAAGACCTGCCTTCGGACAGAATTACTATGGATGGATGAATATATATATATATATATATATTATATTTTATAAACTCAATTTTTGATGCCAGTTTATTTTAAAATGTCCGACTGCAGTGAAAGCAAATCGTGCATAACCGTAAGTTATTTCCTATTTGCTTATTTTTGTATAATTTTACACCAACTTAAATAATTATAATATAATGATAAATTTTTTCCATTACTTTATTAAACATACTCCAATTAAACTAATGTATCTTATCGGATAGGTGACTCCATGACGCAAGCAGTGAAACGCTTGCAGCTCATGGCTGGAGTATTGAGTTCGCGTTTCGGTCACTCCATGTAGGTTTCATGGTGGACGAAACGGAGTCTGGTCAGGTTTTTTTTTTTTCTCGGAGTTTCTCCCGTTTTCCATGTCACAAATTTCATTCCATCGTTTCTCCATATTCATCTAATTTATTCCGTTTTATTTCAATAATCTGTTCCTGATTAGGCGCGTCAGGCGTGGTCGGCCATGATCCTTGCAGTTCACAGACTTTCAATGTAATGGACTTCATCGCATCTCATCCCTCGACCCGGATTTGAGTCGGACACGAGTTGAGGAGGTTTATCTTATAGGATACATTACTAATTTAAGTGTTAATAAAATTGTATAGTATACATTGCGACGAAGGAAACATGGCGGTTGAGTCAATTTTTAATTTCGGGTTTCAGGTAAACCTCCACTTCTAATGATCGGATTTCGCTTTTTTTCTTTTGAAGCGATTGGCAGAGCGACTTTTAAATTTTCATTTTAAGTGAACTCGTACATCCAAATGTCTGATTTTGCTGGTTAAGAAGTAGACCATATTTTTTAACTGATTTATATATACCACGCAATTCCATGCCCTTCTTTCATTTCCCACTCGTGTCAAATTTCCTTCCCATCGCAGGCATAAGTCTTCTTATTACATCTGGTTTTCAGTAAGATATTGTATCTTCCATTGCCATGGATTCCCTGAAGTAGTCCCTGCCCGGACATCCGAATGGGGTACTATTTTCCCTCCGGAAATTTTTATCCCAGAATATGTCCGCGTTTCTTGACGGTTGTATTTTTACGGCGAAAGATCGTCACTTTTTAGATAGTTTTTTTTTTTTTGTCTGGCTTATCTCCTGTCCGGCATGGGTACATTGTCACAGTTCTTTTATTTTCCATCTTTTGCTTATGTAGAACTAGTAGACCTATTTTTTTTACTTATAGGTCTATTAACATTACAAGTATTTGCCTTGTGTTCTAGTTAGTGCACTAAGTAGTAAGTGTGTATTGTTTATTGTTAGTTTTAATTTACTGTCTTTCTTTCTTTTTTTTTTTTGTAGAGCAGGGGCGTTCAAACTACGGCCCTCCACAACTTTCTATCTGTCCCCTGTAGCATTCTAATACATTGTGCTAAGGATGCGCCTATAATATTAATCTATCAGTAATGGAACTTGTGATATGTGTTATAACGACTTAACAAGAAAAGTAGCATATCAACACACGCTTATAATAATAATAATCAATAAAATTATATGATTATGTAAAAATAATGACAGACGGTAGATTCCCAAGAAGAATACTAGAATGGATGTCACTTGTTAGAAGAAGAAAACAACGTGGTTTGATGGTGTTTTTAAGCAGCATGAGAGAAAAAGGATTGGGCAATGGAGATTGGGATGATAGAGATATGTGGAGGAGAATGAAAGTAGATTGATTGAGCGCAGGAAGGTGATATGAAACATTGTGAAACCTGCTAAAGAAGTACATATTAATAACAATAACAAGCCACAACAGCTATAATAGAGTCTTGTGACCCTCATCACCTTCATATTTCTTCCATTTAGCCGACGGTACAAATAAGTTTGGGCGGCTCTAGTATAGAGTAACATAGTGCACTAGTAAATAGTACTGTAGATACTAATGTACCTTTATGTAACAACTGAGGCCAGCTGCAAGCAGCTGGATTCCAGTTGGCAGTGGTAGTCAAGATTTTCTGCTGGCTACCAGTAGAGAACTCATTTGTTTAGAAGTATTTTTTAGTAGCTCCCGTAGATAATTGTAATACAGTAAAACTTGTCTTAGCTGGAACCTTTATAAGAAGGAAAGTTGTAGAGACGAAAAAAAAAAAATCTCCAGAACGGTACGATTTTATATGTAAAATCGTCCTGTATAAGCCGAAAACCTTCATAACGCGGAAACGATGGCTTTTTAAAGTACCAATAGTTAATTTTTACCTCAATAAGACGGAAAATTATTCTTCAGCACGTTCTAATTACAGTATTAATGATCACACGTGAAAATTCTGCATATGACGCTTTCTGCATTATATCGTTTTACCTTCTTGTGTTGCCATTGTATTGCGGGGATACCTATTCTTATGTGTGACAGCGGGAAATCCCTCGCTTTTCCTTGCCTGCTTACGTTATCTGCGAGGGAGTTGGGAAACTCTTCAGTCTTCCTGTAATTGAGTTCCTTCTCGATTTTTTTAATAAAATTGTTTTGTATTGCCGTGCAAACTAAGCTGTGTTGCATTGATAATTGTATTGTATTGTAAGCCCATGTTTTCCCTTTACACAGATTTAAGCGCTCTCCCCCTACAGGGAAGAATTTGAACCATACTAATTTAGTTACACTTGTTTTCGTATAGATGTCATTTTGAGTGGTCCGTGGTCAGCGTTCCGCCTCATACTGACATCTAGGAAATGAAGTTAGTACTAGGACGGGAAAATTCGGTAAATTTTGCTTAGAGGCCTTTTCATTCAGCCTTAAGGATTTTTTATGAGCCTGAAAATCTTCAGATCGAGACCCACGGCTTAAAGTCCCTCCCGGAGGACTTGCTCCTTGGATTTTTCCGTCCTAAAAAAATTCATCGACCCCGGCCGGGTTTGAACCCGCGACCCTCGGGACCAGAGACAAGGAGCATAACCACTAGTCCACCTCGGCCGATTACAATTTGATAATGCCATAAAAATAAATAACAAAAGAAATAGACGCTGTGTGATCTTAGATGCTAAAAGCGTCTGTACATAAGATAACAAATATAGGTAAATGCTATGTTGTTGTATGACGACACTGATTTGGTTGAGTGAGAGCGAATCAATGACCTCCAACCCTTGCCGAATGATGTAATGACGTCACAAGCGCGAATTTTCTCTCGGGAAAGCTTTTTACAATATCTGTACGCATGTATGTTGGTTGCCATGACAACAATGTAGGCTGTACTGGGTCACCTGCTGGTAATGGGACACTCACGTCAGTTCCATTGTACAGCATGTGTATAGAATTTATATGTTAAATATGCATGTAGTAGTTTTTAGTTTTCCAATGAAAGAATAATACATTAGATGGGGATACGAAGCAATGCGCATGCGTGAAGAGCAGAAGCACTGATGCACAAGATGTTACATATTGGAGTTACTTAATTCGCTTTGCGTTTTGTAACTGCAAAACACACGCACACTCACCAGTAGCGGCTTTTCAGACGAAGTGAGTGAAGTGCCACTTCACCTATATTCTAATTATATGACGTACAATTATTTTATTTGATTATGATCTTCCTCTGACAAAATAATGTTTATTCTACTTCAGCTTCTTAAGGACAGTGGTTGCTAATAGTTCACATTGTGTCCGCTAGAGCGTTCCTACCACAGTGAACTGAACTAAAATTTAATGGGTTATTTCTTTGACACTTAACAACTTTGGTAAAACTTTTTTGCCTTCTCACGGTTGCTATGAGAACCGTAATGTCAACAGATATTAAGGATATCCAGACCATAGAGAACCGGTTCTAGACTTCTAAAATTCTCACTCGGGATGAAGATGTGGGTTTAAGGGAAACACGCCAGCGCTTAAATTGGAACTGTGTTGAACAATAAGGGTGTTTTGGTTTAGTGTGTTATCAATTGGCGTCACCGTATCTACATTTCAGATTTCTCTTTAGTTTGACTCAATGATGATCATTTTTGTAGCCCCGCGACATATAAAGACAAAGCTCCTGGGTTCAACCCCCCCAGTCCGAGCATGTATTTTTGTTTTCAAATATAATTTGTACCTAAATTACTTTGATTTCTTAAAGCACAATTAGCATATCACTTCTCATTACACCAGGCTCGTTCAATAGTACTGCCAAGTCATACATTATTCATTAAAAAATGCATGTTTTAAACAATACTCATGGTTATGCAGTCGTGTGACATTACAAAAACTCTTTCGTTGACCATATGTTTTGTTTAGTAATAAATTTAGTGTCTGGAATAAGCAAGGGTTTTGTGACTTTCAAAATGTGACGCGTGCTTTAAATAAGCATAAAGATTCTGAGGAACATTTGAAGTGACATTTGCAGTTTAAAACTTTGGAAAAAAAATAATCGTAATACAATCGCAGATGGTCTAAGGAAAAATGCAAGACTGTGCACTCTTCGATTTTATGAATGTGTTTCTTTGAATTAACAAATCTTGAGGCTAGTCATTAGGACTGTACTATATTTACTTCACCTATTTTTTCATCCACCAGCCGCCACTGACACATATATATTTATATAGAGTAGTAATAGAGGAGGAGAAGAAGAAGAAGAAGAAGAAGAAGAAATAAAGTATAGACTACAAATGGGTAATATATGCTATAAAATATATACAACAGTAATTAAACCAATGATAACATATGGAGCAGAAACTTGATCTTTGTTAAGGAGTGACTTAACTTTTAAAATTGCAGCATAGGAAAAGAAGATATTACGAAAGATTTATGGACCTAAATATGAAAATGGAGAGTGAAAAGTTAGAACTAATGGAAAACTCTACGAATTGTATGGAAGTCCCCCAAATTATGGGAACAATTAAAAGTATACGGCTTCGATGGGCAGGACATGCACTGTCCACTTCTGGTAACTGTAGCCGCGCGCCGTCTTGGTGAAACTAAAGGCGCGAGGCAGAAGGGAACACTGACGAGTGGGGGAGGAAACTAGTAGCTTTGCAAAAAAAAAAATAATAATACAATAAAACATCGCTATTGTACCTAATGAACACTCCAAACTTACACAACAAAAACATTCACTAACACAGAACTACACTCTAAGTCAATCCAAGAAGTTACTACAGACCTTAAGGGCTAAGCCAGTGTCCCCCTACGTACAGGAGGTATATGTTGTCAAACTCACACTAACGGTATTTGTTTATTTAGGGAGGGGAGGAGGAGCAATGTTAGCAGTACTTTTTTCAAATCTATGTACTATACATTTAAAAAGCATTTTTTTTCTTTTACGGCATGCAGACTAGTTTTATAGTAAATATGAGAGTCGACACTTTCACAGGGGATAGTACAGGTCCGCACGAGCTCAGTGACAAATGGTAACTGTTTTTTTTTTCTTTAAGAGGGGGTGGCTTGGACGGCTACAACTTACAACTGATGTGTTGCATACTTCAGTATTATTTAAGGATTTCTCTCAAGAAAATACAGTTAAAATGGCAACCCAGTTCCCTATTCGAAATACACAGTAACTTCCTGGATTGAATCTGACTGTAGTAGATAAGAAAACGCTGCGTGTAGTAACTATTATGTTTTCTAAACAAAGAGTAGTTGCTGAAAGTACCTGCTCTTCTACCGCACCATACACCAATGACCCCTCAAATGCGGATAAAGAAGCCAGAACTGCACAGTAAAAAGAAGTGAGGAGGGATCCATACTACAAAAAATAAGCGAAGGAAAACCAGGTGGAAGAAAACGCGTAGGAAGACCGAGAAAGACATGGTTGGAGAACATAGAGGAGAATATGAGGGAGTTAGAAATCAGAGGATGCAGAAGAAAGATATAAAATAGAAGAAAATGGGCATTGATAGTACAACAGGCTCTAGCCCTAGATTAACCGTAACGCCATGGAGATAGATAATAATAAGAATCGTCTTTGATGAAATAACAGAAGCGACAGTTAAAGTGGTATGGGCGCACAGGATAGACAACACAAGATGCCAAAGATCATAGAATGGATATCATCAGGGAGAAAGACCTATGACAGGGGCGACGGCTATTGGGGATTGAGGCGCCCCCCTCTTAGCATTCATATTTACTGAATTAATTTATGTAAGAACTACATTTAATTTTTTGCAGTACTTTGCTTAAAATTGACGTGATAGGCGCCCCCCTCTTAGCATTCATATTTACTGAATTAATTTATGTAAGAACTACATTTAATTTTTTGCAGTACTTTGCTTAAAATTGACGTGATTTATTAGTTACTAATGCTACATAAGTCTACCGCTGTGGTCTCGAGGTATCGTGCTGCCTTGTTACGCAGCGGGCCTGGGTTCGATCCTCGGTCGGGGCAGTTTTTCTGGGTGAGGTTTTTATCGGGGTTTTCCTCACCGGTAAGACAAATGTCAGGAAAACTTTAAGGCCCAAACGGTCCCTGAAATCATATGGCCATCATCATCATCATCCTTCACCGGTGTGGAAAGCAACGGGAAGCTACCACACCTACAGTTCCCTAGTAAAGCTGTAAGCATAGCATGAAAATGCTGTGATTGCAGTGAAGGACCTGCCTTCGAGCAGAATTACTATGCTACATAATGTTTATACTTTATTTCGGGGTTAAATACAACCAATATGGCGCTCACAGATGTGTGGATTGGTATTATGGAAGGAGTTAAGAACTCGCACCAACCTCTTACTTTCTACAGTCTGTGGAAGCGCCTGCGGGGTTCCCATGGTTACGTGTACCCACTGGCTCACCATGTGTTTGACTCTTGATACGCAATATATTTGCCATAAAGGTTTTATATTATTTTTCTATCGGCATCATATTATCTGCTACGATTAATCAGTATTGCCAAGTTGAGGAATTTATCCTGCGGATTGAGATTTTAACGGAAAAGGTTTGAGGATTTTTTTTGTAGATTGTAAGGATTTTTACTTTTTCTTATTTCAAACATTTATTTTATTGAAATTTAATTAACAGTAAATATTTTTTATTTTTCTGTGCTTCCGCTAATAATGTCCTTAATTATGTTTTTGCTTTATTAGACTGCCGATAAGATACTTCTTTTTCCGTTTCTGACACTCTCAGCCAATAAGTTTATTGACCAAAACGTGAACTTAGATGGAAATGAAAATTGGGAACAGAGATACAGTACCAGTTATAACAATCTGTATAATCATAAATTAGGCTCTTTGCCTAGCCCGTGAAGCGAAGAAGAAGAAGAATAATCATAAATAATAATAATAATAATAATAATAATAATAAATATGTTTAATTAGGAATATTCCACAATACTGTGTTTATCATTCAACGCAAAGTGATTTATCGCCAGAAGTTCCTGCCTAAAGCATATTATTTCCTCAAATCTCTAGCTTCCATAATTCTCCTCACTCCATCTATCCAACGTTCTGTAGGTCTGCCTCTTCCACTTTTTCCATTAGCTTTCCAATCAATTATTATTATTATTATTATTATTATTATTATTATTATTATTATTATTATTATTATTATTATTATTATTATTATTATTATTACGTGGCCTTTTTTATGCAGTTTATATATCTCGGGAAATGTAACAAAAAAGGACAAATAACTGTGTGTTTTTGTGTCCCACGCGTTATTTTTTATTTGAAATGAAAAATGTTTTTATAGTTGGTAGAAACAAAATTATTTACAGTTTCATTTCAACCCCGCTATATACTACCTACTTGTATTTGAAATAGCTCTTTTTTTCTCTGGTGTATCGCTATAACCTGTCCGAATAAGTAACCCTTTCGGTAGCAATGTTACCACCGTCATAGCTCTCGGGGCCATTTAAGCACGCACGTGAAAGATTATCAAATAGGCATTCTAATTCTTCATAGAACTGATCCTTTATCTTGTAAACCTTATATTCTGTGGGGCCATGTACATATACGATTATAATATCATGTCGTTTATCCTTTAGAATTATGTATGATTATCCTATCGCTGACAAACTTAATATCTCGGATAGCGGAGAGGATCCTCCTTTGGATTAAAAATCCGTTCGAATTCGGGTCTCGCTGTACCCCCTTGTATAATGCAAATCTTTCTGATTCCAGACTACATTCTCCTGTCAATCTAACTTCCTGTAAAGCGACTATATCATCATCATCATCACTCCAGGGATTAGGCAATTGCCCGTTCCGACTTCATAATGCATCAGCCCAACGTCTTCTAGGTCTTCCAACATCACGTCTTCCTCTTGCTTGATAATTTCTTGCTAACAATGGATATCTCTCCTTACTCATTCCATCCATGTGATCAATCCATTTCTGTCTGTAATTCGTGACTTTATCCAATAAAGGCTGTACTTTCAATTCTTCTCTTATATCCTCATTTCTTATTCTATCAAGTCTTGTATATCCTTTTACTTGTCTTAGGAACCTCATCTCCGCCGTCTGTATTCTATCCTTCTGTCTTTTCACTGGAGCCCAAGTTTCACATCCATACAATATTGTGGGAACCGCCATAACATTATACATTTTTATCTTGGTTTCTTTTCTAATTTTATTTTTGAATGTTCTCTGTATTGTTCCACACACTGTCTGAAATTTATTTATTTTGGAGTCAATATCTCTTTCCACATTGTAGCCAACATCACAGCCCAAATATTTGAAACTAGACACCTGTTCTATACTTTGATTTTCTAAAATAATTTTGGATCTCACTGGATCTCTTCCTCTAAAAGCCATGGTCTTCGTTTTCCTTACAGAAATCTTTAGATCGTATAATTTACATATTTCATTTAATGCATGCATTGATTTCTGTAAGTCGTCTTCATTTTTCTGTATTATGATTACATCGTCAGCAAATAGAAGATTATTTATGCACACTTTATTATCCATTCTTATTCCTGGATTAACTAAAACTTTCCATTTATTTAAAATATCGTCTATATATATGTATTAAACAAAGTGGGTGATAAACTACATCCTTGTCGTAATCCAGTATTTGTTGTGATTGTATCTGTTCTTTTGAATCCGGTATATATAATTATATTTGTGTCTTCATATAATTTCTTTATTGTTTCAACAAGGCACAGCGGGTATCCTTTCATTCGTAATATTTCCCATAATTTTTGTCTGTTTACTCGATCGAAGGCCTTATCCAAATCTATAAATCCTATGTGAGTTTCCAAGGGTGATTCATCTAATATCCGCCTTAATATTTCCAGTTTTATGTATTTTATTTATATTATTTTAATTTATATTATATTTATTTATATTATATTATTTATATTATTATATGATCTAACATTTCATGTTCCTAGGATCATATCCCTATGTTTGAGCCTTTGCCATGGATTCCCTGAAGTAGTCCCCGCCAGGAGAACCGAATGTGGAATTATTTTACCGTCGATAAAATTTTACCTCAATGGAACCCATGTGCGTTTCTTGACGGTTGTATTTTTATGCTGAAAGATCCATCACTCTTTCGACCAAGTTTTTTTTTCTGTGGTTTATAGCTACAACCTGTCCGGATGGGTAACCCTTTCGGCATCAATGCTACCGCCGGTATAGCACTCGGGGCCATGTATCACGCAAGCCACTCCACCACTACCAGGTAAAGATACCGTGATGGAACTCAGATACGTTATGTTGGTTATTTGAACTTAGTGACGACTTATAAACATCCCAGAAATATGACTAAATATGACTTTATTACAGAAATTAAATCAAATATAACCAACAATTTAAAAACACGAGAAATGCGACTTTTATGACACAATAAAATCACTAAATTGTCATCAAAAGACCTATATAGGCCTACACGTTACTTAATTCCATAGCGGGACAGGCCTAGAAGGCCCTTGGCCTACCAACCGGCCGCTGGCCTCATCATAGAGGTAGACGATCATCCAACCAGGTGACATGTGGTCAGCATGTCGGGTCCCCAGCCGTTATAGTTGGGCTTTCTCAACCTGGAGCCGCTACTTGTTGTAGCTACCCAAATAGGCTACCACACGATGCTGGATGGGCACCGGTCCCATACTGGCTGAAATTCCATGAGGAAATTTCTTCCCCTTTGGAAACTCGAACCAGTGCAAGTCCCGTAGCTCTGCGCCAATGCATCCTACCTTAACCACTTGGTTACGGCGCGGGACCTATATGCTATTTATAAGTAAAGTGATCCCACAACAGGCCTCAGGAGGCCCTTGGGGTAGTAGGAGGTTAAGGCTCCCACATTTTCTAGACAATCGGCACTTTATGTCAGCCGGGTTGTCAGCCCTGCGTGACGGCCGCCTTTACCCCCAGAACAAGCGTCTGGTACTCATTTCCATTAGAGGCTGAGTCGACCCCAGGGCCATAGTGCCGCCAGAGGGTTTGGGTCAGTTTAAAAATCCTGACCCCAACGGGACTTGAACCCTCGACCCTCCGGCTTGTAGCTCAGTGCCTTAACCACTGCGCTACGGCGTGCCCCATGCTAAGTGATCCCACAACAGGCCCGGAGGCCCTTGGGGTAATAGGAGGTTAAGGCTCCCACTTTTTCTAGACAATCGGCACTTTTTGTCAGCCGGGTTGTCAACCCTGCGTGACGGCCGCCTTTACCCCCAGAACAAGCGTCTGGTACTCATTTCCGTTAGAGGCTGAGTCGACCCCAGGGCCATAGTGCCGCCAGAGGGTTTGGGTCAGTTTAAAAATCCTGACCCCAACGGGACTTGAACCCTCGACCCTCCGGCTTGTAGCTCAGTGCCTTAACCACTACGCTAACGGCGTGCCCCATGCTATTTATAATAGGGGATGAATTCATATGACATGCAATTTTTTAAACCATGCTATTTATAATGGTTTAAAAAATTGCATGTCATATGAATTCATCCCCTAATTATAACATAATATTTCCGGAAATAAAAATATCTCATTTGTGCCTTTTTTATTTTCTTTCTTTCGATTGGTTATACTGTAGTACACTTATATCGCAATATACTACTAAAGTAAGAAGGATTACGTGATGCTGTGCTATTCTTAGATGTACGAAGCAAGGTGTTGATCCCCCAGGAAGGAATGCACCACTCGTTACGTAATATGATAATTTCTTGCTCGTTTCTTATGATAAGGAAACGTCACTCTTATTCGATTGGAGGGGTCCGATCCCCTACAGTACAGTGTTTTGCATATCTAAACTCCAGTGTTGCCAATACGGCGGTTTTTTACCACTATTTTTTTTTAGTCTTCTTTAGTGCGTAAAATTTAACAGATGATGGTACGTGTGAAATCTATTTTGGAAGGAGGAATCTCATACAATATTTTTAAAAATAGGCACAAATGTTTTACCAGTATGTGGTCACCGATCTCTGGAATCTATATAGGGCCTATTTGACTTTTTTTTTGAAGAAAGTACGGAAAATACCTGAAAATTGAATGAGAAGTAAAGATAGAAATAACTCAATCACGGAGTATAGTTATTAGTTACGGGTACAGTAATAAAGCCAATTCACGGGATTATGCTAAAAATACGTCACGCAGGAAGTGCGTAAACTAATAACTCCTCGGCAATTTAACGCCTGGTTTTGCTGGTTTACGCAATATGATGTATTTTTTATCTCTTAAATGTCCACCCTGTGGTCTCGAGGTAGCGTGCTGCCTTGTTACGCAGCGGGCCCGGGTTTGATTCCCGGTAGGGACAGGCTCCTGGGTGAGGTTTTTTCGGGTTTTTTCTCACCTGTAAGACATGTCAGGAAGCTTAGGGCCCAACGGTCCCCGAAAATCAGCCATCATCATCATCCTTATCATCATCATCCTTCATCGGTGTGGAAAGCAACGGGAAGCTACCACACCTACAATTCCCTAGTATAGCGATTTTTAGAGAATACTTTCCTCGTTTTATTTCGATAGCATATACTGAGTTTCGTTGCGAAACATCGAAAATGGTGACCGCTATAACGATTTTTATATTTTCGTTTACTTTGTATATAAAGCTGCATAGCATGAAAATGCTATGATTGCACTGAAAGACCTGCCCTCGGGCAGAATTACTATGGATAGATCTCTTAAATTGGACAAACTTAATTTCTTATGCCAACTTATTTAAACGTATCGGATTGCAATGAAAACAATACATGCATAACCGTAAGTAGCTTATTGTTGTATAATTTGACACAATTTCAAATAATTTCTGTTGATTTATTCTTCCATTACTTTATTAAAAATAAATAAAGTAAACCAATGTATCTTACAGGATACATTTCAATTATCCATCCATAGTAATTGTGCCCGAGGGCAGGTCCTTCACTGCAATCATAGCATTTTCATGCTAAGCTTGCAGCTTTACTAGGGAATTGTAGGTGTGGTAGCTTCCCGTTTCTTTCCACACCGGTGAAGGAGGATGATGATGATGACCATATGATTTCGGGGACCGTTTGGGCCTTAAAGTTTTCCTGACATTTGTCTTACAAGTGAGGAAAAACCCCGATAAAAACCTCACCCAGAAAAACTGCCCCGACCGGGGATCGAACCCGGGCCCGCTGCGTGACAAGGCAGCACGCTACCTCGAGACCACAGCGGTGGACATTACTAATATGAGAGTTAAATTATTGTATTATACATTGCGACGAAACAAATATGGCAGCTGATAGAGCGATTTTTTAAATGTTGTGTTTCAGATAAACTCCCACTTGTATTGACCCGATTTCGGCGATTTTTAGAGAATACTTTCCTCGATTATTTCGATAGCATATACTGAGTTTCGTTGCGAAACATCGAAAATGGTGACCGCTATAACGATTTTTATATTTTCGTTTACTTTGTATATTGGGTGGGCATCTGTCCCATATTGGCCGAAATGCCATGAGAAAATTTTCTTCCCATGGGTACTCGAGCTAACCAGTCCTGTAGCTCGGCGCCAAGCCAATGTCGTCTATGTACAGAACTTAGAAAAACCTGAAGCCAGATATAAGTCCTTTGTGTAAAATGTGCCCGGTCTTTTCGCGCACAGATTTGAATTGCGATGGTAAATTGCCTTAAAAAGCGTCGTAAAATAAAATGACATGAAGTTCAGTGTTTATATTACTGGTATGCGATGAATCTTTTGTTTTGCGTTCACAACAAAATATAATATAATTTTTGTTTCTACTTACCGAAATTTACTAGCGTCGATATTCGTAACTGGGCATAAAAGAACTGGAAAAATTTTATCCAGAGGTGTCATATTTCAGACTTGGTTATTTTACACGGTATAACTCTACGACAAGGTTTTCATTTCTTAAAGAAAGAAACCATACTCTAGATTTTTACGCACGAAAAAATCGTTCGACCTCCGATGGTCAACGAACTTATGATCCAAAGGCGAGTATGGTACCTATGATAGAAGTGTGGAGCAGGTGAATTTCTATGACCTAAAAAATAAGAAAATATACATGCATTTATTTCCTAAAACATGTTTAAATATGACCCAAAAAAGATAAAAAAAATGGCCTTATAATTTAATGAATCTATTATTCATATACATTTTCATACTTTTCATCATACATTGAAAGCAGGGATTAAAATGGTCTGATCTTTCAAGGAATTTTTAAGAATAAAAAGTGACCTTCGAACAAGTGACCATGCAACTTGCGACTTACATACATCATGTTGGTTATTTAAAACTTGGTTGATGACTTATATAAGAAGTATGATTAAAAATTGACTTTATTATAGAAATTAGGGGGGGGGGGGAAGCAAATCTAAAAGCATGAGCAGTATGACTTTTGAAACACAATAATTATTATTATTTTGAGAATTTTCCTCATCGTTGAGGGTTTTCTCCAACCAGTCTTAGTAATTAACATGAATTAAAAAAAATACATAAATTACTATGGACTTAGAGACTATCAGCTTGCAACAAACATTCACAAATTTTCCTTAATTAAAGTTCTCCATCGTTCCCTGTCCTCTGTGTCTTCATCTGTTAAATTTCCTCATTGAATTTTGAATGTTATTCTTCCAGGTTGTTCTTGGTCTTCCTTTTCTGCTTCTTTCAATTTACCATGCATAGACAGTCTTTATAAGTCTTCCATTCTGCATTCTTCTTATGTGTCCATACCATTTTAGCCTTCTGTGTTCAATCTCATCCATTATATTTCTTTCTGCATTCATCCATTTTATAATTTCTGTATTTCTAATTTTTTCCAGTCGAGATTTTCCAGCAGTTCTTCTAAACACAATAAAATCACTAAATTTTCATCAGAAGACCTATATACATGTTATTTACTTACTTGAAACTCAAAATAAAAGTTTTAAAAAATATGTCATAGGAACTTGCCCCCTAAAGATAGCTGTACATTATTTCATGCCTGAAAGTAAAATAAAGGAAGTGTGTGATTTAAGATACAGACTAACCTTGAATGCTCATCTTATCTTGTCAAATGATAATAGCTAAAGCAATCATTAGGTAATAGCTATGTATATTAATATACTAACACTTTATATCAAATCTTTCTTTTTAATCTCAAATATTTTATGTAACTCCACATACCTTCATCAGTCTTGATGGACAAGTGTTTACCATGCTTGCATCTAGAATCAACCAACCAACATATATTTTCTTTGAATATTAAGTTAGAGGGGAGATTAAAGCTTATCAGCTTTTGACTCCTGAATTGAATTAAGTTACGAATGTTTATGCTCAAAATTTGATGTCTACATGTTTTCTCAATAATGCATTTCCTATGAGTCACAAAAACTTCTTTCCAATAACTCTTGAAAGAATTTTAGTCCAAACCTTAGTGATTCTGCATTTACTAACTGACACTGCAGCATTAATAGAGAGAATTTTAACGACTCACCTCATATTTATAGATTTCTTAAAAATTAGTTTTGATTCGTTATATATCATTATCAATTCTTGTAACTGTTGAATCGGCGGTTTGTGATCCTGTAGGTTGATTTCTGCTCCCTCTGTTGGCTGACCGATGAACTTTCAAATCAAATTTCTTTCCCTGGGAATTTCAAAATTAATCATTTTTCCTTTTATTCTTGTGGATGTGAATTTTTTCACAAATTGTGAATTCCTTAGATTTATCTAAATCTTTCAGTAATTTGGCCTTTATATTTGAAGAGAAAAATTTTTTCGCCTAGACCGAGACCCGAACCCCGGACCTTTGGCTTTTTCTTTTCTCTTCAAATATAATTTATCCTTCAGTGAGAAGTGTTAAATTAATAATAAAAACATCAATTTGGCCTTTGTTTTGATTCTGTTTTCCTGACCATGCATGTGCAGCTTTTACAGATTTTTCTGTTTCCCCATTTTTAACATTTCTAAGGTGTTCTTTCAATCTTGTATTCAAGTTCCTTTCTGTTTTTCCTATGTACATTATTTTCACAATCTTTGCATTCAATTTGATAAATCCCTGATTTGTTGCCTTCATTAATCTTTTCATTTTTGTTGGTTTCAATTAATATATTTAGGCTATAATCATTTTTCGGCATTAATTTAATGTTAAGTTTGCTGACATTATTTTACTTATTGTATGCCAATGGATGGTATGTAAATTTTAGGCATCATGTTAATAATATGTATATCAGTTTCATATTTAATATCCGAAAATATGATCACATTTCTCCATTTTCTCATGAATTGTCATGGATCAGTTTCCAAGATAGAAGAAAATTACATTGCCTAGTCCACTTATTGAAGATTCTACAAACTCCAAATTATTTAGCCTCTCGTATGCAGTATCTGTCCTCCAACCATAATTTAAACATATGATCACACTGCAACATAGGATGTCTCATCACTCCACATCATGTACCATGTCTACTTCCCACATCTGGAATTTCCTATTGCAGGAAATCAATGTCTGCCAGATATTAGAATTATTTAAAAGAAATCTAAATTTATGTTGGCTTCACATTGTTTTGAATATTATCTTCATATGTAATGTACATATATTAATTGATGTTTCCCATTTAATTTGTTACTATTATGTTTAGTGTATAAAAATGTTGTTTAAGTACATGAATTCTACATTGTAATTTTTAATGACTTTTTAATTTTATTATAGTTCGTACATTGTGTATATAATTTTATTGTATATCTGTACTTGAAAATTAAGATCAAGTTTTAGTTAATCAGCAAAATCAGACAATTAAGTGTGGGGGTTAAACTGAACACAGAAATTTTTTTGGAAACATCTTCATTGCTCTAGCTGTTGCAGTTTTAGTTTTTTCACAACAAATTTGGTACAGTATATACAATTTAATTATCATAAGTAATGCTACAAGTGATTTCCAAATTATCGAAAAATTCACCACCCATGAAGTGAGGAGTGAATTTATATAGAGAATTTGGAAATCAAGAGTGGCATTTGTTAGGACTATTCAACGAATAAAATTAAGCTGTTTACTCACAATTCATTATTTAAATATAGTTATTTTAAAATATTCATATATTTAATGTAAACGGCGATATTGAAAGCAAATGAAAAACGATTGTTATGCTTCATTTGTTCATCACTGCAACCAGATCATATTATTTATTGCCAAAGGATTGCAATATTGTAAGAATGCACCCTAGCGGAGAAATTTATAACCAACGTTATAGGTTATTAATTAATTTCTGGTGTCTATGATGTAAATATGTCAAGTATATTTTTCTAGAACGTAAGTAAATTCCTGAGAAATAATACGATTAAGAAAGTGCAAATAGTGGTTTCTTTTTTTTTTGTGGTATAATCAATTGCTACAAATGTTTTTATATTATATCCCGCAAGCACTATCTGGTAGCATTCATGTACTATATATACAATGGTAGCCACATGCAGTCACTGCAAAATAATGCTATGATCTATTCAGATTGTTAAAAAGGAGCTTGATTTTAAAGTGATAAAATTAAATTGATAAAATCAAGGTCAAAACGACTGTGATTGATTGTAATTAAAAAATCATTGAAATGTGATTGGTCATTGACTCCCATTTGGGACATGAGTTAAGTAGTCAAAAGAATGACCTACTCCACATGTCAAGCAAAATTGGACTATTACCTGGAATACAAAACTTGAAAATTGCTGTAGCAGCTACAATTTTTGTTTCTTCACATTGAAACTGAATATGTATGATTTTTATTAACAAAAGAAAGATGTATTCTGTAAACCAGCAAAAGTGGACCATACATTTTGCGTGCTGAGTTTATGCAGCTCTTATTAAATCGGAGACTTCATTTTGTCTAAGAATCTAAAGGTTAAAATTTATAAAATTTTGCCTGTTGTATTAGATTATAAAATATAAAATATAATATAAATAAAATAGCAGAGTCTATCATTAGCTTGGTTCTTGTTCTGTGTAACGCCAGGATCCAAATTTGTAGCCATCAGCTACATTCAGAGAGGGTATGCACAGCCTCCTGAAGTCTTCTACTGCAGCAGTAGACATACTACATACTGAGTAGTATCAGCTCTGGACCAAAGCCATTCAGCCCAGAACACAATTTCAAGATTCCAATGAATATTAGGGAACTGGAAATCGGAGATAAACTGGTTTCAGTTGGCTGAGAATAGAGGGTCTTAGTGAATGCAGCATTGAATTTTCAGGTTCCATGAGCAGTACTTATGTTGAGAAGACATGTGAATTCCATGGTGCAACAGGTCTTGGAAGGCTCTTGGGACATCAGCAGCAGGCTGTGGCTTCATCTCCATATGTTGTTAATAACAGAGGTGGACGATAATCCAGCCAATATAAGAGTGAAATTTAGTCAACATGTCAAGTCTACCAGCCATTATAGCTGATTTTCTCAACCTGGAGCTGCTACTTATTGTAGTTATACTTCTTCCAGAGTCTTAAAAACCTTAACTTCATGCCATCACGTCTGTGTGACAGATACATCCTCTCCAACCATGTCATGTTTACTATATGCTGTCTCTCACAAACGGTCTTCATGTAATTCTCATCAGCAGAAAATTAACATTCACAGTAAATTTACAAAAAACAGAATATTTGGCAATAAATAGCATTGAAAGAGATAATTTAATATTGGAAGAAGGAATTCAAATAAAGCAAGTGAAACAAACTAAATATTTGGGAATAGTTATGGACAACATTGAAGGTGTAGGCAAAGAGAACATAAAGCATAGAATTGAATTGAGTAGCAAAATAATATCATCGTTAAATTCCATATGGTGGGATAAGCATATTTGGATAGACACAAAAAAAAAATATTGGTAAAACATTGGTGGAATCTGTTGCAATGTATGGAAGTGAGGTATGGACAATCAATAAGTACTGCAAGAATAGACTAACAGCTCTAGAAATGATTATTTATGCAGAAGTGCCAGAAGGTCAAAATTAGAACATTTCACAAAAAAAAGGAAATTAGAAACATAATAGAAGCAGAAGAAAGTATAATTGAAAGAATTGAGGAGAAGGAATTAAAGTAGTTAGAATGGAAGATGAGCGATGGCCGAAGCAACTATATCAATGGCAACCGACCAGAAAGAAGAAAAGAGGGAGACCAAAGTTAACATGGAAGGAAACCATGAAGATAGTAATGCAAGCAAGAGGGCTAAGCATTGAAGATTCCCAAGATTGTAAGCTTTGGAGCTTTGGCATGGGAAGACAGCAGCAGCTGTAAAATCTCAAAGGAAAAAATAAAATTTGATTTTACGGAGTTCAGCTTTTGGATGGAATTACAATACATAATGTTATAATTATTATTATTATAAAAAATATTTATCTTAAAAGTTACAAACTTTTTGATTGGAAGTCAAATATACTAAATATTTCAGATAAATAATATTTTGTTGGCTAAGTCCCTAATGAAGGTTTTTCGCCATCAGATTTATGGCTACTTGCTGGCCTAGAAAACATATATCCAAATTTTTCATGATGCTGGTCCCATATTGGTCAAATTTCCATGAGAAAATTTGTTCCCACATAGGGTCTTGAAGCAGCACAAGTCCTGTAGCTCAGCACCAATGCTTAATGCCTTAAAATTGTTCAATAATGACACAGGACTTAAAAACATGTGGTAATGTTGATAGATAAATTCTTGTTTACCTGATAACACAACAGTTTTTTTTTTTCAGGTCAAAGTTAGTAAGTGTCGCAATTTATAACTGAGCATATAAGGACTGAAAAAGTTTGCTTAAAGATTTCTTATTTCAAATTTGAAGTTATTTTACGAGATATAAATCTATGAAACAGCTTTCATTTTCTTCCGAGAAAAGCTATACTCTAGATTTTTAAGCTTGAAAAAAAAATTGAGGTGCTCAGAATAATAACGGCAGATCCCAACCAACAACAAATTTTTAGATAGAAGCATGACCGTGCACAGCTGTCATCTACCTTTGATGTGATGAAGTATCATACGAATTGGAATATGCCAAAGCTCTCATTTTCCACCTTTAAAATTTGTCCATAGTGAAAACGAATTCATTCTCAGCGTAAAAATGACATTTATCTCAAAAATAACTTTGGTTGGAATCTGCCGTTATTATTTTAAGCACCTCAATTTGATGTATTTATTATTCATTTCATATATCTCAATGATGGATAAATTATATTTGAAGAGAAAAATTATACGCTCAGACTGGGACTCGAACCCAGGACCTTGCACACTCTAGGAAAATGCTCTAACCGAGTGCAAAAGGTTCTGGGTTCGAGTCCGAGTCTAGCATATTGAAAAATATTGTTAACTTTGACTGGATTTCAACCAGTGTGAGCCCCATGGTGATTTTTTATTGGAGTAGGCTAAGTCCCGACATCAGTTTTAGTTTTTTCTCATCTCTTCATCATCATCATCATCATCATCATCATCATCCCTCACACAACACACACTACATATAATTACTTATTTTTACACTCGTTCCTGTACACAATATGAATACACTTCACTTATGTAATCTAATCTGACAAAGTGGTGTTAAATTTAAAGTAGACCACATTAACACCATCTATCTGCCCAGAATGGATCCTAAACATGAAATGTTCAATGGGTGGCATCAGAACACATACACACACACACAGGTTTATTGATGTACTGTTATAGAAAGATTTGGTGAAAATTAGAAATTTTTGCCAGATTTTATTGGCAAAAACTAGTTTTTTTTTCTCCACTAGTCTGAGTTTAAAAAAACAAGAAATAGAATTTTATCCATTTTTGATTAGATGATGCATGTAATTTCAGATGTGCCATCTTCGGAACAGGAAGAACTGTTTATTCGGAAACTGCGGCAGTGCTGTGTGGCATTTGACTTCATGGACCCAGTGGCCGACCTGAAGGGGAAAGAAATAAAGCGCGCTACACTTAATGAACTGGTGGATTACATCACTGCAGGTCGCGGGGTCCTCACTGAGCCTGTTTACCCAGAGATCATTAGAATGGTATGTTTGAAATAGTGAAAATTTAAAATAATTCTTATTTAATTTTTTATATAAAATTATATATGTATAACCTTATAAAACTTTCATGTGCCATAAAAAAAGTAAGAATTGTTACTCTATATCATCATTTAAGTTGAGAGATGTGTCTTCAAAATGACAACTTTAAGCATCTTTTAAATTTTATACTTTTAATAATCATGTGTGAACACCGTTGAGGTTAAAAATTATTTCAATTATAAACATTTTTTGTACCTTACATAACACAGTCATTTTCAACCATAATAACTTCTGTTATAAACATTGTCACACTAGGGTTATTCCATCTCAAGTGGTCTAATTTTTAATGTCATCCATGCTGACCATCACCAATTTTCCTGAAACATGGCGTGGCTTCAGGTCCACCATAAAAATGAAGCTCTGCAAAATTTCAAATCATAATATCAAGTATTTGGGAAACTATGGCCTTTCATATGGAGGCCTGTTTGATGAATCATTCAGAAACTGAACTACATTCAATTTTTAACTCTTTGTTACTACAAGGCAAATGCAAATAGGCACCTCGTATTTCTATGTCTTGCACAATTTTTTATCCTAAATCCAAAAAATGCAGTCTGATGAAAGGAAGTCCACTTTAGGAGTCACTAGTGTGGATCAAAGGACCTAACAAAATATGTCATATAAAATTTTAGTCCATCTTTAGGGCCAAATATCTCAAGAACAAAAAACAAATGGAAACTAATATTTGGTAATTTTGTTAATGATGGTTGAGACAGTGCACTGCCCAAATATCTTTATTCATAGCCACTTATCTAGGATTATACTGGATCATAAATATATGCAATTGTTAAAAGTGAGCTATGTTCAAGCTCAAATAACATGAATTATGTCATCTCAAATGTTTGTTTTCTTTAGCACCATTAGAAAGAGCACATCTTCATCTACTAGAATCTACTAGAATTTTTGAGCCCTTTCAATTATGGCATGAAAAGTAAGGTGCCAAATATGCAATTGTTAAAAGTGAGCTATGTTCTTAAGAATGGAAGATGAGCGATGGCCAAAGCAACTATATGAATGGCATCCGAACAGAAAGAAGAAAAGAGGGAGACCAAGGTTAACATGGAAGAAAAACATGAAGACAGTAATGCAAGCTAGAGGGCTAAGCATCGAAGATGCCCAAGACCGTAGGCTTTGGAGGTTTGGCACGGGAAGACGGCAGCAGCTGTAAAAACCCGAAGATAGATAGATAGAGCTATGTTCAAGCTAACTTGAAATATACGTACTGTTCAAAACTTTCTAAAGGGTCTTTTGGGTTTTTTACAAGTGCCTGAACCCCAGGCATAGCAATAAATTAAAATTTGGGTCCTTCTGAACGGTTATAATTCCAACTGGAACTTATGTCTGCACTATTTAGGCCTATGCTATTAACATAGCTATCTGATCTCCCTTCCAGCTCTACAGCTTCCTCAAACTTCACTAATATTATTACATGTGTTCTTAGTTGATCCTTTTATTGAAACATCACTGAAAAAACTTGCATCTAACTAACTAACTAACTAACTAACTCACTGGCACCATTGAAACCGTAGGTTCATAAGGTCTCCACACATCCCTATCCTGAGCTAATGTTTTCCAATCATTCCCTGTGTAATCTTCTTCTTCTTCTTCCTTCCAAGTATTAGGCCAAGGCCTGTTACGATCCTATAGAAAATTTTCTCTTCCCCGGGAAATCCCTGTGTAATCTACTTCCTTCAAATCATGGTTAATGTTATTCTCCCACCTCATTCTTGGTCTGGACATTTTCCCCTGGTTTTCCTACAATAAGGTTTTATGTACGTCTTTCATTTCCCATGAAAAAACTTGCATCACTGTCATTCATTTCATAATCAGAAATGTTTTCAATTAAATCGAATTCGATAGATTATCTTACAACATGCTGTTTTCCTAGCCGACATCATAAATTCAATATATATAATATGAAATTTAACTAACCGGACTCTGACAACACACAACAATAAAATACTGAAAAATGAAAAAAGATGTTTCATAGTACCTTACAACAGTCTGGAAAACAAATAAAGCCATTCTACCCTTCCACAAGCTACATAGTTTTGGTCTGGACTTATGAGAAACTCCCTGATCTAGTATTCTGTCATTGCCACTGTGAGTGGTAGTGGTGAAAAATTAAAGCGCCATTTGAGTAAGTCACATTATTTGACAGTGTGGTGGACAACAAGCAATTTCTCATTACGTTCAAGCTTACTTTTCATGCCATAATTGAATTGACTCAAAAATGAAATAAGTTGATTCTGTAGATGAAGATGTGCTCTTTTTAATGGTAGTAAAGAAAACAACATTTGAGATGACGTAATTCACCTTATTTTAGCTTGAACATAGCTCACTTTTAACAAATGCATATTTGGCACCTTAGTTTTCATGCCATAATTGAATGGGCTCAAAAATTAAATAAGTTGATTCTAGTAGATGAAGATGTGCTCTTTCTAATGGTACTAAAGAAAACAACATTTGAGATGATGTAATTCACATTATTTGAGCTTGAACGTAGCTCACTTTTAACAATGCATATGATTATGATCTAGTATAATCCTAGATAAGTGGCTATGAATAAAGATATTTGCTCAGTGCACTGGCTCAACCACCATTAACAAAATTACCAAATATTAGTTTCCGTTTGTTTTTTGTTCTTGAAGTATTTGGCCCTAAAGAAGGACTAAAATTTGATATGACAGATTTTGTTAGGCACTTTGTTCCACGCTGGTGACTCCTAAAGTGGATTTCCTTTTGTTGAACTAGGTTTTTTGGATTTAGGATAAAAAGTTGTGCAAGACATAGAAATACGAGGTCCCTACTTGCATTTGCCTTGTAGTAGTAACAGAGAGTTAAAAATTGAATGTTGTTCGGTTTCTTGATGGATTCATCAAACAGGCCTCTATATAAAAGGTCATAGTTTCCCAAACACTTGACATTATGATTTGAAATTTTGCAGAGGTTCATTTCTAAAGAGGTTTCATATCTACACGAAGTTTCAGCGAAATTGAACATGTTGAGCATGGGGCACTAGACCACTTGAGATGGAATGACCCACTATTAAAATTCAAAGCTTTTCAAACTCATGCTTCATTTTCAGGAATTCTTATGGTACTGTTTTAAATTATTTGTATATTCTATACAGAGGGCTTTGGTTGTTGGGTGTGTTCTCATTTATCAAATTTTTATTTTCTGCTTCCTTGATAATTTAAATTTCTTCCAGGATATTGATTTTTTTTTGTCTATTCTCTTTTTGGATTATTGATAATGTCTTTTCTATTTTGTTAAATTGATGGTCGGTTTCTAAAGTGTGGTCAGTAAAACTTGATTTTCCTTCTCTGTTAATAAAGTCTGAGAAATGTTCATTAAATCTTATTTTAAAACTTCTTAATGTTAATTTTATGCACTGAAGAAGAGTAAAAAAAGATAATACTATTTTTTTTAAAAACAATCATATTGACACCTCTGAAAAATACACACTTAAAGGATGGCTGCTCTCACAGAAAAAAAAAAATTATAGTTCAGTTCTTTCCACTCGTTAAAACTATATCTTGCAACACTTTCTTCACTATTCACTCTTCAGATCACTTCCTTGACATGACTGGCTGTCAGTTGAATCATGTCCCTTTTATTTGTGAGGATCGGAACTATCTGGAAGCCCATTCTCAACCTTTTTCAAATGGAAAGTCCATGAGGCTGACACTATCTAGAAAGAGATACATAGAGGATCTAGAAAAATATCTCTGTAGAAATCATATCTAGAGAGATCGCTTGTGAGTTGCACATGTGACTTTTGATCTGAATCCCTATTGCCTTAGAAAGTGAGATTTGAGACTTGCCGCCACCTGTAAAATTCAAAGACGGTCATTTGAATAACAAATCAACAATCCATCTCAGTTTATATACTTGCGTAGCTTAGTCACTGTCAGGAAAACTAAGTCACAGACATGAACGACTACAGTCTACTCATAGCAAATTATATTTTGCTCTAAATTTAATTCAGGACATTGTATATAGTGTTGTTCTGAATAAGAAACCTCTCTCTAGGATGCAATATCTCTCTCATATGAAGAAGAAAAGGATGTAAATGCAAAAAAATCTAAATTTTTAAGAATTTTAGGGTTAATAAATTCTATCTTCAAGCCACAGTTACTCCAAAAACATTCAAGACTAAAAGTGTATAAAACACTGGCTCTTCCAACTCTTTTGTATGGTAGCAAAGTATGGACGTTGAAATAGAAGGATATACAGAGACTTAGATCTGCTGAAATGAGATGCCTTCGGAGGACTGCAGGACACACACTACTAGATCACAATAAAAAATGAAGACATCTTAGAAGAATTACACATGGAACCTGTAGAAAACACAATTTCTGGTTATAAATCAAGATGGATGCAACATGTTCATTGAATGGAAGATCACAAGATACCCAAACAAATGTTAAGATATCAACCTGCAGGAAGAAGACCAGGATGTCCACTCAGAAGACTTCTGGATGGTGTTTCTCTTGAGGCCGAAACAGGTCAACAAATGACCTAAATTCATGAATATGCTATGATGATGATGAATAAGAAACACTTCACCAAATTCTGAAATGCTGCTGTTAATTGTGTATGTAATGTATGTTGTTTAGTTTTCAGCATATCGCCATAAGAAACATATTAGAATTACTTAGTGTACTAATTATATTTGAATAGAAAAATATATGCCTACCTAGGCCTAGGTAGCTTACTTGGGAGAGCATTGACATAGAGAGTCAAAGGTCCTGGGTTCAAACCCCAGTCTAGGCGTATATTTTTCTTTTCAAATATAATTTGTCCATCATTAACACGTTTAAAAACTAATAATATTAACATTGATAGGTGTACTGTTTACTCATAGGTACAAAATATTTGCTGTTCACTTTGTTTGTAGGTGATTGCAACTCTGGTTGATATCTATTTGAATAATTAATTAATTGTCTCAATTGTACCTTATAGAACTCAAAATTTTTTGCTTGGATTATAATATATCTGTTTTCAGATGTTAATTGATAGTAAAATATTTGTTACAGATATCAGCAAATCTATTTCGGACACTGCCGCCCAGTGAGAATCCAGACTTTGATCCGGAGGAAGATGATCCAACACTAGAGGCTTCCTGGCCACACCTGCAGGTTGGTCCTATTGATCCTTCTGTTTAAGCAAATGTCAGCTTTTATAAGTTGGATTGATTACTTTTTTTTAATCCAAGGCACTACAGGCCTATAATGCTCTTGCCCTATCAGCTGGCTTCTGGCCTCACATTCACATGTGTTAATCACAGAGATGGATGAGCATCTACCTAATATAGGGGTGACATGTGGTCAGCATGTCAGATTCCCCAACCATTGTATCTGGTTTTTTTCAGTCTGAGCCACTATGTATTGTACATACCCAAATTCCTTAGGATGCTGGATGGGCACTGTTCCCATACTGGCCGATATTCAACTTAGAAATTTTTTCCCATGGGGATTCGAACTAGTGCAAGTCCCATAGCTCTCTACTAAAGCAAGATGTCTTAAAATCACTTGCCTATGGGGCAGGACAGATGGATTGATAGCCTAAAATCGAGGAGAAATTTCTGCTCGTTATATTTACAATTCACGATAATGTCTTGGCATTCTTTATGTCAAGTTGCTAATGGCTTGTCTATATTGGTTTTATGGCTGCATATTGAATGTTAGGGCATTCTTTTCTTTTTCTTATGGCCCTTAATGCCATTAAGCCATTGGGTTCATTTCAGTCAACCCAGGTCCTCCATTGGCTTGTCTGCACATTCTTCTCATTTCCACCATTGTTTTACCCCATTTTCATCCATTGTATTTTCCCTATTTCATTTGTTTATTATTCTTCCATTGGTTTCTATTTCTATGATTTCTTTTGAGTTTATTTTCCTCTGACATCTGGTATATGTGTCCAAACCACTTTATACCCAGGCCACAGATTCTCCGGCTCTGAAGTTTAGGTTGTATGAGGGGTAAAGGGAGAACTTGTCCTCTACTGCCAATAAGAAAATGGTTGTTGTGGGAGTGAACATTTGCCACAACCAATCACTGCTCTTGACGCAGCTATAGCGTGCTAGTAAGGTTTGAAATTGCTGAGATGGTGCCAGCTGTATGTCTGCTAACCGCATACATAAAGCGGCCATTCCCATTGAATATCCATATCAGCAACACTGTCGTGAAAACGTCAAGGCTGGAGAATCAGTGGCTGCAGTGTAGTTGACTCTCTGTAGTAACATCTACTATAATTTCTCCAGACCGACCTCTTCTCATATTCTATCCTGTCACATCTTATCTACTTCCTTAGGTATTTAATTCCAGTACACTTGTCACAAAGATATTATGCATCAGCAACATGTCACTCATTAATTAAATACCTTTAATTTGAATGGTAAAGAAAAACGTTTTTGCCTGAAGTTTCTTTAGTGCAAGATCAGGTTCAGACAAAAAAAAAATTCTTTCAATATAAATTAATTGGATATCCACCTTATAAAACTCTGTGATTTTCACTAAACCAGTTTCAGAAGGCATCCCTTCCATCTTCAGGCAAAACTCTAACTGACAAACTTCTGCTGTCACCAGTGGCAACCCCAACTGTATGACAAAAATGCTTATGTCGGCAGTAGCTTTGCTGTAGAAAGGATTACCCATATCAGACAGGTCGAAGGCATTAAATCAGACGAAGAAAGTACCTTGGTCGAAAGAGTGATGATCTATAACCATAATAATATAACCATCAAGAAACACGTCAATGGATTCTACTGGGGTAAAAATTTCTGGAATTAAAATAGTCCTCCATTCGGTTCTTAGCACAGGAATTGCTAATGGGAATCAATGCCAATTGGAAAACATTACTTCAGGTTAGCAGTGTATGGAGAGCTTATGTCTGCTTGGCCATGAACCTACGTGTTCGATAGTGCCATTAAGTTAGTTAGTATGACGAAAATGTCTTATAGTTTATAACTTTTTGTATTCGTAATTGTTTAGTTTATAAATAATGTGAGCATTTATAATTGTAAATGTGTTTCTATAAATTTACCATAATAGTACGGTATATAAAATTAACATTTTAGAATTTATACTCATACATGCACAACTCAATTGTATTCAAGTGATTCATATTTAAAATGCAAAGCAGATAAGGCTCTCGAAAGCTGATATTGAGTAGATTATATACCAATACTTACTTGTTATATGAAGTTATTTTTCTCGTTGAAAAATCTGTACATACTCATAATATCTTGTGTATGCCTTATAATATAAGTTAGTCACCCACATTCATTTTCAAATCACTTCACAAATCACATTTATCATAAGTAATACCACGAGTGATTTCCAAATTATTGATAAATTGGAAATCAAGAGTGGCATTTGTTAGGACTATTTAACGAATAAAATTAAGCTGTTTACTCACCAATCATTATTTAAATATAGTTATACCCTCAGAGGTCCTCATCTATGGGATATGTGGATGGCGACCACAAGGTGCCCAAGCTGAGCAAAACATTTCTTCCACTTACTTGTGTTTTGCACTCTTTTAACTTTACTAAATAACCTCTTCTGGTTAACTCTTGTTTTTCGACCCCAACGCTATTAGGACATCCGAGGAGGGCTAGGGAGTCTTTCCTTTCTTTCATTTCTTCTTTCCTTTATTTTCTTTTCTTCTCCAGAAAAGCCTGACCAGAGGCTATAAGGTGGCAGCCCCATCACTGGTCTAGCCTTCCTTTGGCCAGCAACCAATCGAAGGGACTATTATTATGCTTTCAAGTCTTATACGAGAATTTCCCAGAAATTTTCTATAGGATCGTAACAGGCCTTGGCCTAATACTTGGAAGGAAGAAGCAGAAGAAGAAAATATGGTTATTTTAAAATATTTATATATTTAATGTAAACGGCGATGTTTGAAAATAAATGAGAAATGATTGGTACGCTTCATTTGCTTCTTTTGTTCGTCACTGCAACCAGATCATATTATTTATTGCCAAAGGAACGCAATATTGTAAGAATGCACTCTAGTGGAGTAAAAATGAAACCCATCAAACTGTATATTAATTCATTTCTGATGTCCTATTATGTAAATATGACAATTATATTTTTTCTGGGAAAAAATACATTTAAGAAAGTGCAAACAGTGGTTTCTTTTTTTTTTGGTGGTATAATCAATTGTTACAAATGTTTTTATATTAACTCCTGCATGCGGTATGTGTTGACATTCATGCACTATATATACAATCTGGTAGCCATATTTCTTGGTGAGTCAGTCACTGCAAAATAATGCTATGACCTATTCAGAGTGTTAAAAAGGAGGTACTTTCTTTATTATGATAAACTTTAGTTGGTAAATTCTAGGTGAAACACGACTGTGATTGGTTGTAAATAAAAAATCATTGAAATGTGATTGGTCATTGACTCCCATTTGGGGCATAAGTTAAATAGTCGGTATAATTTACCTCATAATTTTATTTTACATTGTTTCTTTGTGTTTTGAAAAAATATAACTATCATAAATTAAATATTATGACTTAAAAATATTATTTTGAAAGGTTCTATTGTTTAGATAATAATGCTTCCATAAATAGCCAATCACGTTTCTCGTCTAACATCATCCAATAACATTTCTTCATCAATGAAATTTTTCAATAATCGATAGGTTGAAACTTCATTTGACCTATGATTGTTGATTAATTTGTACATTTTTTCGAGTTGTGACATGCGCCAGATACAGCTAGCTGGTATTCAACAAGAAATCTGTGGTTTAGACACAAGCTTCATCTAGTGTGGTTATCACTGGCCTTAGCAGGCAGCTACATTATATATGCATGTGTGAACTCATCTGTATCGTAATAGCTGATGTTGGTAGGGATTACATAGAGAAAACACTTGGTGTGTTTCTTCTATGTAAGTAATGAGAATGCAGGAGGCTCCGTCAAACTGAATGTTAAGATGTCTGCTGGCTCGGCGGGAAATTTGAATTTTAATGTTCACGCATAATTGATTTGAATGAAATTTGGCAATTGTATTATCGTATTTTAATCCAAAATTATGAATATACTAATTATCCCAGCAGTGCTAGGGTAGCTGGGGTTGAGTGCATGCCATTGGCTGTCACCATCAACTTCCCAACTCTGATCTGGAGCAGGCTTGATGAACTTTTAGATCAAATCTTTCTCGCCAGAAACTTCAAAATTCGTGTATGTATATTTGTTCTTCTGAATGTATATCTTCTCCCAAGTTGTCAATTTCATAGGTTTCTCGAAATGTTTCAAAAGTTTAGTTTCTTTTCCACTTTTGTGATTCTCTAGCAAACTATGAGCTGCAATCCTCAATTTTTCTATTTCACCATTTTTTATGTTTCAAAAGTGTTCTTTCACACGAATGTCTAAATTTGTTTTAGTTTGCTAGAGAATCATATCATTGAACAGAAACTAAACTTTTGAAACATTTAGAGAAGCCCATGGAATTAACAGTTTGGGAAAAGACGTACATTCATAACAACAAATACCGATTCAATTAATTTTGAACAAGATTTGATAGGAAAGTTCATCAATCTACTCCAGATGACAGTTGGAAAGTTGGTGGTGACGGTGGAAGATCAAAAGTCTGAATTATGGAAGGGATGCCCTCCGAAACCGGTCCAGTAAAAATCACAAAGTTTGATGATGTGTGATACAGAAATAATGTCAATTAATTTAGTGTATAAACTTTAATTTACAGCATAGTGTTTACTTCCCTTTGTAATTTTACGCATTCGTAATATGTGTATCAGATATATTTTAAACATTTATAAATATTCATAGTTAAATATGGGAAATAACATTATAGGGGGTCTTAATTCATAAATTAATTAGTCATTTTTTAACATCTTACCTCATATTTTATGTTTCTTCAAACACGGGAACTAGTTTTCGAGAGAAGGATCTCTCTCATTTTCAACCGACATTATGACTACTGGATTTTCGTAGGAATCTCCATCAATAATGTTGCCATCTGATGTTGATTTGATGAACTTTGAGATGAGGTCACATTCATCAGGAATCTCAAAATTCATGGATCTAAATTTGTTCTTCTGAATATATATCTTCTCCCAAATTGTCAATTCTAAAGGTTTTTCCAAATGTTTTAAAAGTAGGGCTTCTTTTTCAATTTTATGATTCTCCAATAAACTATGTGCTGCAATAGCTGATTTTTCAATTTCACTATTTTTAATATTTCTGAAAGTGTTCCTTAGTGCGAGTGTCCAAATTTCTTTTTGTTTTTCCTATGTATACTTTATTGCAGTCCTTACAATTAATTTGATAAATTCCAGATTTTTTGCTATCTGGGGTGTTCAATTTCTTATTAGTTATTAATAGATTACCAAGGCTAAATTTATTTATCGGTGCCAATGTAATATTGAATTTCTTGAAAATTTTTTGAAATTTGTTATGTATTTCAGGATGATACGTAATTTTCTTAAACTGTTTTCCTTTCTTTGAATCAGATTGCAGGGTAGTAGTGCATTCTTTCAATCTTTTTTGTTGTCTGAATTTCTTTAATTTATTTACAATTATTTCTTTTTAAAACCATTTAAATTGGCTATGTTCAAAACGTGATTGTATTCTTTCTTAAAATCTTCTTCATTTAATGGAACATTTAATAATCTATATATCAAACTGTTGAAAATTGCATGTTTATGCGCAATATGATTGAAACCTGAAGATTTTATATAATTGTCTGCATGAGTATCCTTCCTATATATATTGAATTCAGTGTTTCCTTGTAGTTCATTACTTATTAAGTAAAGGTCCAAAAATGAGATTTGTTTATCCTTTTCCCAATTCCATAGTAAATGTTACAGTTCCATCTTGAAGGTTGAGTAATTTCAATGCATCTTCAATATATTTAGAATTTATCACAGAGAAAATATCATCTAATTAACAGCGAATCCTCCAGTTGGGATTGGAATTTTTAAACTGGCTTAAAGCTTCTGGCCATACCATGACCTTGGGTTGAACCTCAGATTCACATGGAAAGGGGGGGGGGGGGGGGGGTGAGTACTGGATGAATGTTTTCTGGGGGTAAAGTTGCCCCATCAAATGGGGTTAAATAAAATCTAATGGCAATTGTGTTGCATGTGCAAAGAACCTCACCATCCTAGGATCCTAGGGGCCTATCCTTATGGTATTCACTTAAATTACAAGCCAAGGAATTAAACAAGACTAAAAGTGTTGTTTGTTACACATTAAAGTATATTTTAGTTTTCAATGTATGAACACAATATGTTAATATTCTCTTTTTAGTTGGTGTATGAGTTTTTCCTGCGATTTTGGGAGTAATCAGATTTCCAACCTACCAATTGGGAAAAAAGAAAAATAGACAAAAAATTGGTGCTACTGCTACTACAGGTAAGTAATGTTTTTAAATAAATATGTTTCATCCAAGTAATTAGTCTGAAGTGGTAGTGATTCCTGTTAAGTTGGTCTTCCGGGCTGAATGGCCTTGGTCTAGTTTTGTTGAAACTAAACGTTTCGTCTAGTACTGTGGTAGACATCCTTAGGATATTCTACATGAAGTTCACAGAGAGCAATTGCTTGAGGATGTCAACCGAGTTTCAACAAAACTGGACCATGGTTGTTCAGTCAGAAGGCTAACTTAGCAGGAATCAAGACATTGGCTGTCAAAGCCTACGGTCAAGTAGTAGTGTCTCAGACTCAAATTCGGAAGATCCCAGATTCAAATCCCAATGCTGATCAACCTGACAGATATTTTCCTTGTTTTCCTAAATCTTCAAAAATTCTTCCCTGAAAAGTAGCACTTACATTCTGGAAGATCCATATCTTCACTTTGTGCCCTTTTTTTTATTTGAAATTATTTTAAATTTATATACTCTCTTTCTCCAAGTTATAACAGAGAAAGTTTATACTATTATGTTGGCTGCATCCAACATTACTTTCTGATTGGTTGCTCCAAGGCCACTAGCCGTAGCTTGGCGCTTTCAACTCTGCTTCGCCACTGTCTCGCAAAATGGTCAAGCGTATAGAAGCCATGAGCAGTCATGATACAAAAAAGTTTATATTACAAGAAAAATGTATGTAATATAAGTTTTTGTGAAGTGCAAATTGTGAATGTGTTTCATTGAATAAATTCAAATGAATATAATAATTTCATTTTATTTGCTAAATGCAAAGGTGAAAAATAAATAGGGTTCCTGAACTGGAATCTGGCCACAACACATTCAGTAGCTTATTCCCTCTCACCACAGATATAAGAGGCTTCTTAGCAACATTTTGGGCCCTCTGATGCTCAATGAGGTGCAGAAATAAATTAAACATTGGCTCAACCGTGGAAACGCATGCTGTTTTGCATTACAGGGACTTTTTGTTTTCCTACTTCTCACAAAAATAATTATTATAAAAATATATAAAATGGTGATTTTTCCATTGCATTGATGTGGAACAACATGGTTTCTTATTAATAAAATAAGTCTTCTTATCTTACCTCATCCTTCAAGTTTTTTAACACAGGAACTGCAGTTTTCAAGAGACATCCCTCTCATCCTCAGCCAACATCACAACTGCAGAATTTTTGTTTGACTCTTCATCTAAAAAATGCTATCTGGTGTTGATTCAATGAACCTTGAGGTCAAGTCCCGCTCACCGGAAATTAAAAAAATTCATGGATCTAAATTTGTTCTTCTGAATATATATCTTTTCCCAAACGGTCAGTTCCAAATGTTGGAATCTGGTGTTGCCATCTAGTGTTGATTCAATGAACCTTGAGATCACGTCCCACTCACTGGGATTTTAAAAATTCATGGAGTTCAACAGTTTTTATTCGGAAGAACAAATTTAGATTCTTAGTTTTGAAATTACCAGTGAGTGGGACTTGATCTCAAGGTTCATTCAATCAACACCAGATGGCAACTTTATGGATGAAGATTCAAAAAACAAAAATTTGGCAGTCGTGATGTTGGCTGAGGATGAGAGGGATGCCTGAAAATCGCAGTTCCCATGTTAGGAAAACATGAAGTATGAGGAAAAATAAGAATCGAGTCCTATTATTAATTGAAGAACCTCATAATTTTATTTTACGTAATTAACTTATGATGGTCTCTTATTTTAAGATTATTTGGGAATAAAATGTTATTTAGTGAGACACTGTATAATAAATGATTGTAATGTGTTTCAGTTATTAGATTTATTTGACAGTGAAGATCCACGGGAGCGTGATTTCCTCAAGACTGTTCTTCATCGCATCTATGGAAAATTCCTGGGTCTTCGAGCTTTCATACGCAAGCAAATAAATAACATCTTCCTTAGGTTAGTTCACTGATCAGACAGAGCTTTTGGGCATCAAGTCAGTTTTTGCTACTTTTTCAGGAGAAATAATAATAATTTGTTAAAGGAAAACAAAAACATTAAATTAATAACTTGTTCATAACAATTTCCTCGCATATATCACAACTCCAATGCTTTATCCATATTTAAAAAATAAATATAAATTGACTTGATGCTTTTCAGCTTTGCAGTCACTACTTTTATTAATTAGTGCTTTATGCAGGGTGTTCTGAAAAAGGCTGACAGAATTATAAAAAATATGGATAGCACTATGCGGTAAATGTCAATAGAATACAAATATGAGGTTACTTTTTTTAAGGAATTAACACCATGAGATATTTAATATTTGAAGGAAGTAACATTATGAGGTTTCTTGTAATTACGAGGGCGGATCGGAAAGTAACGCACAATAATTTTTTTTTTAAAGTTTAATAGTAAAAAAAAGGAAAAAAATCACAAATGAACTTACATCTTTTACCTACTTTTCGACATAGTCACCAACTTTCTCGACACATTTTTCCCATCGTGTTACCTGTTTCAATATGCCCTGTTCGTAGAAGTCCGTTTGGTTGGAGTGTAGCCATCTGCGCACTGATGATTTCACTTCCACATCTGTCTCAAAGCGTTTGCCGGCCAGGAATTTCTTCATGGGACCAAACAGATGGAAAGTCCGATGGTGCAAGATCCGGACTATATGGTGGATGCTGGAGCACCTCCCAACCAAATTTGGCGATTTTCTGACGAACGACAGCAGCAACATGGGGGCGAGCATTGTCATGAAGAAGTTTAACGTTAATGTTGTGACGTTTGTCACGAATGGCACGACGCAACTTCACCAAAGTTTTAATGTAGGCCGCAGCATTCACAGTGGTCCCGTGTTCAGCAAAGTCCACCAATAAAACACCATGCATATCCCAGAACACTGTCACAAGCACTTTCCTGGCAGATTGAGTCACTTTGAATTTTTTCTTTACTGGGGAACCAGCATGTTTCCACTCCATTGATGCCTGCTTTGTTACGGGCGTGTAGTGGTACGCCCACGACTCATCACCTGTGACGATTCCTTCCAGAAAGTCATGTCCTTGTGCGGTGTACCGCGTTAAGTGGTCCAAGCTTGCCATCATTCGCTGGCCCTTGTGGTCGTCTGTCAGGTTCTTAGGCACCCAGCGAGCACTAACTTTACGGAATTTCAAATTTTCATGAACAATATCGTACACCGCACCATAGGAAATGTTGAACTTCTGCGATAAGGCTCGCAGTTGCACACGCCGGTCGTTCAGAATTGCCGCCTCAATGCCTCTGACATTCTGCGGGATTGCTGTTGTTGTCGGCCGGCTGGAGCGTGGCGAATCACTAAGGTTCACGCGTCCCTCTTGGAAGAATGTGCACCACCTGGAGACATTGCTACGGTCCATACAATCATCCCCATACACGCCACGCATGTCCCTGTGAATTTCACTGGGTTTATGCCCTTTGGCCCACAAAAATCGAACAACACTTCTCTGTTCCTCACAGGTGGACGACTGTAGCATGCGCGCCATCTTTGTTGCATAGTTCAAGCTTCTCTCGCAAGAGGTGCACCTGAGAAAAATACCATCTGTAGTGAAAACTTCAAACTATATCTCTGTGAAATTTCAACATTCTAGCTGCAATACCAAGGCAGAAAAAAATTATTATGCGTTACTTTCTGATCCGCCCTCGTATTATGAGTTATGGTTTTAAACTCATCTCATATATTTTTTTTAATATGAGGTGAGTCTAAAACGCTAACTCATAATAATTACTATGAGGTATTATTTATTTATGTATAATTTTATCACTCACCTCATATTTTCTTTTTATTAGACTAGTTTTGGCATCTTATTCGGTGCCATCGTCAGTACTTCCACGATGGTCATGGAATTACTGATGATGGCACTGAACAAGATGCCGAAACTATTCTAATAAGAAGAAAAATATGAAAATTAGGTATTGTTGTAAGCATCAAACTCATGCAATTTAATTTATGTTGAGTTAAAAGTAACCTCAACATATAATTTCTTAAAATTAAATATTATGTTGAGTTATATTTAATTAATGTTGGGAAGTAAACATTATGAGGTATAATCATTAAAATTCATCGGAGAACATATTGTTTAAACAACTCACCTCATAGGATTCATGCTTCCATGATATTGCGATTTCAAACATTTCATGTTCATCGTCAGCCATAACTCCGACTGATGAAATTCTTCGGCCGTCAACTATTCTATTGTCGCCATCTTCAGTGCTGCCATCTATGGTTGAATTTATGAACTTCGAAATCAATGTAATTTCGTTAGGGATATCAAAATTCATTGATCTATTTTTGTTTTTCTGAATGTATATTTTTTCCCAAACTGTCAATTCCAAAGGTTTCTCTACTTGTTTTAAAAGTTTAGCTTCTCTTCCAATTTTATGATGTTCTAATAAACTATGTGCAGCAATTGCAGATTTTTCAATTTTCACAATTTTTAATATTTCTGAAATGTTCTTTTGTCCGAATTTCCAAATTCCTTTTTGTTTTTCCTATATAAACTTTATTGCAATCTTCACAATTAATTTGATAAATTCCAGATTTCTTACTGTCTGGAACATTGACTTTTTTTATTGGTACTTAGAAGATTACCCAGACTAAATTTATTTATTGGTGCCAAAGAAATGTTGTATTTGTCAAAAATTTTTTGAAATTTCCTATGCATTTCAGGATGGTAAGTAATTTTCTTGTATTTCGGACAAAAGAACATTTCAGAAATATTAAAAATTGTGAAATTGAAAAATCTGCAATTGCTGCACATAGTTTATTAGAACATCATAAAATTGGAAGAGAAGCTAAACTTTTAAAACAAGTAGAGAAACCTTTGGAATTGACAGTTTGGGAAAAAATATACATTCAGAAAAACAAAAATAGATAAATGAATTTTGATATCCCTAACGAAATTACATTGATTTTGAAGTTCATAAATTCAACCATAGATGGCAGCACTGAAGATGGCGACAATAGAATAGTTGACGGCCGAAGAATTTCATCAGTCGGAGTTATGGCTGACGATGAACATGACTATGTTTGAAATCGCGATATCATGGAAGCATGAATCCTATGAGGTGAGTTGTTTAAACAATATGTTCTCCGATGAATTTTAATTATGTTGAGTTGTTTGCAATTTAGCTTTGAATGTAACTAAATGTGTGGAAATGACAATGTATAAGTAGCACAGTAAAGTTTAAACTATTTTTCCTCTCATTCTATGGTACTAGATAATAATTCAATAGAAGTTTGAAATAAACTGTGCAAAATAATTATAAAAAGTATAATAATTCTGCAATAATGTTAAAATATGTGAAATTGTGTAGTATAGTGTGAAATATGTAGAAAATTGTAAGTATAGTGTGAAATATGTAGAAAATTGTAAAATAAGAATTTGTTCAAAATTGTTATCTCGTCAACATTTGCTTTTTATTCATGCGTAAATATATAGCATTAAAATATTACAATATGTAATATTAGGTTGTCTCATAAGTAATGTTGGTTTTTAATGTAATGTTTTGTGTCTGGTGGAATTTTGAAGGTGTGAAATTGTTCCGAATGGGCACACAGTCAATGCAGATCTTTATTCTACACCTCTTGCATCCTTAGGTATCATATATAATACCTTCGGCTTTTCTTTTTTTTTTTTTTTTTTTTTTTTTGCTTCAGGAATAACTACAACTCACTTTAATTGATGGTATATTTTTTATACCTTCATAGCTTCAAGCTCTTTTTTTTTTTTTTTTCAGCCCACAGAATCTGATAGTGTCTACTTTTCAAAGAATAGTTTAATTTCTTGTCAGAAAATATTGCAAATAAAATTGTATTTGAAGAGAAGAATTATACACTCAGACTGGGGGCTTGAACCCAGGACCTTTGGCTTTCTAGACCGATGCTCTACTGACTGAGCCATCTGATGAGCTCCAATCTAAATGCAAATTTTTCTCTTATATACACTGTTATTCCGTGCACCAAATGCTACGAAATCTTTGCTTCTATCGTTGCAATTGGCTGCTTCTTTATTAAGAAGACATTCAATTAAAATTACAATGGGAGGAAACACTATAAGGTATTTACATTAATTAATGAGTGAGTTGGAGAAAATGCTTTAACATCTCACCTCATAAAGTTGCATGTTTTCACGATACCGGTTTCAAAAGTATAGTATTACTGAAGATGGAAGTAATACTATACTTTTGAAATTGGTACCGCGAAGACACACAACTTTATGAAGTGAGATGTTAAAGCATTTTTCCAACTCATTCATTAAAGAAGACATTTATTTGGGAATTTTACATTTCATTATAAAGCCAGTAAGGCTTCTTATAATTATATTATAAGCGTATAAGTTTTTTTCTTCAAATATGATTTATTCATCATTGAGATGTATGAAATGAATAATAAAAACATTGTAAAATTGTGTTTAAAAAAGATGTTACTTCATAGTTATATATGGGAAATAACATTATGAGGTTCTTAATTCGTAAATTAATGAGTCATTTTTACATCTTACCTCACATTTCATGTTTCTTTAAACATGGGAACTAGTTTTCAAGAGAATGTAACATCTCACCCCATAAAGTTGTGTGTCTTCACAATACCGGTTTCAAAAGTATGGTATTACTGAAGAAGGAAGTAATACTGTACTTTTGAAACCGGTATCGCGAAGACACACAATTTTATAAGGTGAGATGTTAAAGCATTTTTTCCAATTCATTCATCAAAGAAGACATTTATTTGGGAATTTTACATTACATTATAAAACCAGTAAGACTTCTTGTGATGTTCTTATTATTAATTTCATACATCTCAATGATGGATAAATCATAAATATGAAGACTTCTTGTAATTATATTATAAGCATATAATTTTTTTCTTCAAATATGATTTATCCATCATGAGATGTATGAAATGAATAATAAAAACATTGTAAAATTGTGTTTAAAAAAGATGTTACTTCATAGTTAAATATGGGAAATAACATTATGAGGTTCTTAATTCGTAAATTAATGAGTCATTTTTACATCTTACCTCACATTTCATGTTTCTTTAAACATGGGAACTAGTTTTCATAAGTAATGCCACGAGTGATTTCCAAATTATCGATAAATTCACGACTCACGAAGTGAGGAGTGAATTTATCTAGAGAATTTGGAAATCAAGAGTGCATTTGTTAGGACTATTTAACGAATAAAATAAAGCTGTTTACTCACAAATCATTATTTAACTACAGTTATTTAAAAATATTTTTATATTTAAAGTAAACGGTGATGTTTGAAAACTAATGAGAAACGATAGGTAGCCTACGCTTCTACTGCTTCTTTTGTTTATCACTGCAACCAGATCATACTATTTATTGCCAAAGGAACGCAATATTGTAAGAATGCTCTCTAGTGGAGAAAAAATGAAACACATCAATCTGTATATTAATTCATTTTTGATGTCGTATACATTTAAGAAAGTGCAAACAGTGGTTTCTTTTTTTGGTGGTATAATCAATTGCTACAAATGTTGACATGTAAGCACTATTATATACAATCTGGTAGCCGTATTTGTTATAGGCTCAGTCACTGCAAAATAACGGTCAGACCTGTTCAGAATATTAAAAAGGAGGAGCTTTGCTTAATATATGATAATCCTAACGTTGATAATTATTTCGTGAAACACGTCTCTGATTGGTTGTAATACAGAAATCATTGAAACGTGATTGGTCATTGACTCCCATTTGGGGCATGAGTTAAATAGTCAAGAGAATGTAACATCTCACCCCATAAAGTTGCGTGTCTTCACAATACCGGTTTCAAAAGTATGGTATTACTGAAGAAGGAAGTAATACTGTACTTTTGAAACCGGTATCGCGAAGACACACAATTTTATAAGGTGAGATGTTAAAGCATTTTTTCCAATTCATTCATCAAAGAAGACATTTATTTGGGAATTTTACATTACATTATAAAACCAGTAAGACTTCTTGTGATGTTCTTATTATTAATTTCATACATCTCAATGATGGATAAATCATAAATATGAAGACTTCTTGTAATTATATTATAAGCATATAATTTTTTTCTTCAAATATGATTTATCCATCATGAGATGTATGAAATGAATAATAAAAACATTGTAAAATTGTGTTTAAAAAAGATGTTACTTCATAGTTAAATATGGGAAATAACATTATGAGGTTCTTAATTCGTAAATTAATGAGTCATTTTTACATCTTACCTCACATTTCATGTTTCTTTAAACATGGGAACTACATAACTTAATGGGAACTAGTTTTCAAGAGAAACATCTCTCTCATTTTCAACCAATATTATGACTCATAATGTCAGTTGAAAATGAGAGAGATGTTTCTCTGAAAAACTAGTTCCCGTGTTTAAAGAAACATGAAATATGAGGTAAGATGTGAAAATGACTCATTAATTTACGAAGATGTTACTTATTAGACAGTATCTGCATTTTAACATTCATTATAGAGGGTATTGTGGAATTTTATAAAATGTTTGTATATAAGTAATTTGGTTTACAGGTTCGTATACGAGACAGAGCATTTTAATGGTGTTGGGGAGCTGTTGGAAATTTTAGGAAGGTGAGTGTTCTGAATTACTTATTTGTATGCAAATTTTAATTTTTCCCTAAACTTTCTATTCCAATATGTGAATAGGCCTAATTCAACCATGCTAAATTTAAATATGAGCTCAGTTTTCTCCATCACATATCAATTTTTCTCATTATGAGAAATAATAAAATAGACTTTGTTACTCTCGTTCCTATGAAATATATGTTGTTATTAACTGTAAGTTATTATCCACAACACACTTAATCATAAATTAATATTTTTACCACTGTTCTTAATTAATCACTTATTTTTAAATGTTAGCCCAGTTTTTTATCTGCTATCTTCAAACAAAAGCTATACACAGAACTACATTAAAAATATATTTCCATAAAATTGGTACACAATAGGAAAAAAATGGATTGCAGTTTTGAGATCAGCATATCAGAATTAGTAAAGTATATATATATATATATATATATATATTATATATATATATATATATATATATATATGTGTATATATATATATATATATATATATATGTATATATATATATATATATATATATATATATATGTATATATACATTTTTTTTTAAATACAGTAGGAAGTAACATTAAGAGGTTTGTTTAATAATTAAGATATTTTGTCTGTTGCATTCTTATCTCTTACGGTTGTTTTTGTCGATTATATGTTTCAGGGCTTTTGAGCCCCATCGTCAGCGATTAATCAGTCTGTAATCACTGATGATGGTGCTCAGAAGCCTTGAAACATATGTTCAACAAAAACCATTAGAGATAAGAGTGTACAGACAAAATTTCTTAATTAAATGATATATATTTTATAGGAAATCCCAGAATCATGCATACCAGTGTAATTTGTATCTAAAAATTAATTCAATTTAATACTTTTCTCTTCAAATATCAAAATAATAAGTTTAACAACTTAAAATATGGAACTACTAGAGATTGCAAATCATAGCAATTATTAACTCGAATAGGGTTCCAAAATGATAATTCTAGAGGGGTAAAATATGTTAAGAAAAATAAACTAGGTAATGAAACAATTTTAGAACATCAAAAATGTGGAAAGGAAGAAGTACACCAGATGCTATCTTTACATTAGAACAAATTTTAGAAAAAAAAAGCAGAGAATTCAATTTACCAACCTAGGGATGAATTACAAAAAAATCTGTCATGCAGGAACTTCATAAACTAGGCAAATTCCTCAGCATGTCGAATTTATAGTCCAATTTTGCTGGTTTATAGAATGTGTGTGTATGTATGTATGTATGTATGTATATGTATTGTTCAATGCCACCACGTCATTTCGACATTCTGGTATTCTCTCCTGGCATGGTGTTATTGTAACCCACTTATGAGGTTGGGGCGCTTGGAAGGCAGAGTTACATTGCCCCGATGATACATGATAGGTGAAGATGATGTAATGATGTGCCAGGAGAGGCCTTAATCCTAAACTTAATGAATACGTTAATGATGGCCAGATGATCTATGGGGACTGTTTGGGCCTTAAAGTTTCCTGACATTTGTCTTACAGGTGAGGAAAAACCCCGGAAAAATATCATCACCCAGGAAACTTGTCCCGACCAGGGATCAAACCCGGGCCTGCTGCGTGACAAGGCAGCATGCTACTGCGAGACCACAGCGGTGGACCATATTTGAATCAGTCATTTCGAAAAGGGATCATCTACAACTGATCAAATTTTACAGGAGAAGAAAAAATAACTGATTCAACTTGTTCAGGATAAAGCATTGAATCTGAAATTGCTACTGAATAAAGTCAGAAGGTGGTAAAGGAATAGTGTAGTTGATCCATTCTCACACAGAAATGGTGAAAGTAGGTATCTAAACATGGAATAATGAAAGAAGTGAATTCCAGAAAAATTGGAGATGATCCTTTTCGAAATGACTGATTCATTTGTTTTGTTAAATTGAAGAAACTCATTTTATGATGTCAATTTATTTAAAAGTGTCAGACTACAGTAGAAACAAAGAGCGATTTTTAATCTCAGGTATCAGTAAATCCCCTCTTCTAATGGTCTGATTTTACTAAATTTTGGAGAATAACTTCCTCATTTTATTTTAATAGCATATTTATATTTTTAGGAAGAAACACTATGAGGTTTATTTAATATCATTAAAAGGAGTTAGAATTCACACCTCACCTCATATTTTGTTGATTCTTGAGGACCTGTTTCGGAAGTTGAACTGCTTCCATTCCCAACTAGCATACAACTCTCAGTTTAACTTCTGAAATTGGTCTTCAAGAATCAACAAAACATGAAGTGAGGCATGGATTCTATTTCCTTTTAGTTATATTAATAGCATATACTGCATTTCATTGCAAAACATTGAAAATTGCAATTGCTAGAGCGGTTTTCAAATTTTTATATCAGGTAAACTCCTACATCGAATATCCAGTTTTGCTGGTTAACGAACTTGACCTTACTATTTTTTAGTTGAATCCTATATGCCAAGTTTGGTTCTGATAAAAAAAATTAATTGCTCTAGCAGTCACAATTTTTTATGTTTCACAATGAAACTCAGTATATTAAAATATACCAAGGTAGGTATTATCAAAAAATGAGCCAAATCCAACAATTATAAGTGGAGGTTTACCTGAAATCCGAAATTAAAAACTGTCTATAGTTTAAAAGGAACAACCTGAGACAGGATTTTAGAAAGAAACAGCAATAGGAACTCACCCTCTCTTTCGCATAGGGGCTGTTTTATGGGGTCGATAGCATTGGTATAATACCTTGCATCTCCAGAAGACAATGACAAATCCTACCCCCAATTCCAGGTACATGAAGCAGGTAGCCATCTCAAGTTCCTCTGACAGTATAGGAACCGCCATGTTTGGTTCTTCTCAGCATATACCATACAATTTAATTAACCTTGAATATTTAATTTGTTTAGGTGTAGGAATGCTGCTTGATATTAGCTAGTGTATATATTTATATATAAATTAATTTTGGTTATTTTCGGTTTCTACTGGATAGAATCAGTGAAGATCTGTAATTAAAAAAAATTATTATGAGAATAACCTTAATAGTTTCATTCCTTTGGAATTCACTAATAGTTGATAGGTTAAACAGAACTTGTAAAGTGGGAAAACCAGCATATTGGCAACACTGGCTAGAATTCAAGGATGAGGTGTGAGCGGTGTATGCTGATAATGAAGATTTTTAGTTTATCTGTTTTTTAAAAGGACATCTAATTATTTCAGCATCATCAATGGCTTTGCACTTCCGCTGAAGTCGGAACACAAGCAGTTCCTTGTGAAGGTGCTGCTGCCACTCCACAAAGTGAAGTGTTTGTCGTTGTACCATGCACAGCTTGCTTACTGCGTGGTCCAGTTCCTTGAGAAGGATGCCACCCTCACCGAACCGGTTGTCAAAGGGCTACTTAAATTCTGGCCTAAGACGTGCAGTCAAAAAGAGGTATTTAATTAATACTGAGTTGGGTCAAATGATACACCATGCTTAACAATTAAATTATGTAGGTAGGAAATAACACTATGAGGTTTATTTTAATTTATTTTTAGTTGTATTTTGACTCGTCTCATATTTCTTGACTCCTTCGCAAACTCGAGTTCCTTCACTACATCTGTGACATTCTCAATGTGACATCATGGTTACAACTGCCATCCAGCGGTTTTCTCTCATCAGCCATCAGAGCGCAGAAAAACAATCTGCAAGAGAGGAAACCGCTGGACGGCAGTTATAACCGTGATGTCACATTGAGAATGTCACAGATGCAGTGAAGAAACTTGACAATTTTTGGGTACTTTATGTTGTCTTTTTAGTCAGTGAAACCATCCTTGGCCTACTATCAGTTTGAATTTTGTTTCAATTTTTTTTCTTCATCCATTTTATGTCTATTCCATTATAAATCCAAACCATTTTAACTGATTGATACTCTGAGGTTTCAGTTAATTATTATTAAATGGATCAGATTTTACATCTTACATTATAGTATATTCGAAGAGAAAATTTTTTGCCTAGACCGAGACTCGAACCCGGGACCTTTGGCTTGCCAGACCAAAGGTCCCGAGTTCGAGTCTCGGTCTAGGCGAAAATTTTTCTCTTCGAATATAATTTATCTTTCAGTGAGGAATGTTAAATCAATAATAAAAAAATTACATTATAGTGTTGGTGGAAAATTTGAAAATTCTGACCCCATCAGGAGTTGAAACCATGCCCTCGTGGCTTCTATTGGTATTGTTTTAACAAACTACATTATGGCATTTACCATTTCTTAATGATATCTATATCCACAATATTAGAAATGTCTGGTCGCTCTGTATTCAGTAGGTATACTTGGACCAACGGATCTGTGCCCCTGTAGCGCTAGCATCATTCTTAGAAAAGTACATGTCAGTACTCACACCATTTCACCGCACTCCCCTCCCACTACGTCAAATAACAGCCATCGAGTAGGGATGTTGCCAAAACTTCCCCCAGTGTTATGGTTCTTGAATATTGAATAATGTAAGGTTGGAGTCAAGTTGACAACACTGAATTGCAAGTACAAGAGAGAGAGAGAAATGTAGGGATGGAAATGATTTGCCAAGGCAGAAAAGGAAGTAGGCTTTAGTTCGCATATCTTACGGGGGCACAGATCCGTTGGACAGACAATAATAGATAAATTGTTCCCACTACAGATCTTACGAGACTTTTGGGATAGTACGGTTAAGGCTCCCGCCTTTCTAGACAATCGACACATTTTTTTAATAACAATAATAATTTACTAATAATTATTATTTACTTTAACAACCACTCAACCAGCAAAAAATATTAAATACAGAAAATATTTACACAAGATCATAATATATACAATTATAAGTAAATATTTATTCAAAATGAACTAAAATTATAATGAGTTAAGTAAAAATTATTAGAGAAACAAAAAATCAGAAACTATCAATTAATCCACTGAAAGACCAATTGTAAAAGAAACATATATAAGTATCTTTTAAAGGACGTTAATGTCTGGCAGTCCCTGATTTCTGGTGGTAAAGAATTCTAGAGTCTAGTATTAGATACAGTATAGGGATTAGAATAATGGGAGGTTCTGTGTTGTGAGGTGTGAAGTAGGAAGTTCTGGTGTTGTTTGTCTAAATTAAGATTGGAGGTTAGGAGATGGAAGCGAGAGGATAAGTAGCTTGGTGTATAGATATGTTTCATTTTGAATAGCAGAATAAGAGAATGCATTTTCTACAATCCTGGAGGTGAAGCCAGCATAGTTTGTGGAAGAATGAAGAGATATATTTATGAATGTTGAACATTAATTTTTTTATGTGATAACTATATTTACCCCCAGATCATGCATCTAGTACTTTTTCCCGTTAGAGGCTGAGTAAATCCAGGACCATGATGCTGCCAGTAGGTTTAATTCAGTTTTAAAAATTTGGACCCTGTTGGGAAGGATGGAATTAGCTGTCCTGGGTTGAAACCCTTGTCCCATCTAACCTGACTGTGAAGTGATTACTGTTACTGGCTACCAGGTGACAGTAGAGGGAATCCCAAGTGTAGCATGATGCAATTGCTCAAGCTTATTTTTCTTATTAATATGAGTTAGAAATACACGATTCACCTCATTTTTGTAGTTTCTTGAAGATCCTGAGTTTCTACATTCTATGTAAAAGTAAAGTCAAGTCCCACTACTGTCCTCAGGAAGCCCTTGGGGTAGTAGGAGGTTAAGGCTCCCACTTTTTTTGGACAATTGGCACTTGATGTCAGCCGGGTTTTCAGCCCTGCGTGACGGCCGCCTTTACCTCCAGAACAAGTCTGGTACTCATTTCCATTGGAGGCTGAGTCGACCCCAGGGCCATAGTGCCACCAGAAGGTTTTGGGCCAGTTTAAAAATCCTGACACCACTGGGACTTGAACCCTCGACCTTCCGGCTTGTAGCGCAGTGCCTTAATCACTACGCTATGGCATTCATGTGTCATTAACAATTATTTCTTTAGTTTTTTAAACTGGATTTCACTGTGTCTTAATTCAAGAAGTTACTAAGTTTCCTTCTTAGACTCTTCCTCCTCTTATTCTATTCTCCATATGGGTCATCCAATTCAGCCTCCTTCCCAGTATATTTTGTTCATTTTATCTATTCTCTTTCTCTAGCCTGTAGGCTTTCCTTTTTCTGGTTTATTCATCACAATCTTGTTCTTCCCTACAGTTGCCTTCTATTTTTATTTTCTTTTCCAATGTTCTTCATGGTAGTCTCTCTCTAAATGCCAATTGCTTAACAAATCTAAACCATTATAACCTCCTTTGTTCAGTATTATCTGATTTTTTCCTCTTGAATTGAGAATGCGAGAAAGTCTGAGAAAAACTTGCCCAGGTTCCAATTTGTCAACCCAAACCCAGGAGTGATTGAGATGCAATTTCAGGATCCATAGGTGGAGCATGTAACCACTTGTGCCAAAGAGCTGTTTAGTCTCAAATTATTCAGTATGAAATTTCTGTGAAAGGTAAAATTTGCATTGACTTGAAGTGGAGGCACTACACAGAATCCAATGTATGAACGGAAACAATAATTTTATCAGACTTCCATTAATTGTCATAGCAAGAAAATCTCATATAACTGCATAATGTTTTATATATTTTACAGGTGATGTTCCTTGGTGAAATTGAAGAAATTTTAGATGTAATTGAACCATCACAGTTTGTCAAAATTCAGGAGCCACTCTTTAGACAGATTTCAAGATGTGTTTCCAGTCCTCATTTCCAGGTATTATTTATTATTTATTATTATTATTATTATTATTATTGTTGTTGTTGTTGTGTGTATATGTGATCATTCTTTGTCACCCACTGCACTTTTTGTGCTTTGAGTTCTGTGCAAAGTGGATATGTGGTCTATTTTCAATTTACGCACCACTTTGGCAGACACTTATAGTTTATTTTTTCTAAGGAAGGAAAGATCCTGCCAACTTATTTCAACACAGGGAGAAATGAAGTCAATTATTTAATTAAAATTACAGTGGGAGGAAACACTATGAGGTATTTACATCAATGAATGAGTTGGAGAAAATGCCTTAACATCTCACCTCATACAGTTACCTGTCTTCACAATACCAGTTTCAAAAGTATAGTTTTACTTCCATGTTCAGTCAAACTCCAACTCATTTATGAGGTGAGATGTTAAAGTATTTTCTCCAACTCATTCATTAAAGCCAATTATGTTTAAGGAGAATGGGTAGGGTTTAGGTGAATTTGGCTACAGGGTGAGTGATCGCTATTTACCCAATAGTCCAACTTAGAGTTGGAATGAACCAGTTTGTATGAATGCCTTGAACATAACATTTGATCTCTAGTTTTATTAGAGTGTTTCGTTTGTGTTCTGTTAAGCTTAATTACCAATGTTTATGTAGGAAATAGTGTAGTTAAAAAATAGTTAACAGTTTTGTGTGTGGTGTAATGAACATGGATCTAGTTATGAGTTTATTATTTTTTATATGGATCATCCTTACCATTTGTTTGATTGGCAGAAAGTGAAAACACATTCACTCAGAAGCAAAAGAAATTGTATGTAAAATACATCGATTCTTTCAGAGTGAATATGATGATAAGAAAAACGGGAGGCCTTCAATTTCCATGGACAACGCGGTCGAGAGAACTTTGAAAGCGACAGATATTCTAAAAATGTGATATATCAGTACATAAACAAAAAGAAAAATTGACGATTTTTATTATTAATTTAACACTTCTCATAGATCGTAACTCGCCTCGGTAGCTCAGTTGGTAGAGCACTTGGCCCGGAAAGCCAAGGGTCCCGGGTTCGAGTCCCGGTCTAGGCAAAAATTTTTCTCTTCAAATATAAAAAGAAAAATGTAAGAACAAGCCCTTCAAAAGAGCGAAAACTCAAATGCTCGTTTCTCCGTGGCACGACAGGCCTAGATGGTCCTATCCTACCATCTGGCTGCTGACCTCACATCCACATGTCAGCATGTTGGGTCCCCCAGCCATTGTAGCTGGTTTTCTTAACCTGGAGCTGCTACTTATTGTAGCTACCCAAATTCCTCACAATGCTGGGAGAACACTGGTTCCATACTGGCCGAAAATTTCTTTCCCCATGGAGACCCAAACCAGCGCAAGCCCCATAGTTCTGCACCAAGGCGTCTTACCCTAACCACATGACTATGGCTCAGGACACCTGATAAATTTGATTAAGATTCTTTGAGGTGATGTATTTTTAGTCTCTGTAAGGAAGTATTTATTCTGGCATTGAATGATATTTTGTTAGTTATAAGAACACAAGTTGGGCTCATGTTATCTTGATCTTCATTGTGGAAGATCATTAAAAGTATAGGGTTTCATTACTGCAAGAACAATGTTAATCATAAGCTCATTATGGAGTGAGGCGATATAATGGCTCGACATAATGAATACCTTAGAAAAATGAGAGAAGTAAGATCATTGGGTGTCCCGCGCCGTAGCCGAGCAGTTAAGGTAGGAAGCCTTGGCGCAGAGCTACGGGACTTGCGCTGGTTCGAGTCTCCATGGGGGAAGAAATTTTCTCATGGTATTTCGGCCAGTATGGGACCGGTGCCCACCCAGCATCGTGAGGCAATTGGGTAGCTACAATAAGTAGCGGCTCCAGGTTGAGGAACCAGCTATAACGGCTGGGGGACTCGACATGCTAACCACATGTCACCCCTACACTGGCTGTTGATCATCTACCTCTGTGATTGACACATGTGGATGTGAAGGGTCAGCAGCCGGCTGGTAAAAGGGCAACTGCTAAAAAGTGGAAAGACCCTCAATCTGAAGATCATTGGGTGACTGATAATTTTCTTAGATGAAACATAAGTCAATGTAAACAAGAACTAAATAAAAGACGTGGACTCTTGATGAAAATAAGGATGACTTGAAAGTCCCAATCAGTAAATATTTCAGGTTAATATTGGAGAGCAAGAACGCTAATGGCTTCGGTGCCAAGGCCCAGCATTTGAAAACAATAACATATTTCAGGTTAATAATTCTACATGATTGAGAGGAAATAGGATTTGTGACAAACGGTTTTCATGGTATTTAATTCAAATTCAACAAATAATACCTGAAGAAATAGACAATGAACAATTTAAAAAGTGATTTCAATATAACTTTTCCTGAATATGGCTCAAAATTCGAGTTACAGTGGCAGCCAGAATTATTTCCTACTGATATAACTCATCCAGGATAGAGTTTGGTGTCATACATACACATGATAGTGATCTTCTGTCATGGCTGTCTGGGTTGCTTTTGTATAAGATGCATTTATTTTTCAAATATGAATAAAATTTATATAAAATATATGCTTTGGCATACTGGCAGAAGAAACTTAGACAATAGTATGTAGCTCACCTCCAGTAATTGTCAGAAGTCACTAAAAGTACTTTGTAAGAATATTATATTAATAATATATTTCTGGTCTGATCTCTGCTGAACAGACAGCACAAATATCAATTCAGAAAGTTTCCCACTGAAAGAAGAAGTTGATATATTTTCTTACCCTAGCAGCATTATCACCAGAAATGGAAGAATTCAAAGTGAAATAAATGAAAAAAATTAAAAAAGCATCTAATTTTTATTTATTAATCTTATTAAAGAAACAAGAATATTAAAATTAAACCTTAAGCTGACATATGTAAAATCTATTTTAAGAGAATTTTGTTATGTGAAACAGAAATATGGACAAAAAAAAAAAGGATAGTAAAATTCAAGCTATGGAAATGAAACTTTTGAGAGAAATTTAGGAAAAAACAAAAAAATAAAAATTGGAAACACAGTGATAAGAGATGAATTAAAAGTAGAGGAAATTAAAAATTACATAGAAAGAAGTATATTAAAATGGTATGAATACATTATGCTCATGCCAGCAGAACAAATAACAAAAAGACGGTCCTGATGAAACGGGAAACGAGTTATATTTGAAAAGAAATATATACACGATTTTATTATTGATTTAACACTTCTCAGTGTGTTAAATCAATAATAAAATCATCAATAGAAGCCCTACTGGCTTAATAAAGTAGTGTTAAATTCCCAATAAATGTCTTCTTAAATAAGAAGCCGCCATTTGCAAAGTTTAGAAGCTACGGTTTCAAGCATTTGGTGCGAGGGAATTACAGTGTATATAAGAGAAAAATTTGCGTCTAGATCGTAACTCGCCTCTATAGCTCAGTTGGTAGAGCACTTGGCCCGGAAAGCCAAGGGTCCCGGGTTCAAGTCTCGGTCTAGGCGAAAATTTTTCTCTTCAAATAGAAAAATATATGCCTAGACTGGGGTTTGAACCCAGGACCTTTGACTTTCTATGTCAATGCTCTATTGAAGTGAGCTACCTAGGCCTCCAATCTAGTTAATTCCCTAACCCCAAATGTTACAAGCCATTGCTACGATTTTTGCAAATGGTGGCTTTTTTATTAAGAAGACTTTTTATTGGGAATTTAATATACGAGAATTTTCCGGAAGAAGCTGGAGGGAAAATTTTCTATAGGATCGTAACAGGCCTTGGCCTAATACTTGGAAGGAGGAAGAAGAAGAAGAAACATTACTTATAAAGCCAGTAGTGCTTCTTTCAATGTTTATATTACTCATTTTTAAACATCTTAATGGTGGACAAATTATATTTGAAAAGAAAAATATACGCCTAGACTGGGATTTGAACCCAGGACCATTGACTCTCTATGTCAATGCTCTATCCAAGTGAGCTAACTAGGCCTTCAATATTGGAACATCAGATTAGGGAAGACATTGAAGTTAGTTCTACATTGTCATCGCGATGACGGAAGAAATTGGACAAGGGTGAACCAACAGATGAGGAGTACAGTCAACAGATTTGCAGTACTCGGCTTCCATCACAAACTGTGCAACATAAACACCTTTCACATCATATCTGTGAAATGTGTGTATTAACTATGCAGACTAAAGTGTGACAAATACCACATTTTGAAATGTAAGAACATAAAAACTGTGATGGAATTCAGCACAGAACACTTATTCCTGTTTTTTTTAATACAATAGTAAGTAACATTAAGAGGTTTATATTACATTAATGTTGGGAAGTAAACATTATGAGGTATAATCATTGAAATTCATTATTTGACAACTCACTCGGAGTTATGGCTGAAGATGAATGTGATATCATCTGAAACTGCAGTAAACATGAAATTTATGAGGTGAGTTGTCAAAAAAATGTACTCCAATAAATTTCAATTAAGAGCTTTATCTAATAGTTAAGATATTTGGTCTGTGTATTCATACCTCTTATGGATTAGAGGTAAGAATACACAGACCAAATATCTTAATTACTTATTCCTGTGCCACAAAATCCTATGCAGTTGAAGTTATCTTGAACATACATTTTTCTGTAGATTGAGGTTAAAATTACATTAAATTAAATTATTTTAAGTCTGATCATCTTACCTCAATATTATTGTTGATTTGTTCTTGGATATGTTTTAAAACAATTCTGTTTTATCGTCAGCTTTTCCAGACTGGTTAAATTTATGTTGCACACCCTGGATATCGATGTCAGCTCCATCCTGTGTTGGCCAAAGAATCTCCAAACAAGGTCACGCTCCGTTGGTATTTCAAAATTCATAACTCTGTTTTTGTTATTCTGAATATAAATTTTTTATCAAATAGTCAGCTCTTTTGTATTTTCCAACTGTTTTAATAATTTAGTGTCTGAATTTATATTATGTTTTTCAGACCAAACATGAGCAGCAACTGCAGATTTTTTTCTATTTCCCCATTTTTAATATTTCTTATGTGTTCTTTGGTTCTAATTTTTAGGTTTCTTTTTGTTTTTCCTATATATATATTTTTTCACAACCCATGCATTCAATTTGATATATTCCTGACTTTTTATTTTTATTAGTTTTTTTTTCATTTTTGTTCGTTTTTATTAGTTTATTTAAACTGTAGTTATTTTTCGGTGCTAATCTAATATTAAACTTCTCAAATATCTTTTGGAATTTATTGTGTACCCAAGGGTGATGTGAATTTCCTATATTTTTTCATAGATGGTTTTTCTTTTTCAAAAGTAGTTCTTACTTATTTACTTACTTGCTTACTTACTCACTTACTCACTGGCACTATCGAACCCGTAGGTTCATGGCCGCATGGACATAAGCTGTCCATACACCCCTATCCTGAGCTAATGATTTCCAATCATTCCCTGTATAATCTACTTCCCTCAAATCATAGTTAATGTTATTCTCCCACCTCATTCTTGGTCTACCAACTGGGCGTTTTCCCTCTGGTTTTCGTACAAGAAGCTTCCATGCAAGTCTTTCATTCCCCATACGCGCAACATGTCCTGCCCATCACAGTGTACAAGACTTAACTGTTCTTATTATATCTGGCCTCCTATAAAGACCATGCAGTTCATTGTTATGAAGTCTTCTCCATTCACCTGTCTGTTCATCTCTCTTTGGTCCAAAAAATTTCCTAAGTACTTTATTCTCAAATACTTGTAATCTCCTTTCCTCCCTTAAATTAAGAGTCCATGTTTCGCACCCATATAATCAAAAGTAGTTCTAATAATTAAATGAATCGTGATTTTTTCTTACCTCATACATCTATGTTTCTTTAAACACAGCACTGCAGTATCGGCGACACTTTGTCGTCATCATCAGCTGTTTTTACGACTGTCAATTTTTTCTCCTTTTTGCCTGTAATTATCTAGACTGCCATCTGGTGTTCTTTTGAAGGAATTCCTCTTCAAACTGCCATCTGGTGTTATTTTGAATGAATCATTTCCTAAACTGCTATCTGTTATATTTTTGAAGAACTTTGTAAATCACGATTCATTTAATTATTATTAATTGAACCTCATAATGTTAAAAATTCCCAAATTTAATATATAAAAGTAGTTCTGTTTATCATTTTTTGTTTCTTATACTTTTGTATCCTTTTGTGTACCATTTTTTCATCAAACCCGTTTGATAAAGAAAACATATTCTTCAAAATATGCTAGTGTAGGAGGTAACGTTCCCTGTACTATTGTTTCAGGTTGCGGAGCGTGCATTATACTTCTGGAATAACGAGTATATAATGAGTCTGATAGAAGAGAACAACCATGTGATCATGCCAATAATGTTCCCGGCTCTATACCGCATCAGCAAAGAGCACTGGAACCAAACCATAGTCGCGCTGGTGTACAATGTGCTCAAAACATTCATGGAGATGAACAGTAAGCTCTTCGATGAGCTCACGGCTTCGTACAAGGCTGAGAGACAGAAGTAGGTATAGATTTTTATACAATTAAATGTCTTTTTTCAATGTTTTCATTTGAATTAACATTTTCCACCCCTGGATGGAATCTAATTTAAGAAAGAAAAATTGTATAAGTTGAAAAAAATGTTAATGTTTGTATTGTCATTTGAATGGTGTAATGAATAGCACACTAGTAAGTAAAACTAGGGGTCCAGTGTTTAAATTCCAGTTCAAACATTAAGTTTTCCTTCTTAATTTAAAAGAAAAATTGTCTCATTACTATTATTATTATTATTATTATTATTATTATTATTATTATTATTATTATTATTATTATTATTATATTAATCATCTTGTTATCTGGAACAATTAATACAACCAAATAATATGAATGACCAATAATATAAAACAAACTGCTTAAGATCTATTGGGAAGAGATACTTTGGACTTCCAAAGAAGTATGCAGTGATTAACTCTCAGTTTGAAGTGGAACAAGCCAGAAGGCTTAATTCACCGTTGTTGTTGACTCATGTATGTTGTTATTATTAGCGTTATTATTTTGAGCTCTGTGGCTCAAGCGGTTAGACACTCGCCTCTCACTGCTGGTGTCCTGAGATTGAATCTCGGTCTCATTTTTTCCCTGCCACAATTTCATTCCACCATTTGTCCATACTTATCTCATCCATTTCATTTCATTCATCTGCCCCCATGATGGTGCATCAGGCATGGTCGACTGGCACACTTGTCTTTCACAGACCTCTATACAGGGGATTCATCTCATTCCGTCCCATCCCATCCCTCTACCCAACCCTGAGTTGGACACGAGCTGAGAATATTTTTTTATTGTAATCATTATTATTATTATTATTATATATATATATATATATATATATATATATATATATGATGGCAAATATACTACTATAAAATAAAATAAGTTAAAATACCTTCTTAGGTAAAATCTGTCATCCTCAACTTTTAAAATATGTAATCTTTATGCCTGTAGGCCTTTCACGACATCCGTCCCATCTTCATCAGTTCATTCTTTGCTACAGCACCCAGTATGATGTTTGATGCTGCTGGTCTTTATGTAGCTATATCGTGACTAAAGCTTCTTCCTGACGATATCGTATAGTGGGTTTAATCTGGGAGTGCTTTCATTTATTAAAAGCTTGTTGTCTATTTCCTTGATAATTTCCAGGTTTTCCAATAGGTTGATTCAAGTTGGATTTCCCTGTTTTTATTATTAATTTCATACATCTCAATGATGGATAAATCATATTTAAAGAGAAAAATTATACGCTCAGACCGGGACTTGAACCTGGTCTGAGCGTATAATTTTTCTCTTTAAATATGATTTATCCATCATTGAGATGTATGAAATTAATAATAAAACATCGAAAATAGCCGTACTGGCATTTATAATGTAATGTATAATTCCCAAATATGTCTTCTTAATATAGGAGCCGCCATTTGCAAAGATAGAAGCAAAGGCTTCAAAGCATTTGATGGGCGGGAATTACAACGTATATAGAGAAAGATTTGTGTTTAGATCGGTACTTGCTCAGGTAGCTCAAATGGTAGAGCACTTGGACTAGAAAACCAAGGGTCCCGGGTTCAAGTCCCGGTCTGAGCGTATAATTTTTCTCTTTAAATTTGGATTTCCCTCTTTGTGTACTATTGTAGGGGTGTCTTCTATTGAGTTCATTCTATGGCCAGTGTTTATTATGTGCTTAGCGTAATTAGACTTTCCATATGTGTATACGAAATTGTTACGATGTTCTTTAAATCTTATGTTGAAGCTTCTTTTCGTTCTACCTATATAGAACTTGTCAATGAATTTTATTAGTATTGAAAATATACTACTGCTGAAAGGCGGATGAATCTGACACTTTTTGTAGATTTTTTTTTTCTTCAAAACCTTGCAAAATGAGGGTATTAAGGCATTTAAATTCTGGCGTCTGGGTAGTGATGGGCATTTATAAATTCTATATGTTAGAAATTAATTGTGATCATTCTTTTATCTTATTATTATTATTATTATATTATTATTATTATTATTATTATTATTATTATTATTATTATTATCACTCTATTTGTAGTTCAGTTCTGTTTATCTCATCATTTTCATCACCACCACCATTATTCCTGACTCACGATTATTATTGTTAGGATTATTATTTTGTTATCTAATCATTGTTATATTCTCATTATTATTATTATTATTATTATTATTATTATTATTATTACTATTACCATTATTATTATTACTATTACGTCCACCGCTGTGGTCTCAAGGTAGCATGCTGCCTTGTCACGCAGCGGGCCCGGGTTCGATCCCCGGTCGGGGCAGTTTTTCTGGGTGTGGTTTTTATGTAAGACAAATATCAGGAAAACTTTAAGGCCCAAATGGTCCCCGAAATCATATGGCCATCATCATCATCCTTATCATTATCATCACCATCCTTCACTGGTGTGGAAAGCAACGGGAAGCTACCACACCTACAATTCCCTAGTAAAGCTGTAAGCATAGCATGAAAATGCTATGATTGCAGTGAAGGACCTGCCTTTGGGCAGAATTACTATGGATTACTATTACCTTAATTGTGGCTCTGTTATCTCATAATTATTATTAATATTATTATCATCATTGTCGTTGATTCTGAATGTTACCGTTATCTTTGTTATTGTCATCATTGCTTATTATTATTATTATTATTATTATTATTATTATTATTATTATTATTATTATTATTATTATTACCTTAATTGTGGTTCTGTTATTATTATTATTATTATTATCATTATTATTATTATTATTATTATTATTACTACTACTACTACTACTACTACTACTACTATTACAGTCAACCCTCATTACAGTGCTGTCATCTTTGTCATAAAATTATTTGGCACAAAGCAAGGATGGCACTATAATGAAATATAGTCTGAGCGTATAATTTTTCTGCTTAAATATAATTTATTCTTCAGTGAGAAGTGTGAAATTAATAATAAAAACATTGAAAGAAGCCCTGCTGGCTTCATAATTCCCAATAAAATGTCTTCTTAAATAGAAGCCACCATTTGCATAATCGAAACAAAGGCTTCTATTGGAGTGCCCAGATAGCTAAGCGGTAGAGTATTGCCTAGAAAGCCAAAGGTCCTGGGTTCAAACCCCAGTCTGGGTGTATAATTTTTCTCTTCAAACATAATTATTAGTGTTCTCTACATACATGTAGAATACTATTGTATTGCAGTGTACTGTACAAATAAAATATCATCTGTATGTAATAAATAAAATATTTTACTTTAAAATACAATAGGAAGTAATATTAAGAGGTTTATATATTAAATTTGGGAATTTTTAACATTATGAGGTTCAATTAATAATAATTAAATGAATCGTGATTTCTTCTTACCTCATACTTCTATGTTTTTTTAAACACAGCACTGCAGTATCGGCGACACGTTGTCGTCATCATCAGCTGTTTTCACGACTGTCAATTTTTTCCCTTTTGCCGGTAATTTGGCAGTCTAGAGAATTACCGGCAAAAGGGAAAAAATTGACAGTCGTGAAAACAGCTGATGATGATGACAACGTGTTGCCGATACTGCAGTGCCATGTTTAAAAAAACATAGAAGTATGAGGTAAAAAGAAATCACGATTCATTTAATTATTATTAAGAGGTTTGTTTAATAATTAAGACATTTTGTCTGTACATTCTTACCTCTTATAGTTGTTTCTGTCAAACATATGTTTCAAGGCTTCTGAGCCCCATCGCCAGCGATTACAGACTGAATTTGATATAACTTGAGAAAATTCAGTCTGTAATCGCTGACGATGGGGCTCAGAAGCCTTGAAACATATATTCGACAAAAACAACGTAAGAGGTTAGAATGTATAGACAAAATGTCTTAATTATTGAAATATTTTACTATTTAATATTTAAAGGAAGTGACGCTATGAGGTTTATTTTAAATAATAATAGGAGTTAGAATATTCATGACTCACCACATATTTGTAGATTTCTTAAAGATCCAGGTTTTGACGCATTATGTATCATTATCAATTCTTTCTAACTGTTGAATCGGCAGTTGGTGATCCTGTAGGTTGATTTCTGCTCCCTCTGTTGGCTGACCAATGAACTTCCAAATCAAATTTTTTTTTCTCCGGGAATTTCAAAATTCATTATTTTTCTTTTATATTTGTGGATGTGAATTTTTTTCCCCAAATTGTGAGTTCCTTAGATTTAACTAACTGTTTCAGTAATTTGGCTTTTAGAAACATTTTGTCTGTTCATTCTTACCTCTTAGAGGTAAGAATGAACAGACAAAATGTTTCAATTTATTAAACAAACCTCTTAATGTTACTTCCTATTGTATATATATATAAAAAAAAAGGCTTTTGTTCCGATTCTACGTCCCTGATTTGTTACCTTCATCAATCCTTTAATTTTAGTTGGTTTTAATTAATGTATTCAGGCTATAATCATTTTTCGGTGCTAATTTAATGTTAAATTTTTTGAAAATTGTTATATGCCAAAGGATGGTACGTAAATTTCTTGAATTTTTTACTAATTTCTTTTGCCTGTCCGAAGGGTACTTTCATTTATCAACTTTTTGTTTTTTTGAATCTATTTATTTTCTTATGAATCATCTTTTCTTCAAAACCATTATCTTTTGCTATCTTTAACATGTGTTTTTTCTCTGTATTAAAATTTTCTCTGCTCATGGGGACATTCACAAGTCTATATGTTAAACTATTAAAGACTGCATGTTTATGTGTGATGTGGTTGAAACCTGTCACTTTAATGTGATTATCAGTGTGTATTTCTTTCCTGTATATTCCAAATTCTATTTTTCTTTTTTCTTCATTTCTGATCAATTTTAGGTCCAAAAATGGTATTTGCTGGTTATTTTCAACTTCCATAGTAAATTTAATTGTTTTATTATGATTTTTAAAAGTTTTACAGCATCTTCCAAGTGTTTGTGATTGAGTATTTTTACAGCATCTTCCAAGTGTTTTGTGATTGAGTATTGCTATGATATCATCCACGTGTGTACACCAAAATTTAAACATCAAAGGGTGTGCTTTGATTATCTGACATTCAAAGTTTCCCATGTACATTTTTGCCAAAAATGTGGGTAATGGATTTCCCATTGCAAGTTCCGTTCTTAGTATTTCCTCTTTAAGTGAAGTACATTTGATCGATGCACAATTAGGTTAATTTCAGTATTCTTCTCTGCTCTCATCTTCTGTCTTGTTTTTCATTAGCCATTTGTCTAAAATTGCTATTGTTTTGTTTGTTGGAATGTTTGTGAACAATGAGATGACATCAAATGAGACCAATTTTTATTATTATTGCTATCGTTGTTCTAGTAAATGGACAGTTTTAAGTAATGTGATGGAAATGCCAAAATGCAAATACTGAGATAACCAGGTCAGAGTATTCATATAGGACTATTCTATTTTAAAATCATTAGGAAGTTACATTATGAGGTTGAAGAAAAGAAAAAACCAGTTTGTGAACAAGCTGAAGATGGAACAATAACTTTGAAATGATCGTCCAACAAAATAAACATAAGATGTAAGAATGTTAAAAAAGGACTATTCTAGTTCAACAAAAATTGTTTTTCTTTTATATATAACAACTTTTTTTATATATTAAATTTGGGAATTTTTAACATTATAAGGTTCAATTAATAAGAATTAAATGAATCGTGATTTCTTCTTACCTCATACTTCTATGTTTTTTTAAACACAGCACTGCAGTATCGGCGATCCATTGTCACCATCGTCAGCTGTTTTCACGACTGTCATTTTTTTTTTCCTTTTGCCGGTAATTATCCAAACTGCCATGTGGTGTTCTTTTGAAGGAATTACTCTCCAAACTGCCATCTGGTGTTCTTTTGAATGAATCATTTTCTAAACTTACATCTGTTGTATTTTTGAAGAACTTTGTAATCAAGCTCGGTTCATCCGGAATCTCGAAGTTCATGGTTCTTTGAAGAACTTTGTAATCAAGCTCAGTTCGTCCAGAATCTCGAAGTTCATGGTTCTAGAAAAATACAACAGATGGCAGTTTAGAAAATGATTCATTCAAAAGAACACCAGATGGCAGTTTGGAGAGTAATTCCTTCAAAAGAACACCAGATGGCAGTTTGGATAATTACCGGCAAAAGGAAAAAAATTGACAGTCGTGAAAAACAGTTGATGATGGTGACAATGGGTCGCCGATACAGCAGTGCTGTGTTTAAAAAAAAACATAGAAGTATGAGGTAAGAAGAAATCACGATTCATTTAATTCTTATATAACAACTTGTGTACATGGAAGATACAATTTATGAACTGCTTCTTCTGTTCCTACCAGCAATGAGTGTCACACTTGGTTAATGTTTATTTGAAGGGTGGATCTTTTTTTGGATAGAGTATAACTTGTTATTTTTATAAACCTGAATGTGCTGCTTTTTCCAGAGAGAAGAAACGTGAGAAAGAAAGGGATGAATTGTGGAAGAGACTGGCGGAGCTTGAAGTGAATAACAAAGTAAAAAAGAAATAACGTAAACAATACAGACAGTGATAAATCTAAATGAGATAAAAAAAGTCATAGAACTTATTTGCTGTTATATTTGTTGTGTGAAGAAAAGTGCGATTGTATGGACCTGGAAGTCAGCATGGTGCTTAACCACGGTTACAAGTTTCAGTTTTTTAAACTTGCAAATATGAACTTGTTGGTGATGTGGGTCAGGATGACGGAATCATTGTTCACCTATATCTGTACCTCCAAAACCCAGTAATTCTTAGCAGATCAAACTGAATATTCTATGTGCATCCACCAAGTGCTACCAATCTGCACAAATTGTTGGCGTTTCCACCGACAGGAATCTAACATTAATATATTATATATACATAAACAAATACTGTATAGTGTAAACATAATTGACGTAAACCGCTACAAAAAATAAGAATGATACGGGCAAAACAAAAAAAAAATATCATGTATTTTAAGATTTAATTTGGCGATTTCTATAGACGAACCAGAAGTAAGCATGATTGATATTAATTAGATGCTTCAGATTTTTAGTTAGGATTCTAAGTGCCCCTGCCGTTGTATATTGGATGATCCCAAGCACTTAACTAGCGTAGTCGTTAATCAGTGCTTTGTTCTGCTGCGAGAGAGGGAAGGCTCGGTTGTTCTCATGTATTTAGTTTATATTAAAATGTATGATACCATTTATGTTATACAGAGTGTCCATAAATTAAGAATTGATTTTGTAGAAACATCATTCAGGAGTAATGTCTTTATATGTATTGTTGGAATAAAAGAGCTTGTCTCTTGTCAATAGTGTGACATATAGTTGTTTTATAAATTAGTATTCGTTTTTAATGAATGGAATATACATTTTTCATAACACTTTATAATCATGCTCCAGATGCTTGGATTAAATTGCAAACTCCTCTGCAGTACATATGTTGAGAAGGCATGTGGTATTGTTGATAAGAATTCATTTATTGAATGAGTTATATTGGATTTTTCGACAGGCATAGACACTGGGTTTCACCTTTTCTCTTCTCTTTACCATCAACTCTCATACACTCGCACTACACACAAACACTTAAACATATTATATAAATCAGAAACTTCACACCACACATCATAAAAATATCCTTCTCTCACTTGACATCTTCTAGTCTCATGTCCCTATTCTGGGTGTCAAGTTTTGGATAAAAGCCTCCATCTATATTACATTCCATGGCCTCTCTTCCATCATTTCCATCCATTCAGCTCCTCTTTTCTCAACATTCTTTACTTGTTCTTCCTATCTATATCTCATCTGACTCAATCTAAATTCCATCCTTGTCTTGATATCCTTTCAGTATTTATTCTTTTCACCTATCATGTCCTTCTTTATCACTTGTTGACTTGTCTGGTTCAGAAAAACACCCCTGTAAATCTGCCGGCACAGGCATGCCGAGGGATTTAATTTTCTCTGGCTTCAGTGTCATTTAAATGCCATTTTACTAGTACCACCGCCAGACTCAAAGTGTTAGGCATGATGCCTTGGTGCAAAGTTATGAGACTTGCACTGGTTTGAATCTCCATGGGGAAGAAATTTTCTCATGGAATTTTGGCCAATATAGGACCAGTGTCCACCCAGCATCATGAAGGATTTGCAGCTCCAGATTGAGAAAACCACCTAATGGCTGGGGGACCTGACATGTTGACCACATGTCACCAGTATACCAATTGATCATTCACACCCACCTCTGTGTTTAACATATGTGGTTGTGAGGCAGCAGCTGGATAGTAGGGCAAGGGCCTTTGAGGCCTCTCGTGTCATGTAGAGAGGAGATACTACAATTCTCCTTTCCAAAAACATTAGAATATCTCACTCACCCTTTCACTCGTGCACTGGATAGATCAAATCCAGCTTATGATTGTGTGGAGACACTCTTCTTTGTCCCGAGCTTGTATTTTCCAAATGACCTCTCTCAGATCATGGTTAATGTTATTCTTCCACCTCTTTCTACTGGACGTTTCACCTTTTCTATAAGAAGTTTCCTTTCTCCTCCTTAGTTCCCCATTTGTGCCACCATTTCATAATATTAAATATAAAATCAGTTAATTTCTTCAAAAAACACAGCATACTGACACACCTAGAGATCTTTGTCACTATATAACCTAGATGTTAAAGCTTATATGAGTAAAAATAAAATTTTAAAAATCAACTCCATGTAACAATATGCAGAAAATTTAATTGACACAGAAAATTTACAGCATATTCTTTTTGTATTCATCATATTATGGCCTGGTGAACTAGTGGTTAACATGCTCGCCTCATATTATTAAAAAAAAAAAGAACTTATTAACAATTGTTGTTACTGTTTGTTACTCCTGTAGAAAAAACAATTTCTTTACAAGGATTACAGATTCAGATGTGACTAGGATCAATGAATTTTTAAGGGTGTCCTGATTATAGCTTCCTTTGGAAGGGAAGTGAAGCTGTTGTAGATCCTATAATATAGATATGACTTTTGAAAGAAAAAGAAGAGGCCTCTGTGCAGAATTTGTCAACCCTTTCAAGCCTTTATTTGAATTACAACCTTAGCTGTTAAAGAACATTGTTAAATAAAAGTAATACTTAAATGGACACTATATTGTATATCTTACTCCTGTTTCTACAAAATTAATGCAACATTTTTTGGACATTTGTATTATGATAGGTATTTATTATTTTCTAAGTCACTTAAACACATAACATGTCTCTACTTAATGTTAGTTTTTGTTTGACTATAATGAAGTCAATTTTAAAACATACAGTAGTATTATGTTAAATAAATATATTTAAAGTTATGTGTTTGTAGTTTATGAATCATACAGAAGTTTACAAAGTATATTTTTGTAATTTAACAAAATACATTAGTAAACTAGTTTTTACTCCTAATGTGGTTTTGTCATAGACACATTCATGAAAATTTGGAAAGATTAACCAATCTTTTAAAACATTTAGAGAAGTCCTTGGAATTAACAATTTGGGAAGAATAAATATAGAACCGTGAATTTTGTAGTTCCCAGCAAGCAAAATTTAATCTCCAAGTTCATAAAATCTGCACCAAATGGCAGTTTGGAAGATGGTGTTAATGGCAAAATTTCATATCATCAGTTGGAGTTTTGACTGAAGATGAAGGCAATTGGGCTTTGAAACCGATATCGTGAAAACACAGAACTTTAAAAGGTGAGATGCAAAAAAAAACTAACTCATTTATAAATTGAAAATTAACTCATAGTATTACTTCCCACTGTAATTTGATAAAAAACATTTATGACTTATGGGAGTAATTTACTTTTTAATAGTAGTAATATAGTTACAATACTTTCTTTACTTAGTTAAATTTGAGTTGTTTTTGACTCAACTCATATTTTTTTATTCTTATGCAGACCTAGGTTTCTTCACTGACTTTGTGACATTCTCGATGCAACACAACGAAACCTAGGTCTGCATAAAATTCAAGAAATATGAGGTGAGTCAAAAAGAACTCAAATTTAATTAAAATAAACCTCATAGTATTATTTCCTACCTACATATATTTAATTACATTCTTTACTCCTGGGCAAGTCCTCTTTTTCAACTTGAAAAATGTGTCCTAGCCAATGACATGCATTCTAAAACCTTCTTTCATCATCCATCTAATTTACACATCCATATCATTCAAATTGTCTGTATGTTACATAATTAAATATTCGATCCTCTTTGTTCTAATTTGCTAGACAACAAATTAATAATAATCATTAAATGAATCAGATTATACACCTCACCTTGTATTTTGTATTTTTTCCATTATTAGTATCAATTAAATTTGTTTCTTATTTTCAAAGTCTGTTTGAATCAGATGCCAGTTAAAAGTAAGGAAAAAATTTCCTTGAAACTACACCTAGAAAAGATGGAAAATATGAGGTGAGATGTAAAATCTGATTCATATAATGACAGTTACTTAAAACCACGTAGTGTTACTTCCTAGAAATATCAATTAACAAATTAATACCTTTATAATGTAATGTAAAATTTCAAATTAAATGGGCTTCTTAATTAAGAAGCCACCATTTGCAAGAAGAAGCAATGGCTTCATAGCATTTGGTACGCGGGAATTAACAGCATGTATAGGAGAAAGATTTGCATCTGTATCACTTTGTCCTTGAGGCAATCCTCTAATGAGGAAAGTTTTATATAATAAAAATTGGAGTTCCTCATGTAGCTCAATTTGTAGAGCATTTGCCTAGAGTGCAAAAAGTCCTGGGTTCAAACCCCAGTCTCAGTATATATTTTTCTCTTCAAATATAATCGATCGATCATTGAGATGTATGAAATTAATAATAAAAATATCAAAATAAATACCTTTTTTTTATTTGAAGAGGAAAATATATGCCTGAATCGATATTTGAACCCGATTTATCTGGTTCTGTACACCAGCTTTATTATATGAATTCCTGCACGCCAAAGTATGAACTTTTCATTCCACTACACCTCTAGCAAAAACAAAAAGATTTTTATGGGAATCACACCACATAGCCCGAGACATCGGGTCAAATCCCAATTCAGGCTTATATTTTTCTGTATTAAAATTAATGTTGGGAAGTAAACATTATGAGGTTATATTATTAATATTGAGTGGAGAACTAATTTTTATAACCTCATACAATTTCAAATTTATTTGATTTAAAACCATTGGTATCGAATGAATATTCATTCGTCTTCAGCTTATTTTCATGACTCCAACTGCATGGAAATAAACTGAAGATGAATGAAAAATTCATTTGAAACTAATGGTTTTAAATTAAATAAATTTGAAATTGTATGAGGTGAGTTATTAAAAATATGTTCTCCACTCAATATTAATTATATTTTTCTCTTCATGTACTTGGTAGATAGAGCATTGATGTACAGAACCAGAGTTATCGGGTTCAAATCCCGATTAGGCTTATATTTTTCTCTTCAAATAAAATGCATCATTCGGTTAGAAGTGATACATTTAATAATTAAGATTGGAAATCAATATCTTATTTATCTCTTGTTAAAAGTTTAGTTTTTTTCTTTACTCCATTCTTTGTTGGAACATGAAATCAAAGCAGATATCAGAAAATATATTTTCAATAATAAAAAATAGTAAAGAGCAACTAAAGACAGCATTTTTTTGCTTAAACTGGGATTTAAACCCAAGGTCTCAAGTCTACTCACTGAAGATCTTGGGCTCAAATCCTAGTTTAAGCAGAAATTTTTCTAATTAAGATATTTGGTCTGTTTATTCTTACCTCTTACGGTTGTTTTTGTTGAACATATGTTTCAAGGCTTCTGAGCCCCATCTTCAGCGATTACAGACTGATTTTTCTCAAGTTGTTGGCCGTGATTCTTGACTCCTGCTCCCTCTGCCTGTGGTCCAATGAATTTGCTAATGAGGTTCCTTTCTCTGGGAATCATAAAATTCATAATTTTAATTTTTTTAAAAATTGTGAATTTTGAAATTCCCCAGAGAAAGGAATTTATCTTATGTGTATTTAAATTAAGTTGGGTCTAGCAACTCCTAACAAAGGAGATGCTAAGGCTCAACATTGAACTATGACATTGTAGTGTATAGTAGAAAACTAATAGTTTTGGAAAATATATGTGTTTAGAAGAACAAATATAGGTCCATGAATAATTATTTGAAGTTCCCAAAGAGCAAGATTTGAGTCATTGCCAGTTTCAATGCAAAAGATTGCCATATTGATTCCATTCACTAGTTACCATGCTCGCCTCTGGTTCTTTGTTTTGCTGGTTAAAACTCAGCCAGGATTAGTAGATCTATATGGTGTAAAAATCCTGAGCATGGATTCTTTTGGAAAGGAAGTTAAGTAGTGGATCCTGAGCCGTAGATTTACAGCATATAAAATAATCTCAAGTCTGAAATAAGAGGCCTCTGAGTAAAATGTGTCATACTAAGATTTGAATTTTGATGCTAATGATTTCAGTTGAAGATAATTATTTAAATAAAACTTTGACTTTAATCTTATGATATTTGACAAGAAATGTCTTATGGGAAAATGTGACACATTAATGACAATGTCAAAACCATATGTAGGAGCACAATAGACTGTTAACCCAGTATTTGTCTTTTTTCGAAAAAAATTATATTAATTCTTTAAGCTTATTTCTAATGTTGGTTAACTTTGAAGTTAATTGAAAAAGAGGTGTTTATTATTTAGAAGTGAGATTTTAAAATAAATTACTTGAGTATATAATTATATGTTACAAGCAGACAGTTTGGCTCTGCATCTGATGATTATGTGCAATAATTTATTTTCTTTATTTTTACCTGTCCATACACTTGGAGATATTAAAACTTCTTGAGAATGTGAACAGAAACTAGCATTTTATACTCTGCTTTCTGGTAGCTCTGAACTAACTACTCTCTAATCTAGTTGCTGGGCTGTATTTACATTAACCATTTTGGCAAAAAAAAATGGAACAAGTGCTGTGCCAATAAATGTTGTATAAACATAAACAAATATATAAATTGAATATTTGCTGCTGTATAACAATGGAATTCGTATTGGACACATGTTACTGCATTCATAGCTTGTGTTGTACTAAATAACATAGACTAGATGATAAGTAAGCACTCAGTCCTACCTGTATAATGCCACTTTTTTCCTTGTATTTGCAAGTTTACAGTGTTGCCAAGTCCAATAACTTTTGATGTCTCTGAGTGTACTTAAGACTTTCAGGATGTTCATATATGAGGTTAGAATCCAGAATAGATGCAATAAAATTACATCACATTTTCTTAAAGTATGAGAATATTCATAGCTAATTCTTCATGATAAATTTAAGAGTTGAGTGTATTTATATTTAAAAAAAAGTAATTTGTCCTGCAAAATGTCAGGGTAAACTGAAGCTCCCTTATATTGAAGGTGCTTGTCATACCATCATGAGTGCAGATGGAAAAGTGGTGGAATGAATTTTTTGTTTGGGAAAAGTGGGGGGACTCGACATGCTAACCACATGTCATCCCTACACTGGCTGTTGATCATCTACCTCTGTGATTGACACATGTGGATGTGAAGGGCCAGCAGCCGGCTGGTAAAAGGGCAACCACTGAAAAGTGGAAAGACCCTCAATCAGATCGGAAAAGTGGGAGAACCCCCAGGAAAAACTTGTCCTGGCTTCAATTCTTCCACCTTGAACCCCATATGGTGTGACCAAGACTTGAACTTGGGACCCAGAGATGAAGGGCAGGTGTCCAGCCACTTGTGGCATTAAGGGTCGAATGTTTGAACGCATTAGACAGTAAAAGGCGTTCTCTGCTGATAAAGTTTTATCCAAACACATTTTTCTTACTCAGAAATCTATTCACGCGGTAATAATTGTAAGCTACCTAACAAGGTACCTTAAGATCGTAGCTCAAGATATAAACTTAAGTGAAAATCCCGAAGGGAACCGATTGTAACTGATGTAGTTTGTATCCAAGATGTAGTTTGTATCCAAGATGTCGGACCTTGAAGACTTCGATCATGTTTTCGGTATACGCGGAGAAGAGGAATTTGATTGAATCTACCAAAGAATTCAACTGGAAGAACAGGAGAATCGGCGTAATATTGCACATCGCAGACGTGTTTGTATACGGTATTATTTGCGGGATGCAAGCATAAATGCATTCCTCTATAGCAGACGAAAATAACGGAAGTTGTTTTATCGCTGAGAATTCTGGGTAATTTGTTGCCAATATTACGAAAACGTCAACAATCATGCATGACCGGTAAGGTGGCCGTTAATTCGATCTCAGCTCACCAGTGATTGGAAGTAATTTGAGTAGAGACTAATGTATTTGCATACGACCCTAAGCCACCCTCTGCTTATATGTACTGGTATCATCATCATCATCCATGCAAGTATTAGGCCATGTGGCTTGTTACAGTCTCAATGAGGAATTTTCCATCCAGCGCTTTTTTGGACGTCCCAGCGATCTTTTGCCTTGGGGGCAGTAGCGAAGTATGGCTTTTGGAATTCTATGAGACGGCATTCATTGAAGATGTACTGGTATAAGTTTTGAATCTAGTGCATCACATTTATACAAATAAAATATCTGGTTGATATTTTTAGGAAGTAACACTATGAGGTTTTTATTTAATCATTAAATGAATCAGATTTTATACCTCACCTCATATTTTGTATCTTTTCCAGGACTAGTTTCAAGGCAATTTTTTCTCCATTTTCAACTGGGTCTGGCTTATTTGATGGTTGTTATTCCTGTAGGCCTACTCTTCTTCCTTCTCTTGGTGGACCAGTGAACCTCCAAATTAAATAATTTTCTCGGGAATTTCAAAATTCATTACTTTGTCTTTTTATTTATATATCTAGATTTTCTCCCAAACTTTGAGTTCATTAGATTTCTCTAATTGTTCATTAATGTTACCTTTACCCCAAATTCTTGCAAAATGTGAGGATTGTGTAAAATTTACATAGGAAAAACTAAAAAGAAACTTGAACATCAGAATAAAGGAACACCTTAGGAATGTAAAAAATGGGAAAATAGAAAAATCTGCAGTGGCTGCAGAAAAACACATAATTGATGTAAAGACAAAATTAATCAAACAAATATAGAAATCTAAAGAACTCCAGTTTGGGAGAAAATCTAAATTCCAAATATAATGACAAAATCATTACTTTTTAAATTCACAGGGGAAAATTTTAATTTGGAGGTTCATCGGTCCACCAATAGAGGGAGGAAGAGTAAGTTTACACAAATACTCAATTCAACAGTAAGATGCCACTAATATTTTATTTTAGGAAGTGATATTTTGAGGTTATTTTAATTAAATTATTTTTAGTCTGTTCATCTTATCTCAATATTAATGTTGATTTGTTCTTGAACATGTTTTGATTATATCATAATCATCGTCAGCATATTGTCCAAACATGTTCAAGAACAAATCAACATTAATATTGAGGTAAGATGAACAGACTAAAAATATTTAACTTACACAGGGAAAAAAAACACTTATGAGGTTTAATTTAAGGATCAGAGGCTACTGATGATGGAGATAAGCTCCGAAACTGCAGTCTAGAAGAAAAAGGATATGAGGTGAGGTAATAAAAACATTAATTCAATCCTTAGACTAAAAATAATTTAATTTAAGTAAGATGCCAGTTGAAAATGGGGGGGGGGATTCTTAAAACTAATTCTGGAAAAGATACAAAATAGAGGTGAGGTGTAAAATCTGATTCATTTGATTCTTAATTACATTTCAGAATAGTTTTCCCACAAACAGTATTTTATATTACTTGCTTTTATTCTTCTTCATCTTTTCTCATGTTGGGGTCAAGTCTTAGACAAAAGCCTCCACCTTTTTCTCTTTCCTCCAATTCACTCCAATCTATTCAGCATCTTCATAACTTGTTCACCCCATCTATATCTCTCTCTCTTCCTGTATTCTGTACTGTAGTGCCTCCTTTTTACATCTTATTCTATTATCTTCTATTTTATCCTGAACTGTTCATCAAATTGGTATTATATCCAATTTAAGAACCTCAGCTTCCTTCAGGGTTTTTCACCAGGTTGATCTCTCTTTTTTGATTGAGTTAGTAACTTTAGTTATTTAGGTTCCATGATATGAGTTCCAAAATTGGAAAGCAAAAAGAAATTTGAAAACGAGGATGAATGAACATCTTAGGAACGTCAAAAATGGTGAAGTGGAAAAATCAGCAGTAGCTGGTCATGCTTGGTCTGAGAAACATCTAATTGAAAGAGAGGCTAGTTTAATTATACAAATATAAAAACCAAATGAGCTCACAGTTTGGGAAAAAATACACATTCAAAAAAACAAGGAAGAAGAACTACTTAATTTTGAAATTCCCGGGGAATTTTATTTGATTCAGAGGTTCATCGTTCCACCAACAGATAGAGTAAAAAGCAGTTCTCCTGAGAACAAGAACGTAGGTTGTGACATTACTGATGAAGGTACCGAGGTTTTGAAACCCATTTAATTGGAAGACTGGATATGAGGTGAAGTGTAAAGAATTTTAATTTAAATCTTAAATTAAACCTCATAGTGATTTTTCCTATAAAAGTTAAGTTCAATTCCTTTCTTATTATTTTGAAAAGAAAAATTAATATCTGAATCGAGATTTGAACCCAAAACCTCTAGCTCAGGTTCAAATCCTGATTCACGTGTTAATTTTTCTTTTCAAAATAATAATTATCCGTCATTGAAAATGTTACAATTTCCAAAATTATTGTTAAATTATAAACTGCACGAAAGGAGAAATGTTGGATGCCCACACAAAACATGGTCTGAACAATTTTAACAATTCTAGCTTTCATGAAACCGGAACGAGCCAACAGGCTGAATCCCTGGATGATGATGATGACATAGAAATTCCTTTCCTTATTTTTATGTCTATAGCTTTCTGCATAAATACTGTATGAATAATGATAATTTTTTTTAAGTTGGCCAACTTTTACAGAACTGTGAATAGCCAAGATATACAGATTTTTCTATAGATGTTTATTCAGATTTTTGTTTTTGTTGCACAGTAGTCAAGTTACCTTGAATTATCTTCATTCTGTGAGGGAACATAACCTGTTATTAATCTAAATTACGCTACACCTATTTTTTCTTGGTTTGATTTTGATGCATGTATTGTTTATGTTTTCACATATTTTCCCTTAATCTGTTGTTGAGCCACCTTATGTTCTTGTTGGTTAGTATTCTTCATATTAATTTAGGTCATGAGGGGAATTCAAATTTGAAAATATTTCATACTGGTGTTGATGGCTTTCATTGCCAGGCTATTTGCCATTTCATTTCCCTCCAAGGCCTACATGACTTGGTATAGCCACTATAGGAATACTTGAAAATAATTATACAACTCACCTCATAATTGCAGATTTCTTGAAGGCCAGTTTCAATTACACTGAAAGAATAGTGAGAAAAATGAAGGAGAGAAAGAAAGAAAGAAAATTTTGTGTCAGAATAGAATGCCCAAATAGCACAAGTGGTTGTTGTGCCAGTGTATAAAACTGGAGGTCTTGGGTTCAAATCCTGGTTTAGGCAAAAAAAAAATTCTTAAAAATTTATTTCAATTACATTTTGCATTTACTGCTAATACAAAAAAAATATATTGTCTAATTATTGGAGAAATTAATAATTTATATTTAAAAAGTAATATTATGTTGTCTCATAAATAATGTCTTGTTTTTAATGTAATGTTATGTGACTGGTGGAATTTTGATGGTGAAATTCACTGGAAGTTTGTTCCAAATGGGTGTGTATTGATGCAGGTCTTTATTCTTAACAAATGGAACAAGTTCATGAAATTTTGAGTGTCACGGGTTCAAACCCAACCAGATCTCATACTGCATGAACACAACCATGAGAGAAATTCAGGAATTAGGAGAAATCAAACTGCTACCACACCCAGAATATAGCCCTGATCTTGTGCCTTCAGATTACCACCTGTTTTGATCCATGGCCCATTTCTTGCATGAAATCTAGAAAATATTAAAGCTGTGGAAGTGGGTCTCAATTCTTCGCATAAAAAACCAGAAACTGGTATAGTTGCAGGATAAGAAGCCTTGCTGAAAGATGACTGAAGACATAGAATCTGATGGTCTCTAATATGAAGACTAGTTTAATTTCTTGTCAGAAAAAATTCCAAATAAAATTTTATTTAAAAAAATATTACTTTTGAGACACTATCTGTCAAAATTTCTGCTTGTAACATATTAGATGTTATTTATTATAATTATTATAATATTGCAATTTAAAGGAACCATATATAAATTGAATAAAAGAAAATATAGAGTGATATTTATAAGCATAAATGGTATCATACTTGTTAAGATCATAGCCACCATTAAAAAGAAAACTGTGTGTAGTTCTGTAACATGTGAATCAAAATTATTTGAGAGTGATTCATCCTAAGTTATAATTTGATGCTGTGATGGTTGATTTTAGTCTCATTCTCCTTACGTAGCTGTCTTACAAACTGTTGCTAGTGCAAAAATTAATCTACTTGGGTTTTAGAATTGGTGAACGAAAAACTAATACTTTTTTTTTTCCTAATATTGAAAAACGAACTAATGGGTGATTTGGTTACATCAAAATTTGTATGTAAGCCAAGCTTACATTAACCTTACAATAGCTTACAATTTTTTTTTTATTTAATCTGTTAACGTAAAATTATTGAGGCACAAACTTGCAGCCGTAGAAATGTTGAGTTTTAATATATATAAATAAATATATATATATATATATATATATATATATATAAAATAGTGAAATTTCTGTATGTCTGGGAGTGATTTAATTCAGTTTAATGTGTTGTGTTGTCTTTAATTTTTTCACAAGATGAGGAAAAGGCTCTTGAGCACAGACTGAATACTGTTTGGAACTGTTATATGTTGGAACAGTTGTGAATAACTGATATTTTTATAACAGTTATTTTGGAACAGGGCGTAGATGAGATATTTAAGAATTCAAATCCCTTAAAATTTAATATTTTCTATATGAATCTAAAGTGTGGGGTTAACCTATTAAATATTTTGGTAATTATGAAGAAATGATGTATGCAAACTTTTAAAATGTTATAACTGTTTCAATATAACAGTTATAACACATAAACTTAAAAGCTTACAAAAATATCTCATTCTAATCTTATATTTGTCATTATTGACTAGTATAGTTTATTAGTTAGGTCACATTTCTGTTATCTTTTAAAATTAATTGTTCTTAAACTTTATGTAAATAATTATCTAAATTATAATTTATTAACTACTTCAGTAATAGTTACATATTCACATTGGATAGCTGTTCTAATTTATAAGTTTGCCATACATAATTTCATCATAGTTAACCACATTTTAAAAAAAGTAATTCTTACAAAATGTGATTTTTCGAACAATTGAAAACTTCCCTCAAATAAGGACATGGCCAATAATTGAATTTGACATTATTTTAGTTTTAGATGGGATTACTATCTTATAGCCAGACTCAATCGAGTGGTAAATCTTACCAAAAACACTATGACAATTACTAAGTTGTGGAAGACTACAACACGCACACACTATTGAGTAACACTAAGAAATTAGGACTGGAAGTAAATATCAGTAAAACTAAATATATGGTCACACGTAGAAATTCAATATATAATGGAAATGGACAGCTAATGACAAATGAGGGAAATTTTGAGGAAGTGGCTGAATTCAAATACCTAGGAATAATAATCACAAATAGGAATGAGATGCCCAAAGAAATTAAACATAGGCTCAATTCTGGAAATGCATGCTATTATGCATTTTGATGTCCGAATTCCTTTCAAAAAACGTTAAACTGAAAATATATAAAACTATTATTCTACCAGTTATATTATTTGGTTGCGAAACATGGACTCTTACTTTAAGGGAGGAAAGGAGATTACGAGTATTTGAGAATAAAGTTCTTACGAAAATTTTTGGACCAAAGAGAGATGAACAGACAGGTGAATGGAGAAGGCTACATAACAATGAACTACATGGTCTTTATAGGAAGCCAGATATAATAAGAACAGTTAAGTCTCGTAGACTGCGATGGGCAGGACATGTTGCGCGTATGGGGAATGAAAGATGTGCATGGAAGCTTCTTGTAGGAAAGCCAGAGGGAAAACGCCCAGTTGGTAGACAAAGAATGAGGTGGGAGAACATTAACTATGATTTGAGGGAAGTAGATTATACAGGGGATGATTGTAAAGCATTAGCTCAGGATAGGGATGTATGGAGAGCTTATGTCCGCGTGGCCATGAACCTACGGGTTCGATAGTGCCAGTGAGTAAGTAAGTAAGTGGAAGACTACAACCTTGAATTGTGCATTTTCAACATCTTGAACAGATGTGTCAAACTGGCTTTTTTTTAATTTAATCATGTATTTTACTCCACAAACCCGAATCAAAGTCTAACAAACCAGCTGACAGATCAAAGCTACAGACATCAATCTTTCTTCTGTAATGTAGATTGTGTCTTACTTTGAATTTTCCAAGACGTGCCAAGTGTCTGGCAAAAGTCATAAAATATTTAGAGTTGGCCTGTTGAATTTCTACTGAAATACTCTTTGTAGTGTGTTATTATAAATAAAATATTATTTAATTATTTTGACACATTTTTATTTTCATTAAAACAGTGTCCAAAAATGAATTTGACACTGGCCCTACCTTAAAATCATCTTTGCAGAAATTCATGATTGCCTTTTTTGAGGAATCTCTTCAATTACAACAGTTCAGTTTGTGAACAGTAACATATGGCAGTGCAGTAATTAAAAAAGGATGAGGTTCTCAATTGGGAAACTCCACACTTAATATGTTAATTAATTCTCCATTCTTTTCAGTTCTTTAGCATATTCCGGTCCGACATTTTAGAACTCAGGATTGGAAATTTTTGTAATTTTGCAAAAAAAAAAAAAAAGTCTGTCAGGACATAGCAACTATGTAAAGTAAGTGAGTTGTTTAGAAAATATATATTTGTTTTGTTAATTAAATCTTAATGTATCCAGTTGTATTGTGAGAGAACAAATATGGCGATGCTAGAGAGATTTAAAATTATGATTTTTGGATAAATCTTCATTCCTAATTGTCAGATTTATTTATTTTTTAGAATACATATCTCATTTTATTTCAATGGCATATATTAATATAGTTGCAAAAAAAATAAAAAATTTGCAGCTGCTAGGGCAATTTAAAATTTTTGCTTCAGCCTAACCCCCATGCCTAATTAGTAATTAATGAATTTGTCTTTTTTTTAATTGATTGCTATCTGCTGAGTTTGGTTCCAATAAAACCAAAATTGGCACTTCTAGAACATTAACAAACACACACACACACACATATATATATATATATATATGTCAAAAATATAGTTATAACATCTAAATATACAAGTGTTACTGCTATAAAGTAAATATTCTCTTTAAAAATATGCTTAACTGTTATGTTGGCCATTAGATGTCAGTCGGAATGATTTTCTGCTACCTCTTGTGTGAATTGAGAATATAAGAATATAAATATATAAGAAAAGTGTATGTTAGTGTTGGAATACTTGGGTAGCTCAGGTCGTTAGAGCACTAAACGTACAGAATTTAGAGACTCGGGTTCAAATCCTGACTCAAACATTAATTTTTCTTTTCATATATACACACACACACACACACATGTTTATCATTGTCATTTTCGGTTTCTTCTAAGTAGGATCGGGGCACACTGTAGCATGGTTGGTTAAGGCAATATGCTACAAACCAGAAGGTCAAGGGTTGGAGTCTCATGGGGTCAAGATTTTTTAAACTAGTCCAAACCTGGTGATACCAAGGCCTTGGGGTCGACTCAGCCTCTAATGGAAATGAGTATCATTTTTCTGGGCATTAAGGTGGTCTTCATGCAGGGCTGATCAACCCGGCTGACATCAAGTGTCCTAAGCTCCTACTACCCCAAGGGTCTCCTATAGCCTGTAAGTGGGATCATTTTACCTTTTACCATATTAAGTAGGATCAATGAAGATCTGTAAACATTAAAAAAAATATATTTTCATGATAACAACCTCAATAGCTACATTCCTTCAGAATTTGCTAAAAGCATGAAACCTAAACAGTTAAAGATAATTATATTTGAGTTGTGTATTTTAACTTACCTCATATTTCTTGATTTTTATGCAGACTGGTTTTGTCACTAACTGTGCGACGAAACCGGCCCGCATTAAAATCAAGAAATATGATGTGAGTCAAAAATACACAACTCAAATATAATTAAAATAAACACTCATAGTGTTATTTCCTACATATACTTAATAAAGATAAATTGCACAATATTTAGCAATAGGTAAAATTGGCAGTGCTACCGTCCTATCCTGTTATGAACATAGCTCATGGTCAGACTAGAATATGCTGTTTTACTTAAAAGTATTTGGCCTGTTACAATCTCGCTGTTGATTTTTCAGAATATGTTAACAACTGGAATTTTTAAATATCTCTCTTCAGATATACAAAGAATTGGAGTTTTTTTTTATTTCCAAAATATATGTTCTAAAAAATATTTGTTTCTGAAAGAGTACTAGAACTGAAAGAACTGCTCTAGAGTGCCTCGTGATATAGAATATGAGTGCCCTTGTGTCTGATTGCAAATCTCTTAGTAACAATTTCCTTTCATGACTGGCATTCGATATTGTAAGAAAAAAATTAAAAATAATATATTATACCTGTATTCAATCTGTGAAGGAAGAATGGAATATGGTACGCATTGTGGTAGCATAAACTGTTAAGAAAGATTGTTGTGTATGACAACTGTCAAACTTAATTAGGGAGTGTATGATGTCATTTGTTTATTTGAGCTTGTGTTCCATTAAAAAAAAGATTGCTCTTGTGACACGCAAAAATATGAACTCCTGTATTTTAGCTACAATTACGATAATATGAATTGAATAATTAAAGAGTGGAATCAAATTCCACATGGATATATAGATGTCTTAAATTGAATTCAGTTCTTTTTGCAGGTGGTGGTGTTATCAGTTTCAAAAGAAGGCATCCAAAGATCAATTTATAATTTGCATAAAAAGCATCCACATACACCATGTTCCATAAAGCATAATAAAAGAAATAGCTATAACTTGTGAACTAATAGGAATATAGGAAGAAATCAGTTGCTATAAAGAATGAAAACTGGAAATACTTTTTACTGTATGTTTCATGAACTTCATCATAACTTCCATTAAACGCATTGAAAATGTCCAACTAGTATTCAACCTTGACCCATTTGTTGTGAAGCATCTGTAGTGTTATATTGTTGAAAGCAACATCATGTAATGCTTGGTGTGGAACCCAAAGCATGAAAAATGCAGTGGGTGGCATTAGAACACACACCACACACTTTTCATGAAGTCAGTCCAAATGGACTAGTGGTTACCATGCTTGCCTACACCACACACTTTTCATGAAGTCAGTCCCAATGGACTAGTGGTTACCATGCTTGCCTCTTGTTCTGAGATTTGCAGGTTCAAACCCTGCCAAAGTTGATGGATTTTTCAGGGCGTAAAAATCATTCATATCATATCCTTTGGAATGTAAGTTAGGAAGCCAGATATAATAACAGTTAAGTCTTGTAGACTGCAATGGGCAGGACATGTGGCACGAATGGGGAATGAAAGACGTGTAGGAAAACCAGAGGGAAAGTGCCCAGTTGGTAGACCAAGAATGAGGTGGGAGAATAACATTAACTATGATTTGAGGGAAGTTGATTATACAGGGAATGATTGGAAAACATTAGCTCAGGATAGGGGGATGCATGGAGAGTTTATGTCCATGCAGCCATGAACCTACGGGTTCAATAGTGCCAGTGTTTTAGAGTTTGTTAGTTAGATAAGTAAAATTATGGAACCTGTGCTCTAGATTTGAAAAACAGAAAGGAACTTCAAGCCTGAAGAAAGAGGCCTCTAAGCAAAATTTATCACCATTTTAATACCAACATTTGATTAAGAAGTTGAATCTGGAATCATCTTACCTCATAAATTGTTGTGTTCTATTTGAACATGTTTCGATATGCCATGCATACCATCATCAGCTTTCCCATTTCTTTATTTATTAAGAACCTCATAATGTTACTTCCTATTGTAATTTAATAACAAATATTTGAATTGCAACACTAATAACCCCAGAAGTTAATGAGGATCATTAAATAAAATTCTACCAACCTACATTTATGAAGATGCTCTCATTCTAGATCAAGTCTGTCTATCCATCCCGAAGTGGGGCAAGGTTACTCCCTCACAGGAATTACTTAACCCTTAAATTGGCAAAACACAAATTTCTTGTTAGTTATTTGAATGTGGCAGACCGCAGTGAAAACGGAATCTTTGTGTAACTGTTATTATTAGGTATATTGTATAATTAGACACACATTTATGTGGATTCTTTTGTTCGTTTTCTTCTGATTTATTAAAAATATTAAATTAATTAAACCAACTGATGTATCCAAAAGGATACATTACAAATTTAAGGGTTAACCAAGCTAATTTAGTAATTAATGGTCTGTCTCATTCGGAAATTGTACCCCTGAACCTTTAGCTTTACATGGTGATGCTCTACTACTAAGCGTTTTAAGCTTCCTTTTCATCCAAGCACAAATTTCCCCATTTAACCTTTCTCTTGACCCCTCTATCCAATGTAATGAACTATCACTATCATGCACAATACAAATTGAATTCCCTCCACATGAAGAAAATATGATGGGATTTCACATAGCTAAATCTATATTTATGATCAAATAAGTAAATTAATATTGCACAACTAAAGCTTTACCATAGATTGCAATAACTTAGCTGTGTACGTTAATTTACTTATTTCGTTTCTAGTATAGCTTTAGCTGCGTAATATTAATATACTTAATTGATTAATATTTAATTATGCTTATTTCCCTACAGATGTCAGTGAGAGACAAATGGTTAACTCATCACTTCAAAAAAATCTAGTAGGCAATTAAGGTACTACTTGGATGAAAAAGACCCATTAAAATTGGTAATCAGATTATCAAAATCCTGTTATTCCCTCATTGCCTTGGACATGTGTCATTTATTCCTCATAACAAGAAATATAAAAAAATGGATTAACACTTTGAGCCCTGCAGTGGTACTAGTACAATGGCATTTAAATGACACTGAAGCCGGAGAAAATTAAATCCCTCGGCATGCCTGTGCCGGCAGATGTACAGGGGTGTTTTTTTAGAAGATTTTTTTTAGAAAAACCACCCCTATAAATCCACCGGCACAGGCATGCCAAGGGATTTAATTTTCTCTGGCTTCAGTGTCATTTAAATGCCTTGCTTCTAGTACCACCGCCAGACTCAAAGTGTTAACAAGAGAACTGCCAAATCTACATTGAAATTTCTCCCAGAGAAGCATTGTGATGTACCAAGACAGATTTCAAAAAAATTATCTGCTGTTTTTAACTGCAAGGCATAGAAATTAAAGCCAGAATCCAGAAATGGCAGCCCACTGTACGGAGCAGATGGACTTCTGGTTTGAGTAAGAACAGAATTGAGTGAGGTGGAATGCTGCACTGACTGCAGACAGTGAGGGTTATCCAATCTACTAATTCAGGAGTTGTATTACTTCCCTATAGTTTAAATGAGAGATTTGGTGCTGGATTTTAGTGCCTTGCAGTTAAAACAGCAGATAATTTTTTGTACACGGCCTTGATATATCACAATGCTTCTCTGAAAGAAATTTCAAGCTAGGTTTCGGCATGCAATGGTTGACAGCCCTTGTAAGAATATTATTGTTCTAAACCATTAATATATATATAGTAGTATCAAATGATATTTTTAATTTATAAACCAAATTAATATTATTTTCACTAATCTCACTACCTATGATAGTCTCAACTTTAAGACCACAAGAAAAAAGATATGGACAGAGTATCCAATTGGGCCTATAGAGGATAATGACGTATGACAAAAGTGTTTAACTGTGAGATTTATGATCTGTATAAAAATAATGATTTTGTAGGAAAATTTAAAATTGACTGATTGAAATGGCAGGTCGTGTAGCCCAGTTGCACTCATAATTCAGTAAAGCATATTTTTACAGTTAAAGGAAAAAGGAAGATTAGTCAACTATACGTGGACTTCAAAAAAGCATATGATTCAATTAAGAGGGAGAAGTTATATAGTATCCTGCTGGAGTTCGCAATTCCTAAAAAGTTAGTTAGACTTATATGAATGTGTCTAAATGGCACAAAGAGTAGGGTGCGAGTAGGCAAACAGTTTTCGGACACTTTTGAAATCCAGAATGGGTTGAAGCAAGGAGATGCACTATCTCCTCTACTATTTAATTTTGTACTAGAGCATGCCATTAAATCTTTAGAGAATGAGGAAGGCTTACAACTCAATGGCTATTAATAAGCTGTTAGTTTATGCTGATGATGTAGTATTGTTGGCCGATAGCGAGGAGATACTAAAGGACAACACGCACACACTATTGAGTAACACTAAGAAATTAGGACTGGAAATAAATATCAATAAAACTAAATATATGGTCACGTGTAGAAATTCATTAAATAATGGAAATGGACAGCTAGCTTAATGACAAATGAGGGAAACTTTGAGGAAGTGGCTGAATTCAAATACCTAGAAACAATAATCACAAATAGGAATGAGATGCACAAAGAAATTAAACATAGGCTAAATTCTGGAAATGCGTGCTATTATGCATTGCAGAGACTCTTGATGCCCCAACTCCTTTCAAAAAACGTTTAAACTGAAAATATATATAAAACTATTATTATACCCGTTATATTATATGGGTGCGAAACATGGACTCTTACTTTAAGGAAGAAAAGGAGATTACAAGTATTTGAGAATAAAGTACTTAGGAAAATTTTTGGACCAAAGAGAGATGAACAGACAGGAGAATGGAGAAGATTACATAACAATGAACTACATTGTCTTTATAGGAAGCCAGATATAATAAGAACAGTTAAGTCTCATAGACTGCAATGGGCAGGACACGTTGCACATATGGGGAATGAAAGACTTGCATGGAAGCTTCTTGTAGGAAAGCCAGAGGAAAAACGCTCAGTTGATAGACCAAGAATGAGGTGGGAGAATAACATTAACTATGATTTGAGGGAAGTAGATTATACAGGGAATGATTGGAAAGCATTAGCTCAGGATAGGGATGTATGGAGAGCTTATGTCCATGCAGCCATGAACCTATGGGTCCGATAGTGCCAGTGAGTAAGTAAGTAAGTTGACCAAAGACCAGATAGTTGTATTGTGTTGAATGTGACCTGGAAGTCATGGATGTTTTGAATTAGAGGAATAAGGCATTAGGTTGGAATCAATGGCAAGACATTCTTAAGCAGTTCAAGACTCGACCAGGGTTGTAACACCGGGGATGCTGACGAATCTCAATACCTAGTGCGACTTACTACATATGATAATCATCATTTATAAAGAAATTGTCACTCTCGATAGATTAGTGCTTACCATGCTTTCCTCTGGTTCCGAGGTTTGTGCTTTCAAACTGGCACTTATGGATTTTTTCATGGGGTAAAAATCCTGAATATGGCTTTTTTTCAAAAAGAAAGTACAGGGGGAATAACAACGTGTATAAGAGAAAATTTTGCGTCTAGATTGGAATTCATCCCGGTAGCTCAGTTGGTAGAGCATTTGGTACGGAAAACTAAAGGTCCTGGGTTCGAGTCTCGGTTTGAGCGAAAATTTGTCTTCAAATGTAATTTATCCTTCAGTGAGAAGTGTTAAATCAATAATGAAAACATCAATAGAAGCCCTACTGGCTTTTAAAAGTAGTGTTTAAATTCCCAATAAATGTCTTCTTAACTAAGAAGTGCATAGATAGAAGCCAAGGCTTCAAGCATTTGGTGCGCAGGAATAACAATGTATATAAGAGAAAAATTTGTATCTAGATTGGAACTCGCCCTGGTAGAGCATTTGGTATGGAAAACCAAAGGTCCCAGGTTCGAGTCTTGGTCTGGGCGAAAAATTTTCTCTTCAAATTTAATTTATCCTTCAGTGAGAAGTGTTAAATTAATAATAATCAATAGAAGCCCTATTGGCTTTTAAAAATAGTGTTTAAATTCCCAATAAATGTCTTCTTAACTATGAAGCCGCCATTTGCATTGATAGAAGCCAAGGCGCGGGAATTACAACATATATAAGAGAAAAATATGCTTCTAGATTGGAACTCACCCTGGTAGTTTAGTTGGTAGAGCATTTGGTACGGAAAATGAAAGGTCTCAGGTTCGAGTCTCGGTCTGGGCAAACATTTTTTTCTTTAAATTTAAAGTACAGCTGTTGGTCCTGTATCATAGATATGTGGCATTTTAAAATGGACTTAAGCCTAAAATCTGAAGTCTCTGAAGCAAAATTTGTCAGCCTTTCATGACCAGCTTAGAATTGCAGAGTTAACGACCTTAGCTTTTAAAGAGAATTGTTAAATAAAACACACTATCTAACTAGCAAAATAAATAGTGGTTGAGTTAAGGCCCATTCACAATGACAACAGAACACTAACATATAAAAATAAAACAATTGAAGTATAAAAACAAAAATGAGGTTATGATGTGACAGTGCAAGTCTTTATGTTCTATAAACTGCATGTGATGTCGACTATATTTAAAACCTAAGAGTTATTTTCCTTAATCAAATTATCTTTATATTATGTTTATGTCATTAAGGCTCTAATTATTTTCAGACAAAATAAACAACTTTTTTAATTACTCCATTTCTCTTCTTTTGTCTCGCTGAGCAATCTGTAGTTTTTTTTCTCTCGATTCCTGGTAATGCGGATATGAAAGCTTGGACTTTGTAAGATTTGGCGTAGTATCTGGCGATAGCATTTGAGTTAATGTTAATGGAAATCATTGTGAATGGCTCCATTAAATAAGCTGATAGCGAGCTTTTGTATGAATGGGCCTTAATTATCCAGTTTATGAAGAAGCAAATCTGATTCCAACTGGAGTTTGCCTTTTTGACACAGGACATATATGATTAATTCTGTAAAACAAGATCCAAAACAAGAAAATAAAAGTATAAGTCATGTAACTTATTATAATCTACATGTCTGAAACTAAGAGAATTCCAATGTTCCTGTATTAATTTTTGGAATAATGATTGTGTCATAGAATTTGTAATGACTCTCGCAATGCTTCATGGGCCACATCTTTGATAATGGTTGATGGTATTTTAAAATTTTTACAGAACGAAGCAAAATGTACTATTTTGAATAAAAACATAGTACTGCTTTACTCCTTGAAAGTAAAATATAAATTCTCAATAAAAATACTTACGATAGAAGTCGTCAGATGGCATTGATGGTAGCGATGGCTTCTGATCTTCTGATGAAAGAGAATTATATAAGTGGAAAGAATTGTTGATGTTTGTATCAAAGTTCAGATGGTGTAATTGGTATCATATTAATGCACAGAATTAGAGAGATCTGGAGTTTGAGTCCCACTTTGAACGTTAATTTTTCTTTCTAAAATAGTACTGTATATTTTTTAAAAATTGTTTTTGAGTTACATATGTATATATATGCACTATTAATGCTCCAACAGACACAAGTTTTCTTTTCTTGCAACTGAACGACATATAACAATTAAGAAAAGTAATATAGAGTTCATAAACCAGCAAAATCAGATAATTAGGAGTAAAGGTTTACCTGGAACCCAAAATTTGAAAACAACTCTAATGATCACAGTTTTTTTGAGTTGTGGATTTATAGTTCTAATCACACAAATCAGTACCACCTCCAAATTTCTGAAACTGAATGTATAACTTCTCTGCTCTATGATAAACTTAAAAAAAATTCAATTTGCTTAGTGGAGTTCCTTTGTGACAGATTTTTTGAGTTCTGATATTATCTTTTAGGCCCATAATAAAGAACAAGTTTTATATAATTCGGGTTTTTATCCCAATATATATCACTTAATGTGTAGAATTTATTAATTCTGTGTCTTGGTATTGAATGGAATACAAGCTCAAATACAGAAATTGCAGTGTACAATCCCTGTCCCTTTAGTTTGTTTTGCACGTTTCTCCCATTCTCTCCTTCCCAATGTGCAATCTCTGAAATTCCAGTGTTGATATCTTTAACATTGTGTGTTTAGTGAAGTCCTACCCTGCGATAAATTTAATTTGATGACAAAACAAACAAACAAAATGGAGTATACCTTTTATAGGAATCTGAAGTACCAGCAAATAGTATGTATTAACTGCATTCAAAACCAAATTTTAAACAATAAAGAGCTACAATTTGTGCTGGAATTGCCTCTTGTCCTCACTCCTTAAATATAATTTCTATTAACAACCTGAACATATAAAAACTACTGGTATATGAAAACATACAAGTATGTGGTACTGAGGAACTCATAGGAGCTACCATACATCCCTATCCTGAGCAATCATTCCTTGTAAAATTCATCTCCTAGGCCACTATGATATTGAGAAACTTGGTGCCATGGTTTTGTAGATATTCTCTCTATGAGTTCTTGTCTCCTGTGTCATGGTGTGTAACTTGATTGGCTGGTATGACATTTCACTGTTGCAGTACACTTATTAGGTCCCGAACCGTAGCTGAGTGGTTAAGGCAAGAAGCCTTGATGCAGAGCTACGGAACTTGAGCTGGTTTGAGTCCCCAAGGAGGAAGAAATTTTCTCATGGAATTTCAGCCAGTATGGGACCGGTGCCCACCCAGCATCGTGAGGCGTTTGGGTAGCTACAATAAGTAGCAACTCCAGGTTGAGAAGACCAGCTATAATGGCTGGGGGACCCAACATACACCACATGTCACCCCTACTTTGGCTAGATGATCGTCTACCTCTGTGATTAACACATGTGGATGTGAGGTCGGCTGGGCCTTCTAGGCCTGTCGCGCTTGGAGGAGCGCACTTATTAGATATATGAGGGCTGTTCAATAAACAGTGCTAATTATTTTTTTGGCAAGATACTGTTATTTGTTGCCATGGGGTCGTTTTCACATTGTTTTGGTGTAATAAAACAATGTAGATGATTGTGTAAAACTTTACAATCATTTTATTTAATTCTATAAACACTCTGTGACATTTCACATACAAATTACAGTAATAATTAATCTTGTTTTAAATTTTATCTGTCACACAATTATCGTCAGTCTTTAAAGAGTCCACTTGCCACAGTTTTTCATTCACAGCTCACTATATCACTGTCACAACACGACTGACTGCTCCCGACCCTGGCAATAGTTTATATAGGCCAGGGTCAGAAATTTCTGGCTTCCGACCAAGACCTTTCGAGTATAGAAGCTTCTGGGCATCGAACCTTCCCAAGAGGAACAGAAGAAGCTTAGAGAAACTCTAGAACATAAGCCCAGATGCATCGATCATGTGTATGGATCTTTCAATTTGTGAGTCAACGACTCACGAATCTATTTCCACCAATACGAGATCACTATTCTCGCCTTCACCTATCAAATTCAATCGCTGTTATTGCGATGAGTCACAATACCTTTCCTCATCCTCAGAATTTCGATGGTCCTCCTCAAAGTAGTTTCATTTAGATACGTTGCATTTGTTGCAGTCTATCTGCCAGTCTGCAAAGTCATGCAGAAAACCCTTTTTTGACAGGTCTTTCAAAAACTCCACCACACTGGCTCTGAAAATGGAAAACACCTCCTGCGAAGATGCTTTTTCAGGTTAGGGAATAGAAAAGAGTCACATGGGAGTAAATGTGGACTATAGGAAGGATGAGGGACTTAACTTTGATTTTTACAAGATATTCAGCAACTTTTGCGATAAAGAACTTCGCATTATTGTTGTGAGTATCCAGCTTGTTGCATGGAAATGGGGCTTTTTGCACCTGGTATGGCCTTGCAGAGTTATCAGATCATAACTTTCCCTTGAGAAGAAACCTCTTTTGCTTTTTGGGGGTTGGTGGTGGAAATTTCCACACAGAGCTTTACTGTTTACTCTCAGGATCAAAATGATGTCAAGTTTCATCAGTGATGATAGCCTTTGAAATAACTCTGGGTCACCTCCATTGTAGCCATAGGCAGTACTAAACATGTATTGACTTTCACACCTCTCACAAACAGGAACCAGGAGGGATGGCCTTGAAACTTGTACCACTTTTATATGATAAAATCAAATTTTTGCATGTTAAATTACGACTATAATAAAATAATGATAATTGTTTATTGAACTGCCCTTATAGTTACATTAATTTGAATGTTATGAATAACTTTGTGCAATATTGTCCTGTGCCGTAGCTGAGCAGTTTAAGGCATGATGCCTTGGTGTAAGTTATGGAACTTAAGCTGGTTTGAGTCCCCATGGGGTAAGACATTTTCTCGTGGAATTTTGGTCAGTGTGGGACCAATGCTCACCCAGCATTGTGAGGAACTTATGTAATTACTTTAAGTAGTGGCTCCATGCTGAGAAAACCATCTATAATGGCTGAGGTACCAAACATACTGACCATATGTCATCCCTACTTTGGCTGGATGATTGTCCACATCTGTGAATATGAGGCCAGCTGCCGGCTTGTAGACCATGGACATTCTAGGCCACATTATGTCATGGAGTTTGTCCAATAACATTTTTTTTAAAGAATAGTTGATGATGTATTATATTAAGCTTGGTATTTTCCAGACATATGGTGCATGTTTTTTTGGGATTTATGGAATATGACAAAAACACACTCTCCAGAATATGTATGTTGCAGGTGAAGAGAGATGATGAGAAAGTCATCAATCATTGGAATATGGCCAGAACATGCAAAAAATAACAAGCTTTCAGTGGAATTATGGATCTTTGTACATGTGGTAACTACAGCTGGAGTCTAGAGGAGGTATAATGTTTCCACTTGTTGCATGTAGTGACGGCAATGATGGAAGTACCAGCTACCAGAATTTGTAATTTAGACATGGTAACATCACACCATGAGTAATAAAATTAGGCTAAATCATTAACAACTACTAGGGTATTCGATAAGTAATGGTGACACTGTAAATCAGCAATCCTAGTGGTTGAACTCTTATAGGAATGAATCACTAAGAGGTTTAATTTAATAAAATCAAATGTTTCATACCTCTCCTCATATTAATTTTCTAAATAGATCGCGATTTTGGGTTCATGGCAAAACCCATCCTCAGGGTCGGCAAAATGGTACTGAGGATGGGTTCGCCACAAACCCGAAATCGTGATCTACTTAGAAAATTAATATGAGGAGAGGTACGAAACATTTGATTTATGTTAATCCTAGTGGTGATTATTGTAATCTTGTATTATGTTATTTAGCAGTTTTTGTTGTATAAATCAGTAATATTGAAGGTCTTGAAATAGCAATATTTTGTGAATACATTCATTGTTTCTCACATTTAGTAAATGATACCGCCCTAAAAAGATGTTCAGTAGAATTTGTGAGAAGGTGGAATTGGGAAGTACTCAAACATCCCCCAAATTCACCAGACATTGAGCACTGTGACTATAACTTATTCTCGAAGATCAAACAACCTCTACGAGGCATTCAATTTCAATCACGAGTTGATATCCAGAAATGGTGCTTGCTACAGATGGAGTGCATCGCCTTCCAAGGATTTGGCAAAGTATGGTTGACTTGGCAGGAGACTATAAATAAAGTTTGTAATGTCACAAATCACCTAAATAAATTTTTGTGACGTTATAGTGGTGTTGCCACTACTTATTGAATGCCCTAGTACAGGATGCAGCAGAAACAATGACCCATTTTAAACATGTTATTTTGGCATCAAGAAATACAGCTACACATTATTAGTGTACATTGTTCGAAAGAACACTTCCTATCATTAATTACACATGTCACTTTTTGTAAATTATGTCCTTTAGGTGTCCACCATTGTTGGCGATGCAATCTTCTGCACAAACACGCACATTCTCCGTAACTTTATGAAGAGTGTCACCTGTTATGGCCTCGATTTTGGCGTGAATGTTGTTTTTCAAGTCTTCAAGAGTTGTTGGTTTAATATTTAATTTTAGGAAGTTATATTTTGAGGTTATTTTAATTATATTATTTTTGGTCTGGACATCTTACCTCAATATTAATGTTGATTTGTTCTTGGACATGTTTCAAAACAATTCTGTTTTATCGTCAGCTTTCCCAGACTGGTTTTATTTATGTTGCATTATGTTGCACCACCTGGATGTCAATGTCAGCTCCATCCTGTGGTTGGCCAAAGAACCTCCAAACAAGGTCACCCTCCATCGGAATATCAAAATTCATAACTCTGTTTCTGTTCTTCTGAATATAAATTTTTTCCCAAATAGTCAGCTCTTTTGTATTTTCTAACTGTTTTAATAATTTAGTGTCTGAATTTATATTATGTTTTTCAGACCAAACATGAGCAGCAACTGCAGATTTTTCAATTTCTCCATTTTTAATATTTCTTATGTGTTCTTTGGTTCTAATTTTTAGGTTTCTTTTTGTTTTCCCTATATATATCTTTTCACAACCCATGCATTCAATTTGATATATTCCTGACTTTTTATTTTTATCAGTTTTTTCATTTTTGTTGGTTTTTATTAGTTTATTTAAACTGTAGTTATTTTTTGGTGCTAATTTAATATTAAACTTCTCAAATATATTTTGAAATTTATTATGTACTCAGGGGTGATATGTGAATTTCTTATATTTTTTCATAGGTGGTTCTTCTTTTTCAAGATTACTTCTGTTTATCATTTTTTGTTTTTTATACTTTTCTATCCTTTTATGTACCATTTTTTCATCAAACCCATTTTCTCTTGCTACTTTGATTATGTGTTTTTTCTCATGTTTGAAATCTTCTTCGTTTAAGGGTAAGTTTACCAATCTATGAGTTAAACTATTAAATGCTGCTAATTTATGTCCAATTGGATTGAACCCTGTTGATTTTATAAAATTTTCCGTATGAGTTTCTTTCCTATGAATCCTGAATTCAATTTTTCTTTTTTCTTCGTTGACCAATTTAAGATCCAAAAAAGGTATTTGTTTATTGTCTTCTATTTCTTTGGTGAATTTAATGTTTGTACTCTGTAAATTTAATAGTTTGTTGGTTTGTTAGCATACACTTTGGATTTTAGGAATCCCCACAGAAAAAAAAATCACAAGCTGATAAATTGGGCAAACAGGGTGGCCAGTTGACATTGCCAAAGCAGTTCTTACTCTTGCAATGTTGTCCAGCGGGGTGTGAACCATACGTGGCCTACCAGGTGGCTTATTGTTTGTTGCAGATGCTGTTGCTCTGAACTGCTGGACCCATCTCATAATCAACTTCCGAGACAGAACTTGATCAATCACATTTGAAAAACATTTCCATTGCAAATGCATGGTGTTTGTTTAACCAACGCTCCATACTGACCGGCAATGCTTTGAGCTGCACTACACATTGGTACCAATATCAACTCTCTAGGAAGCCGTGTCCAATAATGGCGGGCAATTTAAAATGAGTCATTGTTTCTGCTGCATCCTGTATAACACTAATATTTACAAAACTAAAACAATGGAATATTTTAGTAAAGAAACCAGATTTTATTCCAGAAATTTCACGTAAAACTGCAAGTAACAAAATTCAGACTGCTTACAGAGCATGATTATTTGGCCAAACACTTATATAAAATAGGAATTTACACGAATCTAAATTGTCCTCTATGCAACAAAGATGAAGAAATGAATGAAGAACATCTACAAACCTGTGAAGTGTTACCTGTTGGATCCATCATAGACAAATATTGGAAAGCATGCTAATGGCTTCATTGCTGTTGATAACAACATATTTACAAAACCAAATACAATTAATTAAATCTAAACTGAAACAACATGGTTCATTCATTCTTCATTGTGTGCTTCCAGCTATAACTGATGACACAAATCGATTGCATAGTTCATCATCATCATCATCATCATAGGACATTCACAAATTTAGGCCATTAATTGACCTATTTTGGTCTCAAGAGAAACACCATCCAGAAGTCTTTTGAGTGGACGTCCTGGTCCTCTTCTTCCTGCAGTTTGATATCTTAACATTTGTTTGGGATCCTGTGATCTTCCATTTGTTGAACATGTTGCATCCATCTTGACTTATAATCAGAAATTTTATTTTCTAAAGGTTCTATGTGTAATTCTTCTAAGATGTCTTCATTTTTTTTTTTGTGATCTAGTAGTGTGTATCCTGCAGTCCTCCGAAGGTATCTCATTTCAGCAGATCTAAGTCTCTGTATATCTTTCTGTTTCAAAGTCCATACTTCGCTACCATACAAAAGAGTTTGAAGAGCCAGTGTTTTATACACTTTTAGTCTTGAATGTTTTTGGACTAACTGTAGCTTGAAGATAGAATTTATTAATCCTAAAATTCTTAAAAATTTAGATATTTTTGCATTTACATCCTTTTCTTCTTCATATGAGATATTGCATCCTAGATATGTAAAATTATTCATCTGCTCCAAAATGTTATTGTGAAGTACAATTTTACTTCTGACAGGATCTACACCTTGAAATGCCATGATTTTTGTTTTCTCTGTAGATATCTTCAATCCATATTCTTCCATTTATATATTAAATTTGGGAATTTTTAACATTATGAGGTTCAATTAATAATAATTAAATGAATCGTGATTTTTTCTTACCTCATACATCTATGTTTCTTTAAACACAGCACTGCAGTATCGGCGACACTTTGTCGTCATCGTCAGCTGTTTTCACGACTGTCAATTTTTTCTCCTTTTTGCCGGTAATTATCTAGACTGCCATCTGGTGTTCTTTTGAAGGAATTCCTCTTCAAACTGCCATCTGGTGTTATTTTGAATGAATCATTTCCTAAACTGCTATCTGTTGTATTTAGGAAATGATTCATTCAAAATAACACCAGATGGCAGTCTAGATAATTACCGGCAAAAAGGAGAAAAAATTGACAGTTGTGAAAACAGCTGACGATGACGACAAAGTGTCGCCGATACTGCAGTGCTGTGTTTAAAGAAACATAGATGTATGAGGTAAGAAAAAATCACGATTCATTTAATTACCATATTCTTCCGTTATTTTGTTAAGTTCAAACAGACCTTTCTGCAGATTATCTTCTGAATTTGCAATTATTATTTGGTCATCTGCAAACAATATAGTGTTTAATTTTGTATTTTCTGATATTCTTATTCCAAATTTATATGTCTTGTTCCAGCAACATGTTGCATAGTTATAATTTTCTAATACCTGACTGGTGTAAACTATATGTAAGCTCTGCAATAGTCTATAACTTAGGTGTATATAATTTATTGTGACACATTGTTAATCCGTTGTCATGGCACTGAAAGGTTGCCGGTGCCAGTACAGAACACCATAGGTGTATAATAGAATTGCTAAAATGACTGCCTTTGAATTTCGCAGATGGCAGCAAGACTCAAATCGGATTTATGGATGAGTCATGTGTACAACTTGCAGCAATCTCTCCAGATGTGTTTTTTTGGAAGATTGCTTTCCAGAAGGATTGGTCCCTCAAGATTTCAACTTGAGAGAGATTAATACTGGGCTTCCAGATAGTTCCAATCCTCGAATATGAAAGGGATGTAAGTCGGTTGAAAGCCAGTCGTAATCTGATAGTCAGTGAGTGTATTGTTATGACTGTCTCAATTAGACACATCATAATAAGACTCGCAATACACGGTTTTCACCATAAAATTTGTGCGAGCAAGAAATTACACGAGCTGACAGATGATTGCAAATGCTTGCTATGCGAAGAAAGATGTAGAAAATACCATATCTTAACGTCTGCAAATAGAACATAATTGATAACAGACAACAGCAAAAACTGAACTCAAAACTAATTAATATTTAATTTTAGGAAGTGATATTTTGAGGTTATTTTAATTATATTATTTTTAGTCTGATCAAAACTAATTACTTATTTTACTAATGCTCAACTTGAGTGCACTTTTCTTCTTATATATATATATATATATATATATATGATATGAAAAGAAAAAAGAATGCTTGAGTCGGGATTTGAACATATATTTATAATATATATATATATATATATATATATATAATATATGAGTGTATTGTGATCTGAAGATGAAGATAATATTGGGAAGTTGTACTTCTGTGAGTGTGAATAAATAAACAACTAGAGAAAATTAAATATTAGAGAAACAGTGTTTGTGAAAGACTCAGAACAGAAAAATTGTATGTGCTTCTACATGAATTATTGTGAAAGAAATAAAGAAGATTGCACATTTTGGTGTAAAGTGTGAAATTAAAGAAATTCTACCTGTTCCAAAACAATGCAACTATAGTGACGATATATTAGAGTGTATCCATGAAAGTCTGACGTAATAGAGACACTAGTATATTTCTGTGATGATTTATGGATGTACAGCTCAGCAGAATATGTTCTAAATTTTCTTCAGCTCGACAGAGTGGACATAGTTAGGTTGAACTTACATAGATATAAGAGATTGCTTGCAACCTGAATTATGGCAGACTGCAAGGTTTTGCATGAAACGGAGAAGTACAAGCCAAACATTTCAAAAACTATTCCGAGCCTTCCAGCTCAAAATATGATTCACTTCTCTAATTATGCTGATGCAACAACTTCTTGCTTATAAACATATCCATAATAATTCTGCAGGTCTTTCACTGCAATCATAGCATTTTCATGCTATGCTTTGCAGCTTTACTTGGGAATTATAGGTGTGGTAGCTTCCCATTGCTTTCCACACTGGTGAAACATGGTGATGGCCAGGTGATTTTCGGGGACTGTTGGTCCCCAAGCTTCCCGACATTTGTCTTGCAGGTGAGGAAAAACCCTGAAAAAAAACCTCACCCAGGAGCCTGTCCCGACCAGGAATCGAACCCGAGCCCGTAGCGTGACAAGGCAGCATGTTACCTCGTTCATATAATAGTAGTAGATAGGGACAGAGGGAATCTCGTTGATCCATTCATGCACGTCACTGATTAGATGATGAGGCATTTGGGTACCTTAAAAGAGTGGACTATAAACATATAGAGGAAGGGAATATAATCATAATAAAAGAGTACTGTTTGAGATATTTATTTTATTTATATTTACACTCGCCTACAACATCAGACTTCGTTAAATGTTTTATAGATCTTAAGCTTCGTAACTGCAAGTCTATGGATTTACTTATTTTCTGGAATGTGTTACCTATGGTCCATTCTAACATGCTTAGTGCATCATTTCCCTAGCAATAGTCCCTTAAAGTTAATTTTATTTGATTATGATTTTTTTGATAAGATGGATAAATCATATTTGAAGAGAAAAATTATGCACTCAGACCATACTGGCTTTATAATATAATATAATCATTCCCAAGTAAATGTCTTCTTAATAAAGAAGCTGCCATTTGCAAATATAGAAATAAAGGTTTCATAGCATTTGGTTTGCGGGAATTAACGACGTATATAAGAGAAAAATTTGCATTTAGATTGGAACTCGCTCATGTAGCTCAGTCGGTAGAGTATTGGCCCGGAAAGCCAAAGGTCCTGGGTTCGAGCCCCAGTCTGAGCATATAATTTTTCTCTTTGAATATAAATTATGATTTTTTGTTGGCCTTGATGGTCTAGTGGTTGTTTCTTGCCTCTAGTCTTGAGGATATAGATTCAAACCTGGCTGGGGATGATGGATTTTTAGGATGGAAAAATCCAAGGAACTTAAAAGCCATAAAATCTGAAGATTTTTGGACTTGTAAAAGAACCTCAAGCATAAATTAATGGCTCTGAGCAAAATTTAATCACTCTTCCCCATCCAAGTAATACTACAGTTACCTACTAGATATCTCAGTGAGATAATGTGCTGACCACATCATACAATTATATTTAAAATACCTAACTAATTAAAAATATTTATAACATTAATTAAATCAAATCAAGGTCACTCACTGACATTTATAGGGAAATATGTGCAATTAAATTAGGTTGGCCAAGGAACTCCCACTAGGGAGCACCCATGTCTCAATGAGGGACTTAATGCACCTTGGAAAGAAGACGGCCACAAGTGTGAAAAGTTTAGTTCTGACTTATTTGCATTTAAAGTTTTAAATAAATAATAGTTTTAAAAAAAACTAAAACAACACACTTTATTAGAAAACCGAACTAAATGGAAGCCATGACTGAAGAGGGACAAGATATTGTCTGAAACCGCTGGTATCAAAGAAATTTGAAATCATATGAGGTGAGTCGTTAAAAATATATTCTACACTCACTATTAATGATATAACCTCATAATGTTTACTTCCCAATATTAATTTAAATGTAATAAATAATAGTTTAAAATATTAAATTAATGTTGGGAAGTAAACATTATGAGGTATAATCATTAAAATTCATCGGAGAACATATTGTTTAAACAACTCACCTCATAGGATTCATGCTTCCATGAAATTGCGATATCATGGAAGCATGAATCCTATGAGGTGAGTTGTTTAAACAATATGTTCTCCGATGAATTTTAATAGTTTAAAAAATTAAAACAACACGCTTTATTAGAAAACCGAACTAAAAAAATGAAAAATAATTTTAATTTCCAACGCACTTGGGTTAAATTAAAGTGGTCAACAAAAAAATCATCTCCAACACATTTAAAAAAGGTATAGTACATTCAATTTCTGATGTGGACACAATTTTATCTTGTCCCAATTTTTTTGCACATGACTTGTGGGCATAAAGAAATAAATTTGTAACCATTTTTTCTAACAGATGTAATCTTAACTCAATTTATGACTTTTTACATTTGTGGCCCTCTTCTTCCTTAGGTGCTATATGGGGTATGTACATAATTTGTTTCTTTGGAAGCAAAAAAAAAATCTAGAAAACTAGCTCATTTATTTTTATCACGTTAAATACTCGTCTGAAAATTCATTACACCATTTCAATATCCATTCGTAACCAACAAATGTTGCAGCATTTACAGGGAATGATCGTACACAACATGTTATTAAACCACGTAAAAAAACTTTGGGTCCATTTTGCTTATAACTTTTAATAGCGCAGTCCTTGATACCTTTATATTCAGGATGAGACAAATCATCTGCTTGGAGTCGTGTCTTTATTACATCCAAGGGCATTACAACTACCCAACAAACCACACCTACAAATAGAAACAGTGATTTATTTCAGATCAAGGGAAGAAACCATTTAACATCTAAAATTGTCATCATCAGTGTCCAGATTTTGATGACCTAACAATGTTTAAAAACACCAAAAATGACCTTAAGACTTACAAAATCTGTCATACAAAAACTGCATAAACTAAGAAAGTTTCTCAACAAGTCAAATTTATGATCCAATTTTGCTGGTTATTTTCAATGTTATAATTTAAATTTTAACATTTGCAATGAATAACAAATTATAATTTGAAAAGAAAAAAATAATACCTGAACTGGGATTTGAACCCAAAAGTTTTATACACTAGTTGAATCCCAGTTTAGCCATTAATTTTTCTTTTCAAATTATAATATATATATATTTTTTTAAATTAAATTGTATGTATCTTGTTACACTGTGAGAAAACAAAGGTGGAGTCCTTGGACTGATTTTTAAATTACAGCTTTCAGCCAAATCTCACTCCTAATGGGTTGAGCATTGCTTATTTTTTTAAAAATACCTTTCTTTCATAAAACTTATTATGTGAAATAACATTTTGAGACTTTCAAGTTAATAAATAAAATGAGTCTTAATTATCTCACATCATACACTATGGGCCGCATGCAAATGCATTAGTCTCTGGTGAGCTGAGTTTTCCGTGAGAACATGCAAAGTTCAAATTAGCGAGTCGCTCACTGGTCATGCACGAAAGTAGTTTTTTCGTAATATTGGCAAGAAATTACCCAGAATTCTCAGTGATAAAACAACTTCCGTTATTTTCGTCTGCTAGAGGAACACATTTATGCTTGCATCCTGCAAATAAAACCGTATATGACGACGTGTGCATTGCGCGATATTATGCCGATTCTCCTGTTCTTCCAGTTGAATTCTTTGGTAGAGTCTATCAAATTCCTCTTCTCTGCGTATACCGAAAACATGATCAAAGTCTTCAGGGTCCAACATCTTGGATCAGGCAGCAAGGTTTCAAGTACATCGGGTTGCTCACGATTCGTTCTCTGCAAAGTCACCTCGCCAGGTAGCTTATGGAATTTCGACAATTATTATCGCATGGACAGATTCTTGAGTACGCAAAACGTATTTGGATGCAACTTTCTCAATAGAGTACATGTTGAGAACGACTTTTACGGTCTAATGCGTTCATAGATACGAGCCTATGTGTTTTTCAAAGCACAGGACTGTGGATTCAGGAACAGTTGTTTCTATCTTCAGCTATTTTTGACTGTTGAATTTTTGTCTTCACTTTCATCTTCTAACTGCCATTTAGTGTTGATTTGATGAACTTTGAGATCAAATCTAACGTGCCAAGAATTTCAAAATTCATGGATCTATATTTTTTCTATTGAATGTACAAACTGTCAATTACAAGGGTTTCACCAAGTGTTTCAAAAACTGTAATTGCTATTTCTCAATTTCACCATTTTAAATACTTCTGAAGTGTTCTTTTGTGCAAGTGTCCAATTTCCTTTTTTTTTTTTTGCTTTTCCTATATATGCTTTATTCCAGTCTTTGTAACTAATTCATAACTTAATTATGGGAAATAACATTATGAGGTTTTCAAATTAATAAGAAATAAGTCATATCTCACCTCATAATCCGATCTTCAAGCACAGTACAGATGAGAGGGATGCCTCTTGAAACTGCAGAACCATGCTTGAAGATCACGGATTATGAGGTGGGATGCGACTCATTTTTATTAATAATTAACTTTGTAACTAATTTGATAAATTCCAGACTTTTTTACTATCTGGAGTATTAACTTTCTTATTGTTGTTAGTAGATTACCTAGGCTAAATTTATTTATCGGTACTTGTGTAATATAGAATTTCTTGAAATTTAAAAAAAAATGGTTGTTTGTTTCAGGATGGTAAGTGATTTTCTTGAATTTTTTTTTTCTTTCTTGGACCACAAATTTGGCTTGCTGAAGAATTTTCTCTGTTTATAGTTCCTCCATGACAAATTTTTTTTGTTATTCTTTACATGTGACATGATTTTTTTTTAATTCCTTCATAGACTCCTGTCAAATTTTATTCTTAGGATTCCATTTTTCAAATTACTTCCCACCATTTACAATGCTTTTTACAGTTTTCTAACGATTACTTCAATATATTTTTGTATGATATTTAACTACATATATATCATGAAGACGTGGCAGCTATTTTGATTTTAACAAATATTCTAAGCAAAAACAGTTGTGTTCCAGTGCAGCCAACGTACAGTATGTACTAATTAACTGTACACATATACTTCAGAATTTCAGAACCTACTATTTATTTTGGGTGTTGCATTCTTTCACAGATTAGAAAGCTTAAATTGCATCAGGTTAGATTTTAGATTAGTCTTTCACAGGTTAGAGTACTTCAATTGCATTAGGTTAGCTTTTAGGTTCATTAAATATTGTGTATATGTTGGCTGCATCCTGTGATTTCATAGTGTAAACTACTTTGCGTTTGTTAATGCATGCGCATGGATTGGAACTTAGAAACAAATTTTGCATCACATGTTGAAAACGTACCTGCTACTCCACCAGCCAAACTAACAGTACGAACATCCATTTTTGCCTCCAGTAAATCCATCATGTGTGCATATGTTAGAATGTATGCTCCATAAGAGATAGTTTCCCTAAAATAAGAGATCACTAAAGTTTAATTCAATTAAATCAATTATTTTGAAGAGTTGGCTACCTCTGTTACTGGTACTTTGAGCTTGATAAAATACATCTCAAGTGGCTTGCTAGACTGGCTGTCGATGTGTTTTATTTCAAAATTTTCCTTCTCTTAGGTCAGCTGCCTTCACTAGGGCTAAAGAATGTGGTCTGTTCTGCTAGTTTTGGTTTGCCCTAAGTATTTTATTTCCTTGTTATACTCTCCTTGGCAAATATTCCCCAATCCACCACCTGGAGAGACATCTGATTGGGGTTCTAGAAATCCTCATGTGGATAACTTCCAAATATTACTATATTAATTCCATCTCAGCTATCAAATATTTAATTTGAAAATATAAGATCATAAAACTAAATCTATGGCCATAAGTAAATTTTCTTTAAGTTGCAAATTGGAACTCGAGGGAAGGATGATTTGATCAGGTCATGTTTTTTAAGTATTAGGAAATAAGATAACTAAATGGGATTCAGTGCAAAATGAAATTATATATATTGAGCTAAAAAAGCAACCAGAATAGTAGGTTGCATGATTGATATTTGGAAGAATAAATCCCCTTTGGTCTCGAGGTAGCATGCTGCCTTGTCACACAGTGGGTCCATTTTCAAGTCTTGGTTGAGACAAGTTATCTGGGTGAGGTTATTTTTTCAGGGGTTTTCCTCACCTGTAAGACAAATATTAGGAAACTTTAAGGTCCAAACATCCCCGAAAATCATATGACCATCATAATAACCATTATTCATATTCGCCTGAGATTAAGAACAAACCCCAAATGTACAATCCACTATACGACATAGTTAAAAACCAGTCATTTCCTACTAGCAACACAACAAGACCATCAGCGTCTACATCATCTTAGATACATCAACTAGTAGCACATGCTCATCCTGCTGATAATGGAAGTTAACTTCTGAAAGGCCTCCAAATAATATTTTAAATACATCATTTTAACGAAGTTGAGGATGATGGTACTTGCCAACAGGTACATTTTTAATTTTCATTTTTATCTTATCACTATTCACCTCAAAGGAATTTGATATGAATTTTATTAGTTTTGGAATTAAGGGTCTTTATAGGAAGCCAGATATAATAAGAACAGTTAAGTCTCGTAGACTGCGATGGGCAGGACATGTTGCACGTATGGGGAATGAAAGACTTGCATGGAAGCTTCTTGTAGGAAAGCCATAGGGAAAACGCCCAGTTGGTAGACCAAGAATGAAGTGGGAGAATAACATTAACTATGATTTGAGGGAAGTAGATTATACAGGGAATGATTGGAAAGCATTAGCTCAGGATAGGGATGTATGGAGAGCTTATGTCCGCGTGGCCATGAACCTACAGGTTCGATAGTGCCAGTGAGTAAGTAAGTATTGGAATTAAGGATTCTCCTGGTGCACCACTATCATCGTGGCAGCATAAACCTGCCTTCCACGTCCCCTAACCTCAGAAATGAATTATAATTACACCAATACTGGGAAAGAACACCAGAAATGTCTAAATGACAACCTGGGGCATTAAATAAGAAAATGAAAATTAGAATATATATAAAGCAGCGATACGGTCAACACTGACCTATGCCTCAGAGACTAGGGCTGATACTGTAAGAACAAAACAGATGAGATGAACTAAGGAAAATCCTACATAAAAGAAGAAGGGATAAATTAGAATAGAGGAAATAAGTAGACAGCTGGACATTAAAGCAATAAGCAAATGGGGTAAATAAGAGAAGATATAAAAGGTATTTATGGATATCTAAAATGGCACCAGATAGGATGGTTTATATATCAAGAGATAATCTACCGACAGGTGGAAGGAGGTCACCTAGAAATCCCAAAAAAAAAAAAAAATTGAAAAGTTTCTTGATATATGGACTATATATACATTTAAATGATGTGTGTGTATATATATATATATATATATATATATACAGGTGTTGCAAAAAAGAAAAACTGACAACGGAGGTGAGGTGGTATATTGAGACATGTTGATAATTTTTTAAGAATGTACCAGTGTCAGGAAATGATGCGTTTTCACACTATGAGTAGCACCAACTTCTCAAGAGTTCCATTAGTTGGATTTCAAGACTCAATACTGTCACAGTCATATCAAGTTTTCAAAACATCCACCTCCCTTCTCATTGCAGAGAGTACATCGGCGGTGTAGTGATTGACACATACATTCAAATACGCCTGGTCTCAATTGAATTATTTGTGTTATAGCGTGGATTCGGGCTATAAGATCCATACGTGACTCTACTGGAGTCTGATAAACACACTGTTTCATATCGCCATACAAAAAGTTGTTGAGAGGGTTAAGATCAAGTGATCTCGGAGGCCATGGGACTGGTTCCCCTCGACCTGGATATGTGGTATCCAAATGTCTCATCACATTGGCATCGAAGTGGCTGGAGCTTCGTCATGTTGCAGTCACATTCTGTATCACAGGTTCCGTACCTGTGAGGTGTTATAAGTTTTCAAATCCTTCGAACTAACCCTAATCTTGAGACATAATTAACTAGTCATAGTATGAAAATACATCATTTCCAGACATTGGTATCTTATTAAAAAAATGATAACATATCTCAATATACTACCTCACTTCCATTGTCGGTGTTTTTTGCAACACCCTGTATATTCTAACTGAATCAATGTTCAATTTTTATTTTCCATTTAATGCCTTATGTTCCATTCCATGTGTCTTTCTTATTTTCACTGAATTTCTCTAAGATTCTGATAGAATTCACGGAACTGTGGTGGAATGAATTTGCACATGTGCAATAATTATTTTTCTGCACTGCTACTCGTGACTTGACTAATTGCTTTGCCATTTTGTTACAGACTACTATTTGCTTAAAAGCCAACTTCTAAGAATAAATAAAACAGTTCTGGAAGAGAGTATGGATAATTTTACATCCACCATGCTGTGCTAATCTCCGGATAGATCACTAATCCACCGAAAACTCAATTTTCAAATTTTTGTTGGTTAGATCTGTTTTTGGCCCTCAGGGGTCCTCATCTAGGGGATATGTGGATGGCGACCACAAGGTGCCCAAGCTGTGCAAAACATTTCTTCCACTTACTTGTGTTTTGCACTCTTTTAACTTTACTATCTAACCTCTCTTGGTTAACTCTTGTTTTTTCGACCCCGACGCTATTAGGGCATCCGAGGGCTAGGGAGTCTTTCCTTTCTTCCATTTCTTCTTTCCTTTATTTTCTTTCCTTCTCCAGAAAAGCCTGACCAGAGGCTATAAGATGGTAGCCCATCACTGGTCTTGCCTTCCTTTGGCCAGCAACCAATCGAAGGGACTATTATTATGCTTTCAAGTCTTATACGAGAATTTCCCATACGGGAAAATTTTCTATAGGATCGTAGCAGGCCTTGGCCTGGTACTTGGAAGGAAGAAGAAGAAGAAGAAGAAGATCTGTTTTTGGGGAAACTATTCAATTCCACCTTTTTTTTTTGTAGGTCAGGGAGGTGGCCTGTCACTACAACCCCTAATCTGGAAGACCAGGCAATTTTTAATGAAGATTCTCTTCCTTTATTCCTAGATGAACCAATGCCTAATTGCAAGGCAGCAGTAACTCTAACCCTAGGTAGGGGCCCTCAGAGGGTATACTCCTTTTACATTCCCCTTGTGTTGAGCTGATCACCATTCCACAGAGGCTTCCCGATGTCCTTATATGGTAAAAAAAGTAAGAGTATGATCAAAAGTTTCAAATCCTCTCCCAACAAGTTGTCACATTATAAGTCCCAGGTGTCACGGTCCATGTAAAAGCACTGGAATCTATGGAGTGGGACATTAAATTGAAGTAAAGAGAGGTATTCTTCTTCTTCTTCCTTTCCAACATTAGTGCAATGCAACCTGTTCCGGTCTCAAGTCCATTGTTTCCTTGGCCGTCCTTTTTCCATGTGGTTTGTAGGTGTTGATCATTTTGGGTAATCTTGTATTGTCCATTCTGTCTAAGGCTCGAATCTATGAACGCATTAGACTGTAAAAGACTTTCTCTGTCTGTACTCTGCTGAGAAAGTTGCATCCAAATACGTTTTTGCGTACTCAAAAATCTGTTCATGCGATAATAATGGTTGACATTCTAAGCTACCTGGCGAAGTGACTTAGCAAAGAAACGAATTGTGAGCAACCCGATGGGAACCGATGTAGTTTGAAACCTTGTCGCGTACGTTGCTGCTTTATCCAAGATGTCGGACCTTGAAGTCTTCGATCATGTTTTCGGTATATGCGGAGAAGAGGAATTTGATAGAGTCTACCAAAGAATTCAACTAGATGAACAGGAGAATCGGCGTAATATTGTGCGACGCAGACGTCGTCGTCTACGGTATTATTTGCGGGACGCAAGCGTAAATGCGTTCCTCTAGCAGACGAAAATAACGGAAGTGGTTTTATCGCTGAGAATTCTGGGTAATTTTTTTGTCAATATGAAAACGACGACTTTTATGCATGACCAGTTAGTGGGTCGCTAATTCGATCTTTGCACTTGCTCACGGAAAGTCGGCTCACCGGTGATTGGAAGTAATTTGAGTAGAGACTAATGTATTTGCATGCGGCCCTAGTTCTTTCCATCGGTATTTGTGCTCTTCTAGTTTATCGAGTATTGAAAATGTCTCCAGTGCATTTCTTATTGACCCATTATGTAATCTATCCATGCATGTACATCCTTTTACGGATCTTAAAAAAATTAATTTCAGTGGCTTGAATGTGTGAGATATCTTTTTTGTAAGTACCCAAGATTCAGATCCACAGTGATCTACAAAATGCTCCAAATAGGCAACGCAAAACATAGCATCTTTCTACCAAACCCTTCCATCTACCTTCACGTAGTGGGACTGTTTTCACAGAAGATGGAGGGTGAATTGTGAGTATGCCGCCATAGAACCAGGTGCTCGGGGAAGACAGAGCTCTGTAGCCTTGAAGGCAGTCTGTCTAGGAGAAAGATAACGAAATTAACCTCTGGTCCTCCAGGTTGGGGGTTTTGCGATTGGCCTGATAACCCATCCAAAAAAAAAAAAACTCAGAAGTCTCAAGTGCGAATACGAAACCCGGACAGATTCAATGGAACGACTTGCGCAATGAAAAGAGAAATTGTAAAGAAAATAATAATTACTAATAAAGTAGATGGAAATATTATAGCAAACTGTTGTTACGATTGAAAGAAATACTGTCATAATCTTAACTCAATGAAGTGACAATGCTATGCACCATAGAATTGTTCATCTGACAAATATGAAATAAATTATGTATTACCTTATAAGCATGGCTAAACCTCCATGGTACAATCCTTTCAAACCGTATTTCCTTGAGATTTTTGAAAACATTTTTAAAGGGCTCATATGCTTCCTTTTGTGTTTAGTCTCCCATAATCCTATTAAAAAAAATGTTTCATCTTCTATAAGAGTCTAATATATAACAAATCAAAAAAAATTAACTTACAAATAACAGAGAAAGTAAAGCAAATGGAATATAGCATCATAATCAACTTCAGGCACTACAACCCTGGTGGGTTTTTGACTGACTTGACAACAGATTTCTATATCTTTCTAACACCAGTTTGTTCCAGCCTCTGATTTCCATTATTTCAAGATACTTAGCTATCCTATCCAACCACTTCATTTTATGTCTTCCTTTCTTTCTCCTATTAGTAATCCTTCATTTTAACATTCCTAATGGTGTGCATTCATGCGTCCTGTTAATCAATTAAATTATATAGCTCAATGTTGTCTACTGCTGTGGTCTCGAGGTAACGTGCTGTCTTGTCACACAGCGGGCCTCGATTCGATCCCCAGTTGGAACAAGTTTCCTGGGTGATGGTTTCTTCGGGGTTTTTCCTCACCTGTAAGACAAATGTCGGGAAACTTTAAGGCCCAAACGGTCCCCGAACATCATTTGGCCATCTTTAACATATTAATTTATTTTAGGAATAAGGGCTCTCCTGGTGTTAATTTTACTGTGAGCTGTTGATTTACCTGTTTGCGATTGTAACTGAATCTTGATAAGATCAACAGGAATACTTAATGAACAAGACACGGCACCTCCCATTGCTCCAGCCATAAAAATATTAGAGTACGAATAAGGTATGTATTTGCTTCCATGATGTTCCGGATCAGAAGGTCGGTGATATTTCTCAAGATATCGTAAGGACATTCCGTAAGAACCGAAGAAAAGTGAATTCAGTACACCAGCCGTAACAAGAGGAGCTGCCATTCCTTTATAAAATCCATAAACCTGAAAAATATTAAACAGAATAGGATGGCATTATGCATGAACCAGGTATGCACCATTGTGTAAGTTTCAAGAAAAATGTGTTTAAAGTTTTTTTTTTTCATTTTAAACTCCAAAAAATAAGCTATTTAATTATGTCTGACTTGATAATCACATCTATAACAATATACTCAGTTATGCATCAACAAGAGCAGAACCATTTGGCACTTAGCTGCATGATACAAAATTTAGATTATTACCCGTTTAAGGAGTAAGCGTAGTTGTTGGCGGAGGGCACTGCAGTCGTGTTTATGCAGGAATACAGCACGTGACACTGCTATCTATGAGTGCAGAGGGGAATGGGACGTGGAACGCTGACAGTGTACACTACCTTATATGACGTCACGTGTAGCAACAACAGAGCTTCGTGATTCTTCCGCCTGCAGAGATATTTTGAATGAGTAATAGCATTTATGAAGATCTGTTGCAAAACAGAATCTCTGATAAGGCTGATGACATTTACATTTTTCTATAATAATAGGGCTATATTTAAAGATTTGGTGCTAAAAGTGTGTGTACACTTACTTCATGAGCCAGTGCAACAGATGGCATAAAAATATCTTTTTTTAAATAGTGTTTAGCCGGTTGATGCATAACATCGTTCAATTATAAAAAATGAAATAATTAATTCTATATGTTATAACCTCCCACTTCCATATTTTCCAATCTTACATTTCATCATCCAAATATTTTAAATTAAATTGAATATTGTATAATTCCCATTCATAACATTTTCTTTCCTGATTACCTAAAGTCTTCCTGCTTTTAGTGATATTGTACACTTTGTCTCTAAAGGAAATCACATTTTGATAAATTGATTATTCAAAAACTAATATCTATGTTGATGATAACTCATACGATGCACTAGTCATTAAGGTTCTTTTGTGATGCATTGCATTACATGCCTCAATGTGGGTGTCATATGTAATGAGACTAGCTTTGATGCGGTAGTATAAACTCTTGCCAGACTCTGAAAATCATGTCAGTTGTGACTGTAGCTGCGGCTTCTTCAATCCCCATTTAAAGTTCAAGTAGATCATGTGATAGAGATTTATGAAACACCACAGAAAAAATTACATAGGGTTAAATCTGGGGATTGCAGAGACCATTCAAGAGGTTGTTTCGCCCTACTCAATGTTCTGGAAGTATCTGATTAAGATAGTTGCAAATCTCACGATTTAATATGGGGAAATTACTGTCTTTCATTCTAGAATGAATTAGTGAAGATATCTTCTTTCAATGTTTTTATTATTCATTTCATACATCTCAATGATGGACAAATCATATTTAAAGAGAAAAATTATACGCCGAGACTGGGGCTTGAACCCAGGATCTTTGCTTTTTAAGCCAATACTCTACCGACTGAGCTAGTTCCAATCTAAACGCAAATTTTTCTCTTATATATGCTGTTAATTCCCGCGCACCAAATGCTATGAAACCTTTGCTTCTATCTTGCAAATGGCGACCTCTTTATTGAGAAGACATTTATTTCGGAAATTCACATTACATTATAAAGCCAGTACGGCTTCTTTCAATGTTTGTATACATATCAATGACGGATAAATCATATTTGAAGAGAAAAAATATACGCTCAGACTGGGGCTTGAACCCAGGACCTTTGGCTTTCTAGGCCAATACTCTACCGACCGAGCTATCTGAGCAAGTTCCAATCTAAATGCAATTTTTTCTCATATATACGCTGTTAATTCCGGTGCACCAAATGCTATGAAACCTTTGCTTCTATCTTGCAAATGGCGGCTTCTATAATTTTTCTCTTCAAATATTATTTATCAATCATTGAGATGTATGAAATGAATAATAAGACATCGAAAGAAGCTGTACTGGCTTTATAATGTAATGTAAAATTGCCAAATAAATGTCTTCTTAATAAAGAAGCCGCCATTTGCAAGTTAGAAGTAAAGGTTTCATAGAATTTGGTGCACGGGAATTAACAGCGTATATAACAGAAAGATTTGCGATTAGATTGGGGCTTGCTCATGTAGCTCAGTCGATAGAGTATTGACCTAGAAAGCCAAAGGTCCTGGGTTCAAGCCCCAGTCTGAGCGTATAATTTTTCTCTTCAGATATCTTCTTCTTTTTCATCCATACACGTCTTGACCTATAGGCTTGTTACGATCTCATTAATGAACTTTGAATTCAGGAAGAAGTCCCGGTTCTTTAAAATGATAATAATGTGTAATAAAGTATAGCAAAAGCACTAAGTAGGGTTATTCAAAAAGAAGAAACAGACTTCAAGCATTTATTTCTTCCAAACTACAAAAAATATAAACACAATTCCAACGTTCCTAGAAAGAGTAAAGTTTGAAGTTCCGATCACGGCCACATTGGTGCTGTTGCTTGAAGTTGCGATCATGGTTGCATTAGTGCTGTTGTATTGGAAGAGGAGGAGCATAAGATCAACTTCATCGACCAGATCTAACCCCGTGTGATTTTTATCTGTGGAGTTACGTAAAATACCGTGTTTTTATCCCCCCTATGCCTGACACACTTGAAAATCTGCGACATCGAATTGTTGAAGCTGTAAATTTGATAACTAGAGACCAGCTGATTTGCATGTGACAAGAAATGAGCCACCGTTTTGATATTTGTCATGTAACACATGGTGCTCATATTGAATGCATGAAACAGTGAAATTTGAACTTTTCTCTTTCCAGGAACGTTAGAATTGTGTTAATATTTTTGTAGTTTGGAAGAAATAAATGTTTGAAGTCTGTTTCTTCTTTTTGAATAGCCTTGTATTACTTAGTTCTTTTGCTATACTTTATTATACCTTATTATCATTTTGTCCACCGCTATGGTCTCGAGGTAGCGTGCTGCCTTGTCACGCAGCGGGCCCGGGTTCGATTCCCGGTCGGGGCAGATTTTCTGGGTGAGGTTTTTATCGGGGTTTTCCTCACCTGTAAGACAAATGTCAGGAAAACTTTAAGGCCCAAACGGTCCCCGAAATCATATGGCCATCATCTTTATCATCATCATCCTTATCATTATCATCATCATCATCCTTCACCGGTGTGGAAAGCAACGGGAAGCTACCACACCTACACAATTCCCTAGTAAAGCTGCAAGCATAGCATGAAAATGCTATGATTGCAGTGAAGGACCTGCCTTCGGGCAGAATTACTATGGATGGATTATAATTTTAAAGAACCGAGACTTGAACCCTGGATCTCTGATTCTATACATCAGTATGATACCAATTACACCATTCAAGCCATGATAAGTATGTCAACATTTCTTTCCACTTATATAATTCTCTTTCTTCTGAATGCTGATAGCTGTCGCTTCCAACATGCCAACTGATATCTTCTATTTAGAAGTATTTTTATTGAGAATTTCTACATTACTTTTTAGCGGTAAAACTTCATATTTTGATGTTTTTATTTACATTAACACTTTCCAACCCTGTATAGAAATTTATTTAAGGAAGACAAATTAATGCTCAAACCAGGACTTGAACTCTGGATATCTAATTCTATGCATTACACTGATGTGTAGAATCAGAGATCCAGCGTTCAAGTCCCCGTTTGAGCATTAATTTTTCTTTCTTAAATGAAATTCTATCCAGGATTGAAAGTGTTAATTTAAATAAAAATATCAAAATAAATATTAACTTACTCCTTCAAACTTGAATGTTTTGATAAATATATGCAGTCCACTAGCTTTCTCAAATGTCTGCTGTCGCACTTTAATTGTGTCCAGTGGATGTCCAATTAACAATCCACAAATTCCTGGAAATAAAAATAATATAAAACGTGAGCTCTTCAATAAAGAATGATCATTATTATTTTTACAGCCATAACTGAACATGCAACAATTTAGTTTACGATATTTGCTAGCTTAATGCGTCATGTATACAAGAGTACAAGTTTCAACACCATCCCTCGCTGTTCCTTCTGTGAGTGATGTGTAAATCGAGACATATTCAGTACCACCTACAGCTACAATGGTGGTCATCCATAGTTTCTTTCAAAGGCAATCTCACTGCTGATGAAACTTCGTTACATCATTTCGTCCTGAGAGCTCTGTGTGGAAATTTGCTTCATCACCAACCTCAAAAAAGCATAAGTGGTTTCTCCTGCTGGGAAAGTTATGGTGATATTTTTTTGATATTCATGGAATGGTGTATCATAAGTCATAAGTAATGTCGTGAATGATTTCCAATTTATCTAGAGGATTTGGAAATCAAGAGTGACATTTGTTAGTACTATTCTTACTTACTTACTCACTGGCACTATCGAACCCGTAGGTTCATGGCCGAGCGGACATAAGCTCTCCATACATCCCTATCCTGAGCTAATGCTTTCCAATCATTTCCTGTATAATTTACTTCCCTCAAATCATAGTTAATGTTATTCTCCCACCTCATTCTTGGTCTACCAACTGGGCGTTTTCCCCTCTGGCTTTCCTACAAGAAGCTTCCATGCAAGTCTTTCATTCCCCATACGTGCAACATGTCCTGCCCATCGCAGTCTACGAGACTTAACTCTTCTTATTATATCTGGCTTCCTATAAAGACCATGTAGTTCATTGTTATGTAGTCTTCTCCATTCATCTGTCTGTTCATCTCTGTTTGGTCCAAAAATTTTCCTAAGTACTTTATTCTCAAATACTTGTAATCTCCTTTTCTCCCTTAAAGTAAGAGTCCATGTTTCGCACCCATATAATATAACTGGTAGAATAATAGTTTTATATAGGTATTTTCAGTTTAACGTTTTTTTTTAAGGAGATGGCACATCAAGAGTCTCTGCAATGCATAATAGCACGAATTTCCAGAATTGAGCCTATGTTTAATTTCTTTGTGCATCTCATTCCTGTTTGTGATTATTGTTCCTAGGTATTTGAATTCAGCCACTTCCTCAAAATTTCCCTCATTTGTCATTAGCTGTCCATTTCCATTATATAATGAATTTCTACGTGTGACCATATATTTAGTTTTATTGATATTTATTTCCAGTCCTAATTTCTTAGTGTTACTCAATAGTGTGTGCGTGTTGTCCTTTAGTATCTCCTCGCTATCGGTCAATAATACTACATCATCAGCATAAACTAACAGCTTATTAATAGCATTGAGTTGTAAGCCTTCCTCATTCTCTAAAGATTTAATGGCATGCTCTAGTACAAAATTAAATAGTAGAGGAGATAGTGTATCTCCTTGCTTCAACCCATTCTGGATTTCAAAAGTGTCCGAAAACTGTTTGCCTACACGCACCCTACACTTTGTGCCATTCAGACACATTCGTATAAGTCTTATAACTTTTTAGGAATTCCGAACTCCAGCAGGATACTATATAACTTCTCTCTCTTAATTGAATCATATGCTTTTTTGAAGTCTACATATAGTTGATGTACAGTACCATTATATTCCCATTTATTTTCTAAAATCTGTCTTATACTAAAAATCTGATCTGTTGTAGACCTGTTTCTTCTAAATGTACATTGATGATCTCCTAGAATGCCATCAATATAGGGAGTAAGTCTGCTTAATAATATATTTGTAAGAATTTTGTACGAAGTTGAAAGTAATGAGATGCCCCTGTAGTTGTTGCAATCAGTTTTATCTCCTTTCTTATAAATTGGTACGATAATTGATTCCTTCCATTCATCTGGAAGAGCTTCTTTTTCCCAAATCATACTAAGCAACCAGCGTATCTTGTCCATCAATCCCCCCCCCCCCCGATTTTATCAGTTCTGCTGAGATCTCATCTGAACCTGATGCTTTATACATCTTCAATTTTTCAATCGCCATTTCAACCTCTAATGCATTTGGTCCTGCGACTAGCATTTCTGCTATTCAACGAATAAGTTGTTTACTCAAAAATCATTATTTAAATATAGTTACCGGTATTTTAAAAGATTTATATATTTAATGTAAATGGCGATGTTTGAAAACAAGTCAGAAATGTGTGGTTATATTTAATTTGTTTATTCACTACAACTTAATTATATTATTTATTGCCAAATAGGATCGCAATATTGTAAGAATGCACCCTAGTGGAGGAAAAATAAAACACATCAAACTGTATATTATAACCAACATTATAGATTATTATTTTTTTAGGAAACAACTCCGTAAAATCATAATTTAAAAACACAATTATCAAATGTGTTGGAGAGTCAGTCACTGCAAAATAATGCTCTGACCTGTTCATAATATTAAAAAGGGGAAGCTTTCTTTATCACAAAAGCAGGAGCTGGTAAAAAGAATGAGTGAAAGACGACTATCATTGGTTGTAAAACAAAATTAATTGAAACGTGATTGGTCATTGACTCCCATTTCGGGCATGAGTTAAATAGTCTATGCAAATCTCTCCACAAATCAAGATAAATGTACCATTAGAAGATGGAGAATAATATTAACAATAATTTGAAGGAGGCTAATAATACAAGGAATGAATGGAAAATATTCTAGTTCAGGATAGGAATCTGGGAATCCCTAGGTTCGATAGTACCAGTTTAATACATAGGCGTAAATTGCGCATTTTATTTAATCAATCAAAACGCATTTGTGCATTTATCTTTATAATGATAGAGATTTAGTGCAAATAAGTCTATAGTAATATGAAGAAAAATATTTTAAAAATTCACAAATTATTGTAGCAGTATGTGAATAATGGCCTGAAAATATTTGTGTTTTTATTTTAGTCCGAAGGAAATACGGAAAATACTTGGAAATTAAATCAGAAGTTGAGATAGAAATAAACTAAATAAAAAACCGCCATGTTAAAACACGGAAAATCAGAATATGGCTATGAATTATGGGTACAATTAACGGGAATACGCTAAAAACTAAAATAATAATCCCCTCATTCTTAAACTTAAAATTAACAAAAAATATAATTCACCCGTCCCTTATATTTTTGTCTATTTTATGTAGCATATGTTATTGTAAAGCATTTAGCCTATGATTAGTATATTATCATTTGTGCTAGAACAGAACTATCTAATAAGTAATAACTTACCTCCTCCCCATCCTGCTATAAAGTCACAGGAAGAGAAAACTGGCAGATCCATTGAGAGTTATATGTTATGTAACAGTATTTGTGATGAATTAACATCAAAACACAACTTTCGTATTTCACATTGATATTTGACAAATAAAGTTAACAATAATAGCATCGCGATGCGTATTTATGGAGATGTTATAGATGTTTATTGAAACACGGCCCACTTAATAATCGTTGCCTAGTTTATTTTACTCAAAAACATAGGTAAACGTATTAAGACATAAGTGAGTTGCACGAATGAAAGTGATTTGCCTTCGATCAGCGGGCTTTCGACACGAGAAAATATAGGGCTATTGTAAATAAAGCTATTTAGAAACGAGCCAGTTGGCTCAGGCGATAGTGTTAGAGTCCCATTTTCGGAAGGTTTTGGGTTCAAACGTGTGGTTGGTCAACAACCCGAGTTTTATTTTTCCTGATTTTCCTCAGTCATCAAAGCAAATACTGGATTTGAATTTAATTACCATTTCCTCTTATTCGCCATTTCGTATATCGTTATAAATATTATAATAAATCGATGCGATAATATTGTGACGAATTGTTGGGCTGGCTTTTGAATTTCGCGGGCGAAGGCGGAGGCGAGAGTCGGGGTCTTACTTTGTATGGTAGAGAAGGAATCGTGAGCTGTCGACTCACGAAACGGAAAACCCGCGTATATAACTCTCTATCTATCTATCTTCGGGTTTTTACAGCTGCTGCCGTCTTCCCGTGCCAAACCTCCAAAGCCTACGGTCTTGGGCATCTTCGATGCTTAGCCCTCTAGCTTGCATTACTGTCTTCATGTTTTCCTTCCATGTTAACCTTGGTCTTCATCTTTTCTTCTTTCTATTCGGATGCCATTCATATAGTTGTTTCGGCCATCGCTCATCTTCCATTCTTAAAACATGTCCTAACCACTTTAATTCCTTTTCCTCAATTCTTTCAATTATGCTTTCTTCTGCTTCCATTATGTTTCTAATTTCCTTATTTGTGACACGTTCTAATTTAGACTTTCTGGCACTTCTCCGTAAATAATCCATTTCTAGAGCTATTAGTCTATTCTTGTAGTACTTATTGATTGTCCATACCTCACTTCCGTACATTGCAACAGATTCCACCAATGTTTTACCAATATATTTTTTTGTGTCTTTCCAAATATGCTTATCCCACCATATGGAATTTAACGATGATATTATTTTGCTACTCAATTCAATTCTATGTTTTATGTTCTCTTTGCCTATACCTTCAATGTTATCCATAATTATTCCCAAATATTTAGTTTGTTTCACTTGCTTTATTTGGATTCCTTCTTCCAATATTAAATTTTCTCGTTCATTGCTATTTATTGCCAGATATTCTGTTTTTTGTAAATTTACTGTGAGACCCCATGATTCATATGTGTTTTTCAACCTTTTTATCATGAATTCCATATCAAATTTGTCTTGCGCTAAAACCAGTTGATCATCGGCAAATTGTAATGTCAGCAAAAATCTGTTGTCTATTGGGATCCCCATACCTTTGCAGCTTTGTTTCCATTTCGTTAATATAAATTCTACATAAATATTAAATAAAATTGGTGATAGACTGCACCCTTGTTTCAATCCCTTTGTGGTTTTTATAGGATTAGACATTATATTTCCCATTTTAACATAAGCGGAGTTATCTTTATAGATTTGTTTAATAATTTCTATTAGGTTTCTGTCAATATTGTATTTCTCCAATACTTCCCATAATTTGTTCCTCGGAATTGAGTCATAAGCTTTCTCTAAATCTATCATTGTCAAATGGGTTTCTTCTCCAACTGCAGTCCGTTTTTCAATTAACTGTTGTATTGCAAATATATTGTCAAACACATGACCTTCCTGGTCTGAATCCATTTTGATCTTCTCCTAATTTGTCTTTAACATCTTTTTGTAACTTTGTTTTTAATAACTTCGTAAATATTCTATATAATGTGTTATTTATACTTAGTCCTCTGTAGTTTTTTGCATCTCTTCTATCGCCCTTCTTGTATATTGGTACAATGTAGCTTATTTTCCATTCATCGGGAATCTTCTGTATTGCAATGCACTTATTAAACAAGTCCCTTAATCTACCTATTAAAATTTTTGGGCCATATTTAATTAACTCATTTGGTATGTTTTCCCGGCCCTGGTGCCTTTTTATTCTTTAGGGTTTGAATTTCTAATTCTATATCTATTGTATCAAATTCCAGGACGTTCATTTCTGTAGTTGGATTTTCTATTGTTCCCATAAACTCATTTCTAGTTTCTGACAGTAAAGCTTTGTAATGTTTTTCTGCGTCAAATTTTGTTAACAAATTTATCTTACTGGATCCTTGGTTGGTTTTTAGTGTTTTTAGAAATCTCCATACTTCCGATGATTGTGATCCTCCTATATAACTTTCTATTTCTTGGCATTTGCTTTTCCATAATTTGTTTTTTTTCTTCTATCACTTTCCTTTTAACTTTGGCGTTTGTTCTCTTGTATTCTATCCAGTTCTCTGTTGTTTTATTTGCCAACCATTCTAAGTAGCATTTTTCTTCTTTTTGGTTAATTCTTCAATATCATCATTCCACCAATCTTGTGTATTTTGTTTTTTATTTATGGTGCCTAATGCTTATTTTGCTGCCGAATGTATTATTTCCTTTAATTGATTATATTCTTCTTCTATGTCTTCCTTGTAATCCAAATTCTCAATTTTAATCCTCAGTCTTTCTTGATATAGTTTTTTGATACTATCCTGATTAAATAAATACAATTTAAAATTTTCTTCCTGCTTCAGTTGCATTGTTGATTCCCTTGCTTCATCATGCACTTTTTTCCCTGTAAGGAATTTGGGGATGATCTGTGCTGTGAGTAGATAGTGGTCAGAACCACAATTTGCTCCTCTTTTAACCCTTGAGTCCTTAATAAATAAGGAAGTATTTTGCTTTACAATTATGTAGTCTATTATTGATTTCTGATTGAGACTAGGTCGTTCCCAAGTAAATTTATGAATATCCTTATGATCGAAAAATGTGTTTACTATCTTTAATTTATGTTGTTTGCACATCTCTATGATTCTATTTCCATTATCGTTGACTTCTTGTTCCCCATATTTTCCCACTGCTTCATCATTGTTTCTTCTACCTACTTTCCCATTTAAATCTCCCATTAGTATTAATTCTTCATTACTTCGTATTTTCTCTATTTGTTCCACTAATACTGAAGAGTACTTTTCTTTCTGACTCTGTGCAGCATCATCTGTTGGTGCGTAGACTGCTAAGAACACCATTGTTCTTCCTATAAGCTTCATTTTAATCGTTAGGCATCTTTCATTAATATGTTCATATTCTGTTATGTTTTTACTGTATTTCTTTTTTACAAACATTGATACTCCTGCTTTAGCTCTTTTTGATTTATTTACACCTGACCAAAAATGTATGTAGTTTCCTAAATATGAATTTCCCGATCCTTTCTTTTTTGTTTCCGTCACTGCTGCAATATCTATATTGTTCTGAAATAATTCTCCTGCTACTTCATTAATTTTGTTTCTAATTCCTCGTACATTCCACGTGCCTATATTCAATGCCCGTTTTCGTTGCGTTTGTCTTTCATTCTTTTTTCTGTCCGGCTTTGATCGATTTGGTCTTTTAGCATTTTGTTTTTTTTTCTAATGGTGGGGAGCTGGCCCACAGCATAAACCCCCAACCTGGAGGACCAGGAAAATTTCTGTCTGGGTTTTCCTCCCATAGCCTTTGAAGATCCCTCTTCACCGCAAGGCAGCGTTTCTCTATTTCCCTTAGAGATAGGGTTGCCTCTTCCGCCAGATCCGCCGTGATGAAGGACTCCTGCGCCGACTCTGCCGTTGAGGTCTTCACCGTAACCCTGGCTAGGGGCCCTTACAGAGTACTATCAGTCGGAGCCAACTGAACCCTGGTTTTTTAACGAGGTTGTTACTCCTCCCCCTCCTCCTTTCTCATCCGGGCTTGGGACCGGCCATGCCCATATTAGAAAAGTCGGTTCTCGAGACTTCGACTCTGGAAAAGTCTCGACTGGGTGCCGAAAATGTTCATACTCTCGCATATATATATATAAGCGAGAATCGGACCAGTCAGTTGCAGTCGTGTCCAGAGAATGGACGAGTACAAATGATCAAGTATGAGAATAAGAAAATGTACTGAGTGAAACAGTCAGCGAGTACAAATTGAGTGATTAATAAATTGTGCAGCAAGAGATTTTATTTGCAGGGAATTATTTCTGAAGAATCATTGCAATCATATGAAGTAAATAAAGCTAATTTTGGCAATTTTGTGTAAAATCTGTGGTGTTTATTTAAATATATTTTGGGGATTCTCCACTTTAACTTACCCGATATATTTTCTAACTGCAATACAACAATTACAGGTATTTTTTTTTACATTATTTAGACATATTTAAAATGTAACGAACCTAAAAGCCTACTAACTAACTCACACCTAACCTAATTCAATTATTCTAACCTAGGGTGATAATTCACAACAATAAACTGAAAAATCAAGGGTAAGTCATTCTAAAGAATAGCCGAAATTTTATCTGAATCCGGTGCACCGCCAACCTGATGAAATATTGGAGTCAGATGTGGGAATACGCAACCAATAAGTCAACATCCGGCGATAGTCGAAAGGAATTTCACGGCGGTAAGGATTAAAAATATTTTACTGCAAATATGGCATAAGTTCAGGATTTAGGCCTACTTACGGAACCTTTAAAACATTTTATTACTTCTAACATTGAAATAAAACAAAAATTAAAAATCAATATGTGGACACATAATAAGAATTATTACAACCAATTGAAACATCAGAACAATAAATTAAAAAGATAAATACATCAATCGAGACATCGGAACTACAAATTAAAAAAAAACACACACACACAAGGCATGATGTTAAGAACAAAACATGAATAATTATTAATGCAAATTGAGACATAAAACCAACAAACACAGGACATAATTTATTGAACTTATAAATCACTATGAGGTTTAATTTAAGATAAAATCAAATGTTTCATACCTCTCCTCATATTAACCTTCTAAGTTGATCGCGATTTCAAGATCATAGCTGTTCCATCTTCAGAACCATCTTGACGACTCATGTTACGTCGATCGGAAGAACCACTTCTTCCCTCTGTTGGTGGACTGATAAACCTCTGGATCAGCTCAGGATTCGCGTGAATTTCGAAGTTCACAAGTTTTTCTTTGTTTTTATGAATGTGGATTTTTTTTTTCCAAACCGTGAGTTTCTTTTGTTTATCTATTTGTTTAATTAGACTGGCTTTTGATTCATTTAGATGTTTATCGGACCAAGCATGAGCAGGACATAATGTTAAAAATAAAATCTTCGACATTAAAGAAGATTTTAAAATGGTAACCCAAGAATTGAAAACTGAGATTTCCAGGATGGACCAGATATTGCATAAGCAAGGGAATAATTAGGAGAATATTAGGGAAGAGACAGAGTAGAAATTCGATCAAAAAGATAAGAAATGTCATCAACATATAAACAACCGAAGTTCGTCGCGCCTGGAGAGAGTGATTCGGAGCCAAGGTTTGTAGTTCGACAAAACACAGACTTCCAAGGCAGAACTGGAATCAAGACGCCAACATTCGACGGATATGCATCATAGAATATATTTAAGAGTCAGCTCTACACAATCTGCACCCCATAATGGATGGACGTTGGAGGAAAGAGCGACACAGTTAGTTCCTCTCTACAAGGACCAGCCGCTGAGATTCTAAGGAGCACTCCATCGGACATAGTGAAGACCCTGGAAAATTATTATGGCCATCATCAGTGCTGCTAATCGACCTGACTGAAGACTTGTGTACATAACACCAGGACTCGTCATGGCAATAGAACAGCTGGGGCACAGGGCCTTCGTCGGACTCACAGCAACATTCATCGACGGAGAAGCGGCATCTGTTTTTGGGGATCTATGGGAGCGTCATCGGAGCCCTGAATACGGCAACGCATCTAGAGGCGACCAAGAAGACCACACGCTACCTCTACATGGCGCCCCCGTCACGATTACAACAGCTGACTGCAGGCGAAGCTGAGGGTCAACGCTCACCACAATTCGAGCGCCGCAGACATGGAAGACCACCCTGCTGAAACTGCGGGGAAACTGGACATCTGGGGGCGAGACTGCGGCGAGGGACTTTAAGGCTTGGGTCCCGAGTTTGAAAGATCCTTAAGAGGATCAATGGGTGAAAGTTGACAATTTTTGGTTAAAAATCACAATTTTTGTTTTTCGCAGGGGGAAAAAATGTAGCTTTCTTTACACAATGTCAAAGTTTTATGAAACCTATGACACTTACAGCATAGTATAATGACGTCATATTTAAATGGCTGCGCTATTTAAATCCCCATTATAGGGGTTTTAGCTACAATGATAATATTGTAGTTTATAGATATCTTCCTCACCCCCTAGGGATTGCAAGACCTTGTCGTTGGTGGGGGTGCTTGTGAATCACAATGATCCTTTGGGCTATGCCAGCAGTAGCATAGCTACAGGTAGGGCCTCCCAAGCTGGACAGGCCAAAGGTGAGTGATCAGACTAAGAAGCAATCCAGATGGGTAGATCAGGCTCAACAGCTGTGGTGAAAGCAACTGATATAGGGGACGGAAACCCCGAAATCAAATGACCTGATCCTTCGAGCTGGGGGTTGGGCGTTAGGCCAGCAACTTATCACTGTGAAAAGCTTTCCCGCTACATCATCTCAACTAAGTACAGCCGGACAGAAACAAAGAAGACGAGCACAGCAGAGAAAAAGGACTATAGGAAGAAGTGGCGTAAACTGGTTGAGAAGGCCAAGACATTCCACTGGAAGTCGTAGAGCCTGACGAAGAAGAAGAAGAAGAAGATATCTTCCTGGTCTGTCAAATTTAGTATTTTCTCTCATTATAATTTCTCCTGGTACCTGATCAGATTTTTTATAGTCTATTTTTAAATTACTACCCTTAACGTGCATGAAAACTTTAATTTTTTTTCATATTTCAATATAAAAGCACATTTTGTTATGTTCAAAATCTACCTTCTCCTATAATTTTTACAATATCGGTCTGTAATTTTTACAGGATTTTCTGAACACTCTAATTAATGACTAAGGTAGTCACAATTTACACACACACACACACACACACACACACACACACACACACACACACACACACACATATATATATATATATATATATATTAAGAATTTATCAAAATAAAAAATAAAATACACGATGATCTATACCAAAAATAAAGAAATGAATGTCTAGTAGATTTATTATTTTCATCTCTCCTAGGAAAATAATGAAAACGTTGCATTGAATATGTTATTATACACATCTTATTGAATCTAAATATATATTTTAATATTTATACCTCAGACATAACAAAGGAGGTAGATTTAAAAAAAAAGTGTTTTTTGTTAAAACTGAAATCTGAATAATTAAAAAACTATTGAATGTTACAGAAATGAAACTTAGACATTTAATTATTAATGCCAATATAGCAAAAATGAAGTATCTGTCTATATTGTGGAAAATAGGAATTTCACCCATTGTCCCCCTTAAACCTGAACAAATAGGCCTCTAAGCAAAATTTACCGAACTCAAACATCCTAGTAATACCTTAGTTGCCTGCTAGATGTCTCATTACGCTGTTTCAATGTTAATGCATCAAGAAATCTGAAGACAACATAAGAAATTCTATCGCTGAATTCACAGCTGAATATCAATCTTAATTGAAATATATTTTTAAAGCTGCAAAACAGGGGAAAAATTATGAAGTTCTTTAAGCCCTTGCCTAAGCCTGACAGTAATAATTAATATAAATTGTTCAAAATCTCTCGTTAATTGATTTTATTTTGATAATTTTTATTTTATTCTGTAACCTTGGAACGTATCCCCTATATAACCATACAAATTACCATTCCATATTCGCGGCATATTTGCGAGTTGATGCGTTCGGACTATCACTGGTAATTTGAGCCTGCTTTACTGTTTCTACTGATACGCGGTCGTTGTCGTTCATGACGTGCCTCATCACACACACTGCCCGTACGCTTAAATTTGTTTACAAGCGGACGAATGTGTGTCTTTGTTGGGGCTGGTTTACGGAATTTATGGGTAAATTCAGCTCTGGCGTCTTCATTTGACAATCCGCGTATCCATCCACAAACAATAGCAACCCATTCTTCCGTGCTAAACATGTTGCTAAAGCTATGGTTTATATACGACGCAACACGCTAGCGCAAAAATCGCTCCCCGTGCTTTTGAATGGATGTGTTTTCTCTACAACGCGGAGTGGTGGCGCGAAAATTTTATGCTGTCATGACGCGTCGTGTATTTGAATCACTTGATTTCCGGACGCAATTTGCCGGCGCAAACAAAGAATACAGAAGCTATTAACCATACTCATTGGTGTAATTGCTAAAACAAACGAAGATTTTGTGACAAAATGTCGGTAAAACAGCGCTTATTTTGTAACTTTAGCAAATTTAACTACGGCATTTTGATAGTTTTGTTGCATATCATCGAGTTCTGTACAATAAGAGCACGGGGTACAGAGATATAAAAAAAAAGTTATTGTGGTTTGAACTTAGTCAAGAAATAAATAAAAGCTATAAATAGGGCCTGTTGTATTATATATTAGGGATAATATGGATATACATAAATTTCGTCTTCTATTAAATTCTAAACCTGATAAAACCGCTCAGGCGAAAATCTGAAGTATTCTAATATTTTGCATTATCAATCATATGTTTATTTAAGAACTTAAGAATAATTTGTTCTATTATTTTCCAAATGGGGCACGCCGTAGCGTAGTGGTTAAGGCACTGAGCTACAAGCCGGAGGGTCGAGGGTTCAAGTCCCGTTGGGGTCAGGATTTTTAAACTGACCCAAACCCTCTGGCGGCACTATGGCCCTGGGGTCGACTCAGCCTCTAACTGAAATGAGTACCAGACGCTTGTTCTGGGGTAAAGGCGGCCGTCACGCAGGGCTGACAACCCGGCTGACATAAAGTACTGATTGTCTAGAAAAAGTGGGAGCCTTAACTTCCTACTACCCCGAGGGCCTCCGGGCCTGTTGTGGGATCGCTTTATTATTTTCCAAATAACATTCATATGATGCTGTTGCTCTAGGTGCTTTTTCCGTCTTTACTAATATTTAATACTATTTAAACGTTTTGCAACGATACTTATTTTTTTAATTAAGGATTATTATATGTTTTATCGTCCACCGCTGTGGTCTCGAGGTAGCTTGCTGCCTTGTCACGCAGCGGGCCCGGGTTCGATCCCCGGTCGGGGCAGTTTTTCTGGGTGAGGTTTTTATCGGGTTTTTTTCCTCGCCAGTAAGACAAATGTCTGGAAAACTTTAAGGCCCAAACGGTCCCCGAAATCATATGGCCATCATCGTCATCATCATCATCCTTCACCGGTGTGGAAAGCAACGGGAAGCTACCGCACCTACAATTGCCTAGTAAAGCTGTAAAGCATAGCATGAAAATGCTATGATTGCAGTGAAAGACCTGCCCTCGGGCAGAATTACTATGGATGGATATGTTTATCTATGTACACAAATTAGGACTTTTCTTTCAATTATTTTTCAAAGTTCTTTAGAATTGAAGTGCGGATGCGCGAATGCTTATAAAATTAAATCCACCAAATGGCAGGAAATATATGTGTGAATGACAAACATTCGCATTTAATTCCAAAACATATTTTAAGAAATAAATTATCAATCACTTAATTTTTTGATGGGTCAGGTTAGTTTACATCAGACTAGTTTATAGTTTACTGTATAGTATGTATGTAATTTATTTCATTAGATTATGCAGGGACAGGTTCGTATATAACCATTTTTTTATAAACACGTTTGGGAATTTATTAAGAAAGTCGGTCATTTCGATTTCCCACATATGTGGTGCCATCTGGCGACAATTTCATAAGCATAAGCGATGGACGGTATGCGCTCCATGCGAAACCAGCATCACGCAGAGCGTAACGCGAGCACGCGTCACTTGGGGCGTGACACGCTGTATAATAAACCACAGCTTAACAGTGTATGCAAAAAAAAAAAAAAAAAAAAAAAAAAAAAAAAAAAAAATAGTCTGATGATCTTGATGAAGATTTTCGGGCTGAAGGCTGTGGTCGTGAGGCTTGTAGTTCCCCAACCTTTCGCCAGAGACGAGGATGCCAGACGCAGTCTCTGGCGAAACGTCGGGGAACTACAAGCCTCACGACCACGGCCTACAGCCCGAAAATCTTCATCAAGATCATCAGAGCAACTCCGGCCGTGAAAGTCTACGTGAATACAAAAAATAGTGTTTTGGTGGTAATGGATAGTGACTTTAGAGACACTGTATTCCTGGCGACTGTCCACCATTTTCGAATTTTAAGTCTGAAGACTTTTCCAATACTCTATCCATACACCCACTTAAGGTCTTCCAACATTTCTTCTTTCATCTTGATGGTCCATCATTATTTTTTTATTTGTCTTACTATTATCCATTCTCTGGATATGTCCGCCCTTCTTAATCTAGCTATGCAACAATATATATATATATATATATATATATATATATATATATATATATATTTCGGATGATTTATACAAATTATATAATTCCTCGTTATATCGTATTCGCCTTTCTCCTCTTTCCTGAATGGATCCATATTCGACGGTAGGCAACTCCGTCAGTCATTGAAAACCACATAACTCCAGTAGCCAGCACAAAAATATGTGATGCATAACCTGTTGAGAACACGGACTTCAAATGTATTAATAACTTGACTTGTATTCTGTAGTAAAATATGTGGGGACAATTGCTGTATAAGTTTTTATAATAATTTAATACAGTTATTTGTTTCTCCTGTAAAATTTACCAAAATGGAGTTAGGAGGTTTTCATTGCCCACCATCGTATTATTCTTCTCAGAATTTTAATATTGCAATTCTGAGGGTACATATTATTCAACTGTTTGTATGTGAAATCAAAACAAAAGACAGTCATAAGTCTAATTTCTCATTGTACTATGTTGCAGTCTATTGGAGGAACCGTGGTGCTACTTTTAAGCGCCATATGACTTCATTGTCTACGATAGAAACATTGTTCTTAGGCAATGTATTTTACGGGAAATAAGACTGAATACAAGATAAGATGATACCAATAATTAGGAACTTCCTCCATTTTTATTTATTTATGACAAAAATTATACATGGGCCTTCCTAAGTAGAGATCCGAGAAAGTGGTTTTATTTTTAGGTAAAATTCGTTTTAAAATTTCAAGATTTCGATGTTATTGAGAATTTGGTGGTGTTATTCTAAAAAAATATAAATTTGAGTCTTTTTAATTTTAGTCTAGTATATTAAACACAATAAGAATGATATATCCAGTAGTTTAAGGTCAACTTTTAGCTTGTCCAATTGATATCGATTTTAATACACTAAAATGCATACAATTTTAATCGTAGTCACTATATTTTTTTTACATATATGCTACAACCCGTGTTTCACCAATGGTATATCACGGGATATTTACAGTTTTACAATTGTTCAATTATTGTTCTAGTTGTTCTTGTAGTTGACGGAAGATCCTCGTAAGAAATTCTGCAACGTTGACTGTGTTAAAGTGGAACTTCAGAATATTTGGCGGAGTAGCATTTGTAGTATAGCTGGTCGATCTCTGGAGAACATGTTGCATTCAGTCATCAGATAGTGGGCCGTCTGCAGTGATTTTTCTGCAAGTTAGGTTAGGTTAGGTTAAGTTAGATTAGGTTAGAAATCACTGCAGACGACCCACCATCTGATGACTGAATGCAACATGTTCTCCAGAGATCGACCAGCTATACTACAAATTGCTACTCCGCCAAATATTCTGAAGTTCCACTTTAACACAGTCAACGTTGCAGAATTTCTTACGAGGATCTTCCGTCAACTACAAGAACAACTAGAACAATAATTGAACAATTGTAAAACTGTAAATATCCCGTGATATACCATTGGTGAAACACGGGTTGTAGCATATATGTAAATAAAAAAAATTGTAAAAAAAATTATCTTTTAAGAGAAAGGTACCATGGTGAGTATATCTGCATTCTCATTCTTAAGAGTGCTAACACACTTGGTTTTGGCATGACAATAGGTAGAAAATTAAAAAAACAATTGATAATGAAAACTACTTGAGACTTAAGTAAAACACAAAGTGACCTAGGCATACATTTCACATTCACTGTTGATTGAAACAAGGTTTGAAGGGGGAAAGAGGGGAATTAAAATTGCGCGTGGCCATTGTTGTTTAAAGGTGTCAGTATTTGTTTTGTTACATTTTGTTAAAAATCTGTTATATATATGTGGTCCAATAAAAAATGTGTTTATGCAATTAAAATCTGTTTTAATTAAATTGGGAATAATAATATTTATCAGTATATAATAATAATAATAATAATAATAATAATAATAATAATAATAATAATAATAATAATAGGTATTATTGCAGCCAATGTCCATGTAGAAAGAATTGTCTTCATGTCTTACAGAAGTCTGTTATCGATGTTCCTATGTTTTACACTGTAATAGGTGATATCGGTCGCAGTGCGACCCACATAGTTTGCACTTGCACTTTTCTTCTGGATTATGGCGCTTCACTGTTGTGCATATCCTGTGGTGTTTATCAGTATGATATCATTATTCGTGGTCCATTGTTAGCTTATTCAAATTTGGCAGTGCTTGCATTATTGTCAAGTTACCGCTTATACTTAAAGAAATGTTTTCTTCAGATTTGAACATACCATTACTTAATAATGATTGATATAAAATTGATAATTTATGTCTGCAAAAATTTAGGGGGAAAAAACTTATCTTACACGTTAACATAATTTGTATTTCTTGGAATTCATATTGGCCATAGAACTTTAAATCTATGGAGAAACCATATTTGAGTATGAGAAGGACAGAAAATATTACCTCTATGTAGTGAACTGTGTTGCAACCAGAGATAACCCACTAGTTTTTTATTAAATTTTACATAATTTAATTCCTTTTTGTGCAATTTATTCCAATTATATGTAATTTATAATAATATATCAATAAATTTTGGGATTTGGAAATATCGAAAATATGGATAATCATTTTTAATTAATCATTTATTTAAGTTAAAAATCATCTGTAAATATACTTTGAAAATAATTTATTTCATAAAATTTACTAAAAAACGTAATTATATGAATAGAGAGAAAGAAAAAACATAATTATGAAATATTTTAACATAAGTTTATCATTTTATAAAAAAAATGGCAGAACGTAATACAATGCATACATTGCTCCTCATTAATTTAATTATAACTATTATTTTTGTTAAATTGTGAAAATAAATATTAGTATAAGTAATTAAAATTATTATTTATATATTTTTTAAAAATATTATTATTATTTTTAATAAAATAAAATAAATGTAATAATATGAGATTCGCGGTGGCGATATCTGATTGGTCGTTATTTATGACCTTCCATTGTCATTTTGTGATCAGACACCGGATTGAACGGACGTCAATTCGTTTCGTCTCCGGTGAGTATTGAAATGTTCCTATTATTTTTTACTGAACTCAATTAAAATAAGTATTTTATTCCTTGAATATTATTTTAGTAAGTGTGCGTATCATTTTTAATAATGATCATTAGGTTTGTCTTTTTTAATCTTTCGAAGTGTAAGTATGCAATTTTGTATCTGCTTACAATCTGTTAGAGTAATGTTCGGAAGCTATGTGAAAGCATCATTCCTCTCATAAAAGAGTGTTAGAACATGTTTTATTCCCTTTTTAAAGCTTTCCCGTGATTGTCTTAGCTAGTATCAGATTTGAAAAAGGAATTACAGTGGTACAGTATGACTCCCTATTTCAGCCAATCAGAAGCCAGATAAGATATACGTTAGCAAATGTAGTTATCGCTACTTCGGAATATCTGAAGATCTTTGATGAAATTATTAGATATATCAAACTTGAAATAATAAATATATATTATTTAGCTGTAAAACGGCTAAAAGCCGTGCACATTTTTTTTTGTCGTTTTTTCAAACAGTTAATATGGCGGTCAATCATCTACATCCATAGGATTACTCTAGTTTGAGTTGACCAATCAGAATGCACCACATATACAAAGCGGGAAAATCAACTTGAAGTCAATGACCTCTTCCATTATTAACCAATTAGAGAGCTCATTTAGGAAGGGCGCCCGGGATGATTGATTGAAGCAATGAAGTGCAAGAATTTTACGCGGTATGTGTTAACTTGTTTATTTAATAATAATTATTATAAATATAAATTGCGTAAGTAGGGCTTTCGATAATAAATTATGCAAATATTTTATAGCTAATTGGTTTTACATAAATTTCATAATTTAGGGAAAACTGTTGAGTGCATAGAACTGATTGCAACTTGTACAAAATTAAATTCAGAAAAGTATATTATTTTGAGAAGAATTTCAGTTTTAATTTCCATATACGTGGATTTAAATATAAATTCAAGTAGATTTTAGTATTGGAATATTATTTATTAAAATTAATGTATCAATTTTCGATCGAGTTGACTTAATTGTTTGAGACTTATATGGGAGGTCCCAGGTTCAAACCACGGTTACGGCCAACCTACTTGAATTCTTTCCTGATTTTTCCGAAGCCTTCAAGGCAAATACTGGGTTGGTATTTCATTACCAGCACCCACTTCTACATATTCACCATTTTACAGAAATATTGAAATATATGAGTGGCAGCTCTTGCCTAAACTGGCTGCAAGTTCAACTATACCATTTTTAAAATTAGGGCTCAACTGCACTTTTACTAGCGCTTGATTTTCAGTTATATTGGTGTAAACTATAGCTCTTCTTTTGTATTTACTAACATTATTTAATATTTTAAACTTTTTCAAACAATGTTATAACATTATTAGACAATTTTGAAGTATTTATTCAAATATGCAAATCACAATATTATGACTCTGTTAGACAATATTGTGATGCTAACTGCTATTTTCTCCACAGAGTATATTACTTAATCTATGATTTTTTATCGCTGTTTTGGGTTATCGCTGGTTGGATCAGCGTTAAGGAGTGATAAGTAAGTGTAAACCCATTTTTAATAAATGTTTGGTAATTTTAATATTATTAATATTTTTTTTAATATAGATTTGGGGATTTATTGCAAATATTGATCATTTAAATTTCATAACGACGGATAGTAATCGAGGATGATAATCGATATGTGGTTTGATTGTGGGTTATCGTTGGTTCTATAAACTCTGGCGCATGCGCACTGTTGTTCTATAGTACTTTGAAAATATTTCATGCTAGTTTAAATGCAGTTTTTCCATAAATTACATTAGGAATTAACATCGAGGTTCATCTTAATAAATAAGGTGAATCAGAGTCATCTTACCTCATAACTTGTTGTGTTCTATTTGAATTAGTTTTCATGTATCATGTATACCATTGTCAGCTTTTTCACACTGTTTTTCCTACAATGCAAATTTCAACTGTCTGGAAAAGCTGACAGTGGTATACGAGTACATGATATACTGAAACTAATTCAAATAGAAGTTATGAGGAAAGATGACTCCGAATTCACTTATTCGTTAAGTAATTAATAATTGTAAAATATGTCATAAGAATTGTTGCAAAATGTTTAAAATAATATGAAATGTTGTTAAAAATGGCAAAAGTATGTAGTGCAACAGTGACATAAGAAATTTGTATGGAAAATCATAGAATGACCTAATCTAAAGTAAAGCCAAAATAAAACTAATAATAATAATTTCTTCTTCTTCACTTCAGGGTTTAGGCGGTTTGCCTGTTCCAAATTCATAATGATTCCTTCCCTCTCTTCCTAGGTCTTTCTACATCCCTTAATCCCTTTGGTTTATAATGATATGCTATCTTGGGCAATCTTGTTTCTTCCATTCTCTGGACATGCTGTTCACAGTCGACGCTGTGTTATTGAATTATATCATTTATTGAATATATTTGCAAGGAGTAGTGAAGTGTCTCATATAACATCTCCTACTCAATTCTCAACCTCACCTTCTCATGGTGCAACCTGTTTTAACAAACGAGGTTCTGGGGACCGAGTCATGGTGGTGTAACCATTCCAACTAATACTGAGTAAATGCAGTATTGAAGCAGGTCCAGATGCATAAAGATGGCAAACCCCATCGCTGGACTTACCACCTCCTTGCTAGCAACTAGTTGGTGGGACATTCTATTGCTTTCAAGCCTGATAAAAGGAAAAGCCAGACGGATCACCATGATGACGACTTACGGACGAATAAGGCTAATGAATGGAAAAAAGAAAATTTATCCTTCAAGAACATAATGTGTCACCAATACTGGACTACATCTCCAGATATCAGCTAAACTGGAAGGAACATGTCTCAAGAATGGCTAGATCCAGGATCCCCAAGGCAATAATGAACTACTGTCCAAATGGGAAACAGTCACTTAGTTGACCTATGAAAAGATGGCACGAAAACCGCTTTCTCAGGCTCTTCTAGGACTAATACCTGGCAGGATGATGATGATGATTGAATATATTTCTAATTCACTTCTTATTTCTTCATTTCTTATGTGGTCCAATTTTGTGCTCATTGTGAATACTTCGAGTAATTATTATGCATTGCAGAAACTCTTGACGTCCCAAATCCTTTCAAAAAACGTTAAACCAAAAATATATAAAACTATTGTTCTACCAATTATATTATATGGATGCGAAACATGGACTCTTACTTTAAGGGAAGAAAGGAGATTACAAGTAGTTGAGAATAAAGTTCTTAGGAAAATTTTTGGACAAAGAGAGATGAACAGACAGGTGAATGGAGAAGACTACAAAACAATGAATTACATGGTCTTTATAGGAAGCCAGATATATTGAGAACAGTTAAGTCTCATAGACTGCAATGGGCAGGACATGTGGCATGAATGGGGAATGAAATAGGTGATGGAATGTTGTTGTAGGAAAACCAGAGGGAAAACGCCCAGTTGGTAGACCAAGAATGAGGTGGGAGAATAACATTAACTATGATTTGAGGGAAGTAGATTATACAGGGGATGATTGGAAAACATTAGCTCAGGATAGGGATGTATAGAGAGCTTATGTCCATGTGGCCATGAACCTCTGGGTTCGATAGTGCCAGTGAGTTAGTTAGTTAGTTAATTATTACACCAAAGAGGTAACCAGCCTCTTGTGGAGTAAATGGTGACAGGGCTGCCGTCTTATGGCTTAAACCATTTAGCCCTATATGAAGGGATGCTCCTTCCGCTCTGACTAGACCATTGGAGTCTTCACCCTTGTTACTCCGGGCATGGGCCCTCCATATTTATAATCCTGGAGAGAGGGTGTCCCAGCATTTTTAAGCCCCCAGGAACTGGGCTCCTTGTTGGTCCATGGGTCCTTATTACCATAGCTATTCGACCACCCCACCATAACTGGTGGAATCCCCCATCTGTCACCCAGGGGATGTGTCCGATAGGGGTTACAAGGTCCCCCACAGGAATATATTGTAATAAAACTGAAAACAATATTTATTCTATCGTTGTACGTGCTCTCAATGTAACAAATCAAAATCTTGAAGTTTTAGATTAACTCATCCAGTTCGCCAAGATTCCTTATGAGCTGGCAGTTCGCCAGTGACAGGAGACATGAAAGCAAGCAATATATCCCCTCACCTCACTCTAAGCAAACAAACTGATTTGCAGGGGGTTCGTAAAGAAAAAAACACACCTCCACATTTCTAAAGCTTGTCTATACAACATCTCCATGGTAGAAATACATTCATCATCATCATCAACAACAAGGATTAAGCCCAATGGCCTGTTCCGATCTCATTATAGGTCGAATTGGTCCTTCCATCTCTTCTATGCTCTTCCCAACATTCTTCTCCCTTTTGGTTTATAATATACATTCTTCTTGGTATGCGCTGTTCATTCATTCATAATACGTGCTGAAGATAAGCATTTTGATAATATCTTATTCTTTCACAGAGATTAAATATATTAAGTTCTGTTCTTATATCTTCGTTTTTCTTTTTATCGGTTCTTTGCTATTGCTCTCAACATCTTCATTTCAACAGCCTCTATTTGTTTACTATCTGCCTTTGTTAATGTCCAGGTTTCACATCCATAGATAAGAGATGGAACTGCCAAAACTTCGTAAAACTTCAAAATAGTTTCTTTTCTAGTCTTATTCAATACAGAAATACATTCCTGATTAAAAATATGGAACAGCTATTCCATGCCACTGTGAATATTTGGTTGGAGAACAAGCATCATGTTTATCCAGGTGATAACATATGTTCCTGCTAGAGCCAATTGCCAACATGTTTACTCACATATAAGGGGATTCTATCCCAGCAGTCCACTTACATTAGTGGGCAAGTTGGGGTGAGAAAATGGACAAGTTAGAGTGAGGTAGTATAACAGATTAGTTTAGTGTACACTTGTTTGTTTAACATTAACTATGATTTGAGGGAAGTAGATTATACAGGGAATTATTGGAAAGCATTAGCTCAGGATAGGGATGTATGGAGAGTTTATGTCTGTGCAGCAAAAACCCTATGGGTTCAATAGTGCCAGTGAGTAAGTAAGTAAGTACACTTGTTTGTTAGTGGTTGTGATATTTTTACTTCACTGTCTGAGCAATGACTAACACATATTTTGCATTGCTAATATGGTGATTTTAGGTTAGTTTAAGCTCAACTTCTCACTTCATTTTAAGGCATATCTCACTTTTTTAGAAAAAATCAACGTAATATATTTATATCATGTAATTATTCACATACTTACTTACTTACTTACTCACTGGCACTATCGAACCCATAGGTTCATGGCCGCGCAGACATAAGCTCTCCATACATCCCTATCCTGAGCTAATGCTTTCCAATCATTCCCTGTATAATCTACTTCCCTCAAATTGTAGTTAATGTTATTCTCCCACCTCATTCTTGGCCTACCAACTGGGCGTTTTCCCTCTGATTTTCTTACAAGAAGCTTCCATGCACATCTTTCATTCCCCATACGGGCCACATGTCCTACCCATTGCAGTCTATGAGACTTAACTGTTCTTATTATATCTGACTTTCTATAAAGACTATGTAGTTCACTGTTATGTAGTCTTCTCCATTCATCTGTCTATTCATTTCGCTTTGATAATTATTCACATATTGCAACAATAAATTGTGTTTTTTCCTTTTTTATTTGAACTTGTAGGATGGTGGCATAGAATCACCAACTTTCATCTTAATAAATAATTATTTTTAAAAACAAATCTTTACTTACTTAATTTTGTTTAATTTTTCAGATGATTTGACTGCAGCCGGCAGTTGGTTCGGTCCGAAGATTTGAAAAGATAAGTATTATTGTTTTGACTTGAATTTTTTTTAAAATTAGTTTTGTATCAATTTGATGTGTTAGGGTTTGAATTATTTTCCGACCTAACTTTGGGCCAATAGAAATGCAATCTGGTCCATTAACTTCCTCGTAAACTTTGTCATCAATATTTCTGGGTTAAGCCCAGTCCTCTCTCTGTCAAAGTGACATTGGTCTGTTTGGTCTTCCTCTGCTTCTACATCCTGTTAGTTTATAATTCAGTGATTACCATAGCATTCTCCTTTCTGTGGTTCAACCATTTTTCTTGGTGGACTTCTATCTGATCAACATTTATTTTTTACTTATTTTAGGAATTCTCACTATGAGGTATATTCATTAAGGTAGAATATGAGGTGAGTGATAAACATATTCTACCTTAATTTATTTTTTATCTAATCTTAAGAGTTGAAAAAGAGGTTTGAAAAATTCATTTTTTCAGCCTCCAGTGTTTAAGGGTAAAACTAGATGTAAGAGTGTATTTTGTCATTTACTAATTTTGTCTTGCTTTTCAGCTCACATGAAATTGGATTTTTTTGGAATTAAATGTTGTCTCTTCGAAATGCTTTATTTTGAAGAGATTAAAAATGAATAAAATATAAAGAAAAGTAATATTTTGCTAATGGGATGGTAGAATTTTTAGTTTGTAATAAAAATGGTTGAAGATGCAAGTTTTCGCAGCGCGTAGAATAACAAATGTAGAATACTAACACTTAAAGTTTGTATATCTTCAACGTTGATTTCAAAATTTTTAATCATTCCATTGGTGACTTCATCCAAAAAATCAAAAAGCTTATTTTCCCTCTTAAAAAGTGTACTTTATTGAAGTGTAGCCACAGCTGGGGATGTACCATAGAGGAAGATGCTTACTTTGGTCTGTCGTTGCTTGATTCTGAGTTTGACTCAGAACTAGGAAACTGCAAGGCTGTGAGCATCTTTCTCAATATATTATCCATTTTGCAATTCAACTCTCTGTGAATTTTTTTTTCAGTTTACCCATACCTAAAGATGGAATTTTCTAAAACAATAATTTCCATATAAAATAATAGTTAACTGATGCTTTTTTTCAGTGAAACCCCATAAGGGCCTTCTTACAGTTGAAGCTCAAGCTCTTTAGAAGCTCTCCATAAAGTCTTCTGAACACTCACTACTTACAGGGACTTGGGGATTAAAGAGAGGGCAATTTGTGCTTGCTCCAGAAGGTAGCTCAGTGGTAGAGCACTAGTGAGTAGAGCTGGAGATTTTGGGTTGAAATCCCAGTTCACATGCAAAATTTTCTTTCTAGTTACAGTAATTTTGGCCTGTAGAAGGCTTATTTGAAAACATTCATTTCCAAACATGTTTTTAAATTTTGTATTTTTAGCTGTGAATTTACAGAGAAGAGGAAAAGTAAGCTAAATTATTGAAACCTTAGACCTTAACATACCGATTATCAACAAATCCTCCATGAAAATTCCCTATTTTATTCTAAAAGATTGGAGGATCATAAGCAATGTTTTATTTAGAATCAAACCCACATTCTAAACAGCTTTACGATGATATGTCATGGATTATATTAGCTACTTAATGACAAGTAGCAATTAAGAAAACTAAAACTAAGGTTGAAAGACTGCAATCACACTAACCATGTGACTCAATATACTATCTTCTGTTAGCCAGTGACAGCAATTATTTCAGAGTTAATTTTGGATCTTTGGAGTTAGCTTCTTTATTTGAAGAAGTATCAAAATTCAAAATATACATAGCTATGTGCTTCTACTCCTAGCATTGTGCTATGTATTTTATAATATACTTTTTCCAAAATGACAATAATTCATAAGTGAGAAATTTTCACTTATGAGGGTAGGTACTTTAATAGTGGCAATACTGCTGTAGAGATGTCATGTAATGGAACCTAATGATGTTGTCGATTGCATACACCAGTTACATACCTACCTTATTTCAGAACATATAAACTCTCCTTTCCCACATTACACGCATGTGAGGTGGCAAAAAGAACAGAGCATCGTGTTAGCTGGTCTAATGAAGTGTTGTCACAATGTTTTTCAAACAGGAAAAAAAGATATGTAGATAGGAAATAACACTATGAGGTTCTTTAATATTGTTTATTTTTTATCATTTCACTCACCTCATACTTCATAATTTATAGCAGACACAGGGTTTCTTCACGTAATTCGTGACATTGTCAATGCTGCGTCATGTTCACAACGACGTCCAACGGCCTTCTATCCTGCAGACTGACCTCCGCGCCATCTGGTGGCCCGACCGAAGAATTTCCAAATCAGGCCTCTTTCTTATAACCGGTATTTCAAAATTCATAGTTGTATTTTTCATTCTGCATATGTAAATTTTTTCCCAAATTGTGAGTTCCTTCGGTTTTTCCATTGTTTAAGTAATTTGTTTTGGGTTTCTATTCTATGTTTTCTGACCAGGCATGTGGCAGCTATTGCAGATTTTTCGGTTTCTCCATTTTTTAACATTTCTGGAGGTGTTCCTTTTAATCTTGTATTTAGATTCCTTTTTGTTTTTCCTATGTATATCTTTTCACAATCTTTACATTAATTTGATAAATTCCCGATTTTTTGCAGTCTCTTCAATTTTTTCATTTTTGTTGGTTTTTATTAAATTACCTAAGCTGTAATCATTTTTCGGTGCTAATTAATGTTGAATTTGTTTGAAATTTTTTGAAACTTGTCAAATACGAAAGGATGGTATGTGAAACTTCTTGAATTTTTTGCCTATATTTTTAATCTGTCTGAAGAGTACTTTCATTGATGACTTTTTGTTCTTTGAATTATTTATTTCTCTGTGTATCATTTTCTTGTGAAAACCATTATCCTTAGCAATTTGTATGATGTGTTTCTTTCTCTTTATTGTAATTTTCTTTGCTCATGTGGACATTCACAAGTCTGTTGTGTTAAACTTTAAATACTGCCTGTTTGGTGTGAAAAATGGTTAAATCCAGTAGCTTTTATATAATTGTCGATGTGAGTTTCTTTTTCTGTAGATTTCCAAATTCTATTTTCTTTTTTTTTCCTCTTTCCTAATCAATTTAAGGTCATAAAATGGTATTTCATGATTTTTTTCTATTTCCATTGTAAATTTGAATTGTTTTATTTTGAATATTTAACCAGTTTAATGGCATCTTCTAATTGTTTCTCTTTTACTATTGCTATGATATCATCTACGTATCTTCTCCAAAATTTAAACATCAACGGATGTGCTTTAGTTACATGACATTCAAAATTCCCCATAAACATGTCTGCTAAGAATGGTGATAATGGATTTCCCATTGCGAGTCCTGATTTTTGTCTAAAGTATGGTCTGCTATAAATTATGAAGTATGAGGTGAGTGAAATGATAAAAAATAAACAATAGGAAAAAAAGAGTTGGATAAGGATTGAATGTGCCACAATTCATACAGCACGGCAGTGTCATCAAGGTCTTCAGGAGGCTTTGCGGGGAATCTGAATTGCCTTACAGAACAGTGTCATGGTATGTTGCTTTTACCCACTGTGCCACTGTTCTGTAAGGCAATGTAGATTCCCTATAAACCTCTTGAAGACCTTGATGACACTGCCATGATGTATGGTCTCCAGCATATTTAATCTTCATCCAACTCTGTTGTTCCTGTTTTGAAAATATTATGACAATACTACATTAGATCACCAGCTATCATGAGATTCTATTCATCTTGCCAGTTCACATGCACATGATATGGGTATGGATACTTTAAATGTTCTGGGGGTAAGGTGCTATGTAACTAACCTATGCTACCAACGACATCATTAGGTTCCATCGCCTAACATTTCTACAACACTATTAAAGTTACAAACATCATATTTTTCATAATTAACATATCTAATTCAATTTGTAGATTTATTAAGTTTATGTAGGTAGGAAATAACACTATGTAGGTTTTAGTTTAATTTTGTTGGGTTGTTTCTTGACTCAACCTCATACGTCTTAACTTCCCTTTCAGACTCGAGTTTTCTTTCTTCGTCACTCAATTTGTGACATTCTGAATGCACAAGATTGTGAACGTGATATAGCATTTGAGAATGTCCACAAATGCAGTGGAAGAAACTCGAGTTCTGCAAGGGAGTTAAGAAGTATGAGGTGAGTCAAGAAACAACTCAACAAAATTGTAGATTTATGTTCCGGTTCAACTTATTGTGATGAAGATGTTATTTTTTAAACTAGTTTAATAATACACTAGATAATTTCTTCATTTGATGTGAATTGATCAATGTTGAAATGTCTAGAGTAAGAAACTGATCATATAACATACACTAGCAATATATTTATATTTGTTAGATGGTGAAGCAGGGGTTGATAATCTAGTAGTTAAGGTCGAGAACATATTTTAGTGCTGCTAATTTTTGCAGGTGCGGTTACACTATATGCTGCCACAACCTGCTGCATCGCTGACATCATATTAAAGTGAAAAGAACAACAAGCAGGGATTACAACAAGTGGCTTCGAGGGACGGTAAAAGGTAGGAAGAAGAATAAGATTTTACAACTGAACTGGTACTTTAAACCTGAACATAGGCAGAATGTTATTAGTCCTCTCCCGATTGCAGCGAAATTAGATATTAAGTTCTTTTTTCAGGTTAAAGTCCTGTAACCATAGCCGAGTCGTTAAGGCAAGATGCCTTGGCACAGAGCTACGGTACTTGTGCTGGTATAAATCCCAATGGGTGAGGATATTTTCTCATGGAATTTCAGCCAGTATGGACCGTGTGCCCACCCAGCATCCATGAGGAATTTGGGTAGCGTACAATAAGTAGCGACTCCAGGTCGAGATAACCTATTTCAACAGAACTGGATTTTAAGTTTCTTTTTCAGGTTAATGTCCCATGCCGTAGCTGAGTGGTTGAGGCAAGATGCCTTGGCACAGAGCTACGGTACTTGCGCTGGTTCAAGTACCTATGGGTGAACAAAATTTCTCATGGAATTTTGACCAGTATGGATCTGTGCCCACCCAGCATCGTGAGGAATTTGGGTAGCTACAATAAGTAGCGAATCCAGTCAAACTAGATTTTAAGTTTCTTTTTCAGGTTAATACTGGTAAACATTTGTGTGGATAATTGTATCCACAATTGGAACGGTATAGGGAGAGCTTATATCTGCACGGCCATGAACCTATGGTTCGATAGTGCCAGTGAGCTAGTTGTAAGTCTACAAGAGTGAGGTCTGCCTGACCTTAGGTTAGTTGTAAGTCTACAAGATTGAGGTCTGCCTGACCTGTAGGTTAGTTGTAAGTCTACAAGATTGAGGTCTGCCTGACCTGTAGGTTAGTTGTAAGTCTACAAGATTGAGGTCTGCCTGACCTTAGGTTAGTTGTAAGTCTACAAGATTGAGGTCTGCCTGACCTGTAGGTTAGTTGTAAGTCTACAAGATTGAGGTCTGCCTGACCTTAGGTTAGTTGTAAGTCTACAAGATTGAGGTCTGCCTGACCTGTAGGTTAGTTGTAAGTCTACAAGATTGAGGTCTGCCTGACCTGTAGGTTAGTTGTAAGTCTACAAGATTGAGGTCTGTCTGACCTGTAGGTTAGTTGTAAGTCTACAAGATTGAGGTCTGCCTGACCTGTAGGTTAGTTTTAAGTCTACAAGATTGAGGTCTGTCTGACCTGTAGACCTGTAGTATGTAAGTCTACAAGATTGAGGTCTGTCTGACCTGTAGGTTAGTTGTAAGTCTACAAGATTGAGGTCTGCCTGACCTGTAGGTTAGTTTGTAAGTCTACAAGATTGAGGTCTGCCTGACCTGTAGGTTTGTTGTAAGTCTACAAGATTGAGGTCTGCCTGACCTGTAGGTTAGTTGTAAGTCTACAAGATTGAGGTCTGCCTGACCTGTAGGTTAGTTGTAAGTCTACAAGATTGAGGTCTGTCGGACCTGTAGGTTAGTTGTAAGTCTACAAGATTTAGGGTCTGTCTGACCTGTAGGTTAGTTGTAAGTCTACAAGATTGAGGTCTGCCTGACCTGTAGGTTAGTTGTAATCTACAAGATCGAGGTCTGCCTGACCTGTAGGTTAGCTGGTAAGTCTACAGGATCGAGGTCTGCCTGACATGTAGGTTAGTTGTAAGTCTACAAGATTGAGGTCTGCCTGACCTGTAGGTTAGCTGTAAGTCTACAAGATTGAGGTCTACCTGACCTGTAGGTTAGCTGTAAGTCTACAAGATTGAGGTCTGCCTGACCTGTAGGTTAGTTGTAAGTCTACAAGATTGAGGTCTGCAGACCTGTAGGTTAGCTGTAAGTCTACAAGATTGAGGTCTGCCTGACCTGTAGGTTAGTTGTAAGTCTACAAGATTGAGGTCTGTCTGACCTGTAGGTTAGCTGTAAGTCTACAAGATTGAGGTCTGCCTGACCTGTAGGTTAGCTGTAAGTCTACAAGATTGAGGTCTGCCTGACCTGTAGGTTAGCTGTAAGTCTACAAGATTGAGGTCTGCCTGACCTGTAGGTTAGTTGTAAGTCTACAAGATTGAGGTGTGCCAGACCTGTAGGTTAGTTGTAAGTCTACAAGATTGAGGTCTGCCAGACCTGTAGGTTAGTTGTAAGTCTACAAGATTGAGGTCTACCTGACCTGTAGGTTAGCATGCAAGATTATGAGGTCTTCCTGACCTGTCATTTCTTCTGGACTTAGTAATTAAGTTTAGGTTTCCTCACCAACATTCTGCCTTGTTCAGGTTACAATGATTTTAAAAGAAAACTGATGCTCTGATTGTTTTACATTTTTCATTGTATTCAGTTTTAATTTTGACATTTTTTATTTATTTTTGTTGAATCATTATTTTGCATTACTATGCAGATAGTAAACCAGGCCAGTGTGGCCACTTCAGATTTCACAAGTAGTTAGTCAAGTTCCCAGTAGATGCAGCTAGGGTCTGAGGTGGCCAAATAACACCAGTCCTAATATAAGCGCTGTTGTCACAGTCCTCATATCAGGATTGTTGCTGAAGTAGAACGTGCATTATATTCTCACAACAGTGTTTATTGTATATGTGTGTCTATGTGCGTGGACATACACACACATATACACTATTGTTTCGTGTCTAATCAATTTTTGTGTGTGTTTCAGGTTTAATCACTTTTTTGTTTGTTTCAGGCTAAATTTATATTTTTTCTGTGTTTATTGTGTAATCATTTCTTGTGTGTTTTTGAGGTTTAAATTTTATTGCTTGTGTTTTCTTATCTAATCTTAATGTAGTGTTGTTTTTTGAGGTTCATAACTATAATGCTTTTTAGTTCCGTAGACACTGTAGTTTCTCTATTAGGTGTAGCATTGTTCAGTAGTTAGATTATTATTTCAGTGTATATATATATATATGTCTAATAAATATTTCTATTGCAGGTTTAGAGAAACATTATAGGGGTTGGAATCAAAGCAGATTAAATTGCTGTTCCAACCCCTATCGACGCTGCAAATAGCAGCTGATAGATATATTTTGTGTGTTATATTGTTTTTTACCCTTTGCCCTTACCCATCCCTAATGAGTTATTTTTTTTATAAATATGATGCCTGGATCCACATTCATTCGTCCAGTACCTCATTAGCACCTTCAGTGCAGTAGGGAGGGAAAAGCGAGGAAGGGTTGGAGAGGTGTCATACAAAATTTTTTTTGTTTTAACGGAAGTATTCATGTCATCTGGATCCACGTTCTTTCGGCCAGTACCTCATTGGCACCTTCAGTGCAGTAGGGAGGGAAAAGCGAGGAAGAGTTGGACAGTTGTAATGGAATTTCATACTTCCGGGCATGAAATTATATTTCGGCATTTTTTAATTTCATGTCCCCCCTCCATACCCTGTGCCTCATCGTGGCGAGGGGGTGAAACGAACAATGTCACAAAGTCTTTAAAACAACTCTTATGTTTTACGTGGCCAGTATCTCATTTTAACTGCTGTGAAAATCCTCTAACTAAAAAGTGCAGATAAACAGTCATATAATTTCAAGTCATTACAGTTGGGGTTCGATTCCCGGTTCAGGCAAAATTTTTTCTCTTTACAATTGATTTACAATAATTTAATTGTGTTCATTAATTTACTTATTTCTATCATAGTAATAGCTTTAGCTTCTCAATATTAATTTAATAAATAATGCTATAGCTGTGTGGAGTCCCTTCATGTCTTCTTCAGGTAGAAGCCATTTATTGTGTATTTGTGAATGATGATTCATTGCAATTGAATGTGGGACCAGTAGAGTAAGGTAAAGGAAGGATTTCTGCTTGGATGGGAATGAAGCCTGAATTAGCTCAGTGGACAGAGCATTAACACGGAAAGCATTACAATCTGCGTTCCTACCTCCCCACATGGGATTAAGATTCCCTCTTGTGGGATTCAATTAGCATAAATTTGTTATGTGTTATGTTTATTTCCCTGTGAATATCAATGAGTGACAAATAGTTGCAACGTCACCTCAAAGAGAGATCTAGTAAGCAACTAAATAATTAAAATTAAAAAATAAAATTATTTTCACCTCACCTCATATCTTGTCTTCTATTTAGATCGATTTCAAAATCTAGACTGCTTCATGCTTGCTTCATCATCAGTAATTTTATGATCATTACTCCATCTGTTGGTGGATTGATGAACCTCTGAATCAAATTAACTTCCCTGGGAATTTCAAACTTCAATTAGTTTTCTTTCAAGAAGCTGTTGTGAAGTTCCATCTACAAACAACACGACATTCTTGCCAAACATCTGTCTCGCTTTGGAATACTTCAAGCGCCCACCTTCAAGTTTTGTAATCTGTATGAAGATATGGACAGGGAACACTTAATGCGCTGCCTGGCTCTTCGCAGTACTTCTGAGACGGGAAAATTGCGAAGCCAGATCCATGATAATGAATCAGATGAACAAATAACATTTCTGTTAATTAATAGTGAGTGGAGAACATATTTTTAATGACTCACCTCATATATTTTCAAATATCTTTGATACCGGCGGTTTCAAAGATATTTGAAAATATATGATGTGAGTCGTTAAAAATATGTTCTCCACTCACTATTAATGATGTAACCTCATAATGTTTACTTCCCAATATTAATTTAAATATATTTCTGTTAATGTTTAAATACCATTAGATAGATAAATAAATAAATAAGTTTTCTTTCTCTTTTTAAATGCAGATTTTTTTTTCCCCAAAACCTTGAAGAAGAAAATAAAATTTAATTTGAAATTCTCGGGGAAGCTGATTTGATTCGAAGATTCAACGGTCCACCAACAGATGGAATAAGCAGCAGTGCTCCTGTACAACAGAACATCGGTCATAAAATGACTTATGATGAAACAGCCTAGGTTTTGAAACTGATCAAATTATAAGACAGGATATGAGGTGAGGTGAAAAGAATTTTATTTTAAATTAAACCTCATAGTGATGTTTTCTACAATAAAATAATACTCTGATGGGAAGGCAGATACCTCTGTAGGCCTTAGGAGACCATATGGTAGTAGGTCAATACTCCCACTTTTCTAGAGAATTGGTACTTGATATCAACTGGGGTTGTCAGCCCTGCATGGCAGCTACCTTTACCCCCAGAATTTAAGTCTGATACTTATTTCAATTGTCCCGTGCCATAGCTGAGTCATTAAGGCAAGAAGCCTTGGCACAGAGCTACATGACTTGCGCTGGTTCAAGTCTCCATGGGGGAAGAAATTTTCTTATGGAATTTCGGCCAGTATGGGACCGGTGCCCACCCAGCATCGTGAGGCATTTGGTAGCTACAATAAGTAGCGACTCCAGATTGAGAAGACCAGCTATAACGGCTGGGGGGCCCGACATGTTGACCACATGTCACCCCTACACTGGCTAGATGATCGTCTACATCTGTGATTAACACGTGGATGTGAGACCAGCAGCCGAATGGTAGGCCAGGGCCTTCTAGGCCTGTTGCTCTTGGAGGAGGAGACATTTCAGTTAGAGGCTCAGTCGACCCCTACGGCAAATGGTGCTGCCAGAAGTTTTGGGTCAAGTTAAAAATCCTGATCCCACTGGTACTCGAACCCTCAAGCTTCAAGATTGAGGGTTATTGCCTTAGCCATCTACAGTAAATAATGTTCCTGTTAGCTTCGAGGTCCTGTGCTGTAGCATAGTGGTTAAGGCAAGATGCCTTGGTGCAGAGTTTATGGGACTTGCGCTGATTCAAGGCTCCATGGGGAGAGAAATTTTCTCATGAAATTTTAGCCAATATGGGACCAGTGCCCACCCAACATCATGAGGAAATTTGGGTAGCTACAATAAATAGCAGCTCCAAGTTGAGAAAACCACTATAACATGTTGACCACATGTGACCCATACACTGGCTGGATGATCGTCTACCTCTGTGATTAACACAAGTGGATGTGAGGCAGCAACCAAGCTGGTAGGCTAAGGGCCTTCTGTCCTGTAGAACAGTTGACTTTTGTTTTTTGTGAGGCTCATGGTTTTGAGTTATTGTATGTCTCTTTTTGAAAAAAGTCTGAATTCAAAATAAAAAATAATCAATTGAGTTGGTGTTTACTTGATGAAAAAATCCATATTTATTAATTAAATAAAAATAAAACATAGTTTTATTTGATTTTCATATTTATTAAGATATAATTCAGTGACAGCTGTTTTGGTACATTGTACCTTCTTCAGACATGTTAAATTATGAATTGTGTTCCAACTGATCTAAGCAACAATACAACAATATTTATTTAAATTTAACAAAGGGGATTCATTCAAATCAAGTTGAGAATTTAACTGTTTGTTATTACTTTTCAATTTAAATTATTTCTACAGCCTCCAAAAGATCTAACTTCTTACCCTTATCACAAACATGTAAAATTTCAAAATTTGGATCGAAACAATGATTAAATTGGAATAGGTGGTTAGCATATTTTGAATATTCTAAATTTTCTGTTATGTGCTTCTCATGTGTTCCTTTATCCGAGAGATAAAAGGTCTGCCAGTTTTGTCCTATATAGACATTGTCACATGTTAAAATTATCAGGTGTATATAAATTGAAGTGTGGCACATGTGACAATTTCTATATAGGACAAACTGGTAGACCTTTTATCTCTCGGATAAAGGAACACAGGAGCGCACACAACAGAAATTTAGAATATTCCTAAATATTGGCTAACTATCTATTCCAATTTAATCCCTGTTTTTCGATCCAAATTTTGAAATTTTTACATGTTTTGTGATCAGGGTAAAGTTAGATCTTTTGGAGGCTGTAGAAATAAATAAATTGAAAAGTAGTAACGAACGGTTAAATTCTCAACTTGATTTTAATGAATCCCCTTTTTTTAACTTAAAAAATTTAAATAAATATGGTTGTATTGTTGCTTAGATCAGCTGGAACACAATTCATAATTTGTTAACATGTCTTAAGAAAGTACAGTGTACCGAAACAGCTGTCACTGAATTATCTACTATATAATAGAAAATCAAATAAAACTATATTTTATTTTTATTTAATTACAAAAAACTTAAAAAAAATTTTAAGTTTTTCAATTTTCAAAGGAAAACTCTTCAATTTTTAAAATAATATTAGTTGTAGGCTATTTTAATTAATATTATAGTGTTTAGGACACGCTATGAGCTATTTTATATTAATAAATAAGTTGGAAGAAAATGTTGTAAAAAAAACCTCACCTCAAAAAGTTGTCATGTCTTCACGATACCATTTTCAAAAGTAGGTATTTACTCTCTTCCCTATTCAGTCAAATTCCCTTGACTGAAGATGTGAATTAATACTATACTTTTGAAACCAGTATTGTGAAGACATGCAACTTTATGAGGTGAGATTTTAAAACATTTTCTCCAACTCATTTATTATTGATAATAATTACAAAAATCATACCGTAGCATTTCTCTATGGAGAATATAAATTGGAGAAAAATACCACCATATAGCTCCTGCTGGTCTAGAATTACAAATTTATAAACCTCAACATAAATTTAAATTGTTTTATTTTGAAAAATTGTCATTTAATACTATTCCCGATGCATTAATTAGTTTAGTGTTCATGAACTTTTAGAACATGCAGTAAAAAATTTCAACCCTTTAGCTTTAATAAAATTGTAGATGCTATTTTGTTTTGAATTTGCCCAAAGCAATGCAGTGGAAATAAAAATGTGGGAAAACCATTCTAAACCTTTCCATGCCGTTAAAATCTAGCCACGGTTTCACATCCTTCTAATATGACATAATTAGGTAGATTTAGATGTGTTCTATAGCAATTGAAATTCTGGAAAAATGTGTTTAAATTTTGCACAAAAATGGCAAATTTTGATTATTTAATTAAAATTCATTTAATAAATATTTTTAGTTGATAGTATGTTGAATAAAATTGTTTTTGTATTTATTAAAGCTTCGTAGTCCTTGCGTAAAATAACGCGGAAATGGCCTGATATATTCAGCCGGCCCTAAACTATGAGCTATGCAAGTTGTGACATTGTTGGGCTAAAGCCAGGGTTTTGAAATTAACAAGATGTAATAATTAACTTTGTGTACCATTGAAGTAACTGTTCAAAGTTAGAGTAATTATGAAGAAACCTTGTAATGAAACGATTAAATACTAAATTAATGATAAAAGAGATCCGGGGTTTCGAATCCTGGTCCTTGAGCATTAATATTTCTGTCCTAAATTAAACTAATTCCAATTCTGGAAATATGTTAATTTAAAAATAGTAACAATCAAGATAACTGAACTACTTAATCATTCTTGTTCCTTTGAACATGTTTTCGATGTACCATTAATACCATCATCAGCTTTTCCAGACTCCAGATTCATCTAATTTATTCATAAGACTCTCATAATGTTTCTTTCCTATTGTAAGTTATTAATTTCCTTATAGACAAAGTAATAATGTTTTAATAGCTAGTTTTCATTTCTAATGATTTTGGTTTATAAAAAATATTCATATAGTTTTGTTGTAATCTTTTATTTGTCTTTGGACAGCTATCAGCATTACAAACAATAAATACGCAGCAGACCAAATACATTATTCAAGAATACAGATAGTTTACTTACTTACTTACTTACTTACTCACTGGCACTATCGAACCCGTAGGTTCATGGCCGCACGGACATAAGCTTCTCCACACATCCCTATCCTGAGCTAATGCTTTCCAGTCATTCCCTGTATAATCTACTTCCCTCAAATCATAGTTAATGTTGTTCTCCCACCTCATTCTTGGTCTACCAACTGGGCGTTTTCCTTCTGGCTTTCCTACAAGAAGTTTCCATGCACGTCTTTCATTCCCCATACGCGCAACATGTCCTGCCCATCGCAGTCTACGGGACTTAACTGTTCTTATTATATCTGGCTTCCTATAAAGACCATGTAGTTCATTGTTATGTAGTCTTCTCCATTCACCTGTCTGTTCATCTCTCTTTGGTCCAAAAATACAGATAGTTTATAAATTAAAATAACCTAAAAATTCATTTAACATGACTATTTAACTCATGCCCCAAATGGGAGTCAATGACCAATCACGTTTCAATGATTTCTGTTTTACAACCAATCAGAGTCGTGTTTCACGAAATATTTATCAGTGTTAAATTTACCATATTAAAGAATGCTCCTCCTTTTTAATATTCTGAACAGGTCTGACCATTATTTTACAGTGACTGGGCCTGCAAGAAATACGGCTACCAGATTGTATATATAGTGCATAATGTCAACACATAGCGCTTGCAGGTGTTAATATAAAAACATTTGTAGCGATTTATTATACCACCAAAAAAAAGAAACCACTGTTTGCACTTTCTTAAATGTATTTTTTCCCAGGTAATAATCCACAAAAATATAATTGTCATATTTACATCATACGACATCAGAAATGAACTAATATACAATTTGATGTTTCATTTTTTCTCCACTAGAGAGCATTCTTACAATATTGCATTCCTTTGGCAATAAATAGTATGATCTGGTTGCAGTGATAAACAAAAGAAGCAGATGAAGCATACCTATCGTTTCTCATTTGTTTTCAAACATCGCCGTTTACATTAAATATATAAATATTTTAAAATAACTATAGTTAAATAATGATTTGTGAGTAAACAGCTTAATTTTATTTGTTAAATAGTCCTAACAAATGCCACTCTTGATTTCCAAATTCTCTAGATAAATTCACTCCTCACTTTGTGAGTCGTGAATTTGTCGATAATTTGGAAATCACTCGTGGCATTACTTATGATAATCCTTTATGTATGTGGTTACACATTCCCTCATCTCTGGTTCCCGAGTTTGCATCTCGGTCGCTCCATGTAGGGTTCATGGTGATGAAATGGAGTCAGGGGAGATTTATCCCCATTTTCCCCGTCAAAAACTTAATTCCACTACCACATCATACTCATGTATCTATTTTATTTTATTTCATCTGCCTCTATGATGGTATGCCATGCCTGGTCAGCCAACATCCTTGTAAGGGAATCCATTTTAAGCGGAAACCTTTTTACAGTGTTGCAGTGGCTCTCACTTTGCCTGCTATTGTGCTTGCACCAGTGGGGAGTGTGTTTTGTTACTATCGGCAAATGAAGACAGTTAGAAGCTACAAAATACAAGTAACTCAACTAATTTAGATTATTATAAAAAATAGGCCTACAAATAGAGGCTTATTACTCACCGTTCTTGTGGTGAAATCTGCCTGTTTAAGTTCCTGCATAAACCTTTGTTTATAAGGTCGAAATTTCAGCAGTCTGGTCGCTTCGTGGATTGGCCCTTGGATATGTTAGTTTCCTGCACCAAACATTTTAGTGATTTTCTAGGACTTACATCTAATCACAACCGAATATCCTCAAGTTTCTCTACTGTTAAAACCGTGCCTTTCACGCTTCTTCGGTTTGTCACAAACTGAACCTGTTGTATGCCATTTTTCATCCACTTCGAAAGGCACGTTTTTTGTAGGAATCATACAGTCAGGATATTTTTGAGAAAATCTCCGAAAGTGCCTTCTATGGTTATTTCTCAATAAATAACATTCCACCAAATAAATTCACTGTTCAACCGTATACTTCATTTTCGATTACTTTCTTATGTAACACATGACAACAAGCGTCCCAGTATGACACACTGAAGCAACTAACCGCTGGGATATTGTGTACAACTTGTATCCCACGCTGCGATCGTACTGCTCACAGCGGCGGCGGCTGAATGATGCGAGGTTTCGTCTTAAAATGGATTCACTGTATATCACAATATCACAGACCTTCAAAGTAGAGGCTTCTTCTCATCTCATCCCTTAAGCCAGACATGAGTAGACTGTCTATATTACAATTTTGATAGCATTACATTTATTTTCTTAAATATAAAAATTTATATTTGAAGAGAAAAATTTACACCTAGACTGGAGTTTGAATCCAAAGTCTATAGTTCTATACACATGGTTGCGAAACATGGACTCTTTCTTTAAGGGAGGAAGAAAAGATTACGAGTATTTGAGAATAAAATTCTTAGGAAAATTTTTGGACCAAAGAGAGATAAACAGACAGGCAAATTGGAGAAGACTACATAACAAATGAGCTAAATGACCTTTATAGCAAACCAGATATAATAAGAACAATTAAGTCTCGTAGACTACAATAAGCAAGACATGGGGAATGAAAGAGGGGTATGTAGGCTTCTTGTAGGAAAACTAGAGGGAAAACCCTAGTTGGTAGACCAAGAATGAGGTGAGAGAATAACATTAACAATGATTTGAAGGAAGTAGATTATACAGGGGATGATTAGAAAACATTAGCTCACGATAAGGATGTTTGGAGAACTTAAGTCTGCGCCGGGGATAGTGCCAGTGAGTTAGTGCTCTTTCTAACCGAGCTACCTAGGCCTCCAATCTAATGTGAATTTTTCTCTTATCTATACAATTTCCGAGAGCGCCAAAGGCTATGAACCATTGTTCTACGTGCTATTTGGCAGCTTGGTCCAAAATAAAGGATGAGACCAAACTTGGAAAATCAAAACAAATAGTGAATCTAATATATAAAAATCAATGTTTGTTGGTTGGTTTGTTCGTATTCTATGCACAGCCATACCTTGATCCAATTTTGAATGGGGTTTTTTGCAAAATGTTCAGGAGATCCCGGGATGAACATAGACTATACGGGAGTTGTAATACTCAACCCCTTCACCCCTGAAAAATCACCCTTTGTAGCGAAAACGTGAAATAAAAGTCCCAATTTTGACACTTAAATGGCTTACGCTGCCTAAACCATAACAAATACACCACATTAATGTACACAGAATTGAATATTTCAAAAAACTCTACAAAAAAGTCCATGACAGCATATGTTTATCTTTTATGGATAACTCACAATAACCATTTTTGTCTTTCATTGATTCCAAGAAGATAAGGATAAGTAGATTCCAGGCAAGCGTGCTCTGCCATACCATTCATCCGATTGTGATGGGGCTTTTTGAAAAATGTTCAGGAGATTCCGGGGATGAACATAAACTATAAGAGAGTTGTAATATTCAACCCCTTCACCCCTAAAAATCACTCTCAGCTCAAGGCTGTTGGTAAAAACACATTAGCATTTATTTAGGAGTAGCAGCGCACGCCGGGTATTAGCTAGTTAAATAATATAATTCAAAATCAAAATATAATGAATTACATCAAATCTCTTAGGATTGGGTGGTTTGGTCATCTGATAAGAATGGATCAACAGAGATTAGTTAAAAAACTATATAAATGGAAGCCTACAGGAACTAGAGCTGTTGGTAGACCTAAGATGAGGTGGTAGGATAGGATATTTGGGAGGGTTTGAAGAAGATGAGGGTGTCAAACCTGAAATTGGCAGAATATTGAGAAGGCCAAAACATTAAATTTTGAAGTTGTAGTGCCTTAAGATGATGATGATCTGGCAGCTTCTTTTTCTCTTCAAATATAATTTGTCATTCAGTGAGAAATGTTAAATTTAAAATAAAAATATCAATAAAAGTTTATGCTCATTTTTATGCAAAATCATGAAAACATCACATCTACTTTTGTCAACTATGTGATTCTAAATTAAAAAGCACAAATTTTTTTTTACAAGATTTTATTCAATTTTACTTGTCTCTTTCTGTGAGAGAATTTTTTTTCAACACTTCCATATATCCAATCATGCTAAAATTTTGCACACACCTTTGGTTTTGCTGACAATACAATATAGTATACTCAATAATGTTCGGAGGAATAAAAGAGTTGCATGAAAAATCCTTCCCTCTCGTTTTCCATGCGACAGTTGGTAGCCCAAGAATGAGACGGGAGAATAACATTAATCACGATTTGAGGGAAGTAAATTATACAGGGAATGATTGGAAAACATTAGCTCTGGATAGGGATGTATGGAGAATTTATATGCATGCAGCCATGAACTTGCGTGTTCGATAGTGCCGGTGAATCTGTTATATTCAATATTGTAATATGTTCAAAATGGCAGCTGCTGCAAGATGGCAGATTAGCTTTTTCTTTACAACACTCTTAATATTGGTATTAAATGAAAAGACTTGACAAGAAGAAAACTATAGGGTAAATTACATTATATGTTTTGAGACTTGTAGTATGATTAAAAAGTAGAAAATAAATTATAAAAAATATTTAAAACAAGCTTTCATTCAATCAATTTTAAAGTGAGAAGTAATTATTAGGTATAAAACAAAAAAGACTTAAGAATACACTACTCTACAACCTGATTTAAAACAAAGGAAACAATTCAAGAAAATTACTTACTATTCTGGAACACACAGAAAATTAAAAAAACTATTTAACAAATTCAATATTACATTGGCAACGATTAACAAATTTAATCTGGGTAATCTAATAATATGAATCAAATGAATTGTGAATTCTTCTTACCTCATACTTCTATGTTTTTTTAAAAACAGCACCGCAGTATCTGCGACCATCGTCACCATCATCAGCTGTTTTCATGACTGTCAATTTTTTCTTTTGCTGATAATTATCCAAACTGCCATCTGGTGTTCTTTTGAAGGAGTCATTTTCTAAACTGCCATCTGTTGTATTCTTGAAGAACTTCGAGATTCCGGACTAACCAAGCTTGATGGAAGTTTAGAAAATGACTCCTTCAAAAGAACACCAGATGGCAGTTTGGATAATTACCGGCAAAAGAAAAAACTGACAGTCGTGAAAACAGCTGATGATGGTGACGATGGTCGCCGATACTGCGGTGCTGTGTTTAAAAAAACATAGAATTATGAGGTAAGAAGAATTCAGGATTCATTTGATTCTCATCCATAAAACCTCATAATGTTAAAAATTCCCAAATTTATTATATTAATCTATTAATGACTAATAAAAAGTAAAAATAGTAAAGGATCTGGAATTCATTAAATTAGTTGCAATGACTGCAGGATAGTATATATATGTGTGTGAAAAACTAAATGAATTTAGAAACTCGTATAAAAGAACACTTTAGAAATATTAAAAAATTATGAAAATGAAAAAGCGGCAATTGTGGCTCATAGTCTGCTAGAGAATCACAAAATTGGAAGAGAAACTAATTTTTTAAAACATTTAGAAAAGTCTTTGGAATTAAAAGTTTGGGAAAAATATACATTCAGAAGTATAAATATAGAGCCATGAATTTTGAAATTCCCAACGAGAAAATTAGATCTCGAAGTTCATAAAAACAACAACAGATAACAGTTTGGAAGATGGTATTTTATTTTAGGAAGTGATATTTTGAGGTTATTTTAATTAAATTACTTTTAGTCTTTCTTTAATATTGAGGTAAGATGATCAGACTAAAAATATTTAATTTAATTGGAAGATGGTGTTTATCGCAAAATTTTTACACTTGGAGTCCGGCTGAAGATGAAGGTGAATGACCACTGAAACCGGTATCATGAATACATGCAACTTTATGAGGTGAGATATATAAAAACATTTTCTCCAACACATTTATAAAAAGCTTACACCTCCAAAAGTACCAATCGTCCTGCACTGTAGCCGAGTGGTTGAGACAGGATGCCATGGCACAGAGCTAAGGGACTTGTGCTGGTTCGGGTCTCCATGGGGGAAGATATTTTCTCACGGAATTTTGGCCAGTTTGGGACCATGCCCACCCAGCATTGTGAGGCATTTGGATACCTACAATTAGTAGTGGCTCCAGGTAGAGAAAACCAGCTATAACGGCTCGGAGACCTTACTTACCGACCACATATCAACACTACACTGATTGGATGATCGTCTATTTCTGTAATTAACATATGTGGATATGAGGCCAGCAGCTGGCTGGTAGACAAAAGGCCTTCTAGGCCTGTCGTGCCAGGAGTTAAAAAGTACCAATCAGTGTTCAGGTTTTAAGGTTGCACATACAAAATATTATAAATGCATCAGGCCCTAATTACAGATATCATAAAAATAAAGACAAAAGATGGACATTTAATAATATACCCATATTAATATAGTTAATAATTCTTGTTAAGAAAAACTTGTAGTTTAGAAATTTGTAATCATGATAACCAAATATTGAAAATATTGTTAAATATTGTTATCAAGGGGCAAAGTTAGGGATAGTTGCATCATCTTGACCCTTGGATGTGTAATTGTGACATGGTAAAGCTAGGACTGGTATGAGAGATTATCTGATGTTTCGATATACATAAATAGAAGTGTCGAGAGAGGACACGAGGACAGCAGTGGGACTGAGTGCGGTCCCCTCAGGAGGGCCCTGCGGGCCGGTGGCGTCTACATGGGTGACGTATTTTCATTCTCTCATTTCTTTGGTCATTTTAAGACTTAGAATTAAATAAGGACCAAATGGTCCAAGGAACTTCATTCAAGTATTAAACAAATGAATATTTTAATACCTAGAATCAAATACGGGACCAAATGGTCCAAGTAACTTAGCATATGAAACAAAATTGAATATTTTAAAATACTGGATATCTCTCTAACTATTAGCATTTTAGTAACAGAATATTTTGACTGGGACAATGTGGCGATTTCAGCTGAGTTTTATAACAGTTTTTTGACTTGATTTTATTTATGTTTGGTACTTATTTTAATAAATAATGTTATTTTTCGTTTACTGTGGTTTAATATGTTAATTGTAGAACTCCTAGTCCAAAACCAAGGCCAACCGCTCGGGCCAAAGACCACTTAAACAATAGTGAACTTAACGCTATCGTTACGCTGGGGCTTAACAGACGCGTCGCGTAATATTCTGGTGGCTGGCGATGGGATATTCGTGAAAATAAGTTATTATTATAGTCACGAATAAAAAAATATCGAACCTTAGACCACAAATTAAACTTCAATTCACATACAGTAAAAATTTATATGTTTTTTTTCAATTGGGAAGAGAAGAGTCACATTGAATAAACTACGTCTTTTAAAAACAGAGAGAAACCAGAAAATATTCAACTTTGGGACATTATTATTTGGCTTTAGGTTATGTTATATTTTTTTTTTGGATCTAATATTTGGGTTTTATAGATAATAGGAAAATTTTGGATATATCGTGTTTTAGGTTATATGTTTGGTATTGATGTTTTCAACAAATATTTTATTTTTTCTGGGCATAATTAAGTTTTTTTTTCAATAGGTAGAACATACTTTCATAATATACGACAATTTTGGTGTTGTTGATAAATTTTTAGGTGTTACTTTTTTTTGGAGATATGAATATGTACATTAATTTTTTTCTTCTATGTTATATGGTAGATTCATTTTATAACTTGATTTTTTTTTGATACACCTAAGGTTTATGAATTAAAATGGTGTTGTTTCAGGATATTTTTTTTTGTTGTTGTTAACCTAGGTTATGATATTTCTTTTGTAGAGTGTTATAATTTTAGTTTTTGTTGTGTGGCAATATCTCATCCAATGCTAATAATTGTGTATAATGACATATTTTGGTGGGTGGTACCAGACAAGCTTTTTACTTACGCGACTTGTGCCATTTTTGATATAATTTAAAGTATTGTAATGTGTTAATGAATCAGTTTTGCTAAGAGATATAACCGCTGTTTAAATATGTATAATTAACACGAAATGAAGTAGTGGAAATATGATTAAACATGGTAATCGTCCGACATTTTGAATTTTTCATAGAGAAAGAAATATGAAGATGTAATTTATTTTACGTATCAAATCACATTTAAAACGCATGGAACCTAAAAGCTAACCAAACCTAAATCAATTACTGTAACAAATCAATTACTCTAACGTAGGTGAAATCCAGGGAACGTCCTTTTTATTATTTTACCCTGGTTAGAAGTAAGGACTCTTACAACCTCTATGGTCATGACAAGACATAGTACCTAAACTATGTGATCATGACAGGAAATAGTGCCACTTTAATTTCATATTTACGAGTAAAATAATGAACAGATAATTACGTCTCTTAGCTAAATACGTTTAGTACAGTGTTTTATTAATATTTATTGTAATTAGATACTCTTAAAGCGGGTAGAGGAAAAAAGCTTGTGTACTCCCACCCGGACAATATTTTATTATTTCGTCTATCGGTAAGACGTGGCACTATCATATATACACATAAATCATTTCTGAAAGCATCACAACGGGATCATAGGTTGCTTTACACGCCACTAGATGGGAAATTTTTTGTTATATTGAACTTTGTATTTTTGGAAAAGGGTAATAGATTTAAGCCGACAAGATGGCGGACACATCTTAAACTTACGCCACTAATGCACTCATACCACGTCTGCACTATGTAACATTCATTTATATATATATATATATATATATATATATATATATATATATATATTCACGTAAAACGCGATCTTGGATATCTGGATAAAGATGGGATACGAAAAATTAATTTATGGTTTATTAACTAGGTAGTTCTTTTGGATAAAGAACTAGGAAGTTGGCTAACGTGTATTATATTTTTGTTTTCTTTCTCAAAATGGCCACGATGACTACAGAGCCCTCTAACGGAGTCTATATTGTCCCTGTCCCTGTCTCCATGTAACAACTCGCGCATCCACGCTGGGACCTTTGCACCAATGCTAGTTAGGTAATTAATCATGGCCCACGTGAGGCTCAAGGAACCGCATCATAATTTGAAAGAAATGAATGATTTATATTGGGAAAGTAAATTAGCAATTATTCTAATAATAAGACTATAAATATTTAATTACAAAAAGAATAACCAAAAACTAGCAGGAAAATAGTTAGGGAGTTGGAAAACGTAAAAATCAGAGGATTTGTAAATAAAGTAATAACAGTGGAAAATAAAGTAACATTAAAGTAACATATCACCCCTATCGGAGATTTTGAGGTAACGGAAATGTTAGGGCTCCCAATATTTCTAGACAATCGGCACTTAATGTCAGCCGGGTTTCTCCTGATGAAGGCCATTACAAGACTAAGGGTCCAGCTGAACAACTAGGAAACCAACCCAACCACAAAACTCACTATTTCCACAGTCAACCCTAACCTCTAATCCAAACTACCCAATGAATTACCTAACTACTGAGCACCCTAGCAACTCAACATTTATGAAGAAATTCCGTCAAACCCATCTTGAAATTATCCTATGGACCTATCTGGGTGTGGACGCGGACCCTCATAATCAAATAACATGTTCCATAAAATACAGATAAAAAGACAGGATCCGAGGCGAGATACTGATGATTTTTACCGGAAAATAGTGCAATAATTAATAATTCCTGTTAAGAGTTGCATATGCATTAATAATATACCCATATTAAATGTTAGGGCTCCCAATATTTCTAGACAATCGGCACTTAATGTCAGCCGGGTTATCAGCCCCGCGTGACGGCCGCCCTTTGCCCAGAACAAGAATCTGGTACTTATTTCAGTTAGAGGCTGAATTAATCCCAGGGCCATGGTGCCGCCAGAAGGTTTAGGTCAGGAAGAAAATCCAAAAACACACCGGGACTTGAACCCCCAACTTTCGGCTTGTAGCGCGGTACTTTAACCACTATGCTAGTAGATATAAATATTCATACTAAAAATATCGAAGAAATTTTAAAACCGCTTAAAATTACTACCGCCTACCGTGCGACATTAACAAGACAGGGCATGAGGCAGATGAAGGCAGGAAGAACCACTAACTGAGTGATTTAAAATTAATAATAATAAAAAACACACTAAAATAATAAACAACACACGAAGTCGGGTACAAATCATACGTTCATAATAAAAGGTAATGGAAGAAAGAAAAGGATGACACAATAATAATAATAATGTGTAAGGAAGTTCAAGAATATAGGAGTTTCGGAATAATATAAAAATGAACTTACCAGCGCGGAAAATTGGAAAATCGCTATCTTGGGAGATATTTTTATTGAGACACGTCATTCTACATGCACTAAGTGTCCTAGGAGGTCACATAGCTGTAAAGTTCAACAAAGCTCTGGAATTTGTTTATTTTGGTGATAGTTAGATTAACCACACAGATAAGGACTCCAAAACCGATGGCCTCAGGAATATGAACAAAATTTATATGAGGTGCAATTACAGGGAAGTAAAAAATTTTTTTCTAGACATCAGAAATACCTTAAATAAAGGAAATATAGTGGCACATATGGCCAATCAAAGGGATTTTAGATTTAAAAACCGAGAAAATGAACAAAGGGCTGAAGACTTAGGAAAAATAA